>JAYGXS010000006.1:39007492-39022276 GCA_036362985.1 Ligula intestinalis
CTTGGCAGATTTGCTTAATTTGAGTTGACCCAAGTGTGAAAAACTCTAGGCGTTTGGCGGGTCAACTCAAATAAAGCAAATCTGCCAAACCAACTTAATAATTAATTCAGCCTAGCAGTCATTCTGGTGGATTCTAGATGATTGCTTAGGAAATCCTGCTTGGGCTGTCAACTTTCTCCCGTATTGGTGGATTCCATATGAGCGAAAAGTTGAGCGGGTAATATCGATCCAAGTGTGATAAAACTCAGGGCGTGAAGTGGGCGTTTGTAGCTTAGCGGTAGAGCATTAGCCTCCGGCAAAGGCTTTCTCTGATGCGCGGGTTCAAATCCCGCCAAACGCCTAGAGTTTTTCACACTTGGGTCAACTCAGAGGAGATAAGTCAAGATTGGTCTGACATGCTTCGCACTTACTTAGTTGCCCGTCGTTGTACACTTTCAATGTTTTTTTTTTCTTTGACTGTCCGAGGTTGGCAGGCTTGAATGGAAAATTCCAGTTGGGGTCGCACAAACGCGCCGAAGACCTTATCAAGGAAAACGTTTTCAACCTTAAGAAGGCACGCTTTCTTCAAAACAAGCTCGAACTTGTGGATTTGGCCAACTTAAGGCTGTGAAGTGATGACTTAAGTGAGGGAGTGAACCACACCCCCAGATCCCATTGGGCCTCCTATTATGGCAGCGGTGTATACGAAGTGTTAGTACTACTGAAACGAATTATGTTGCATTTGGCGACATTAAATAGCAGGAGCCACTCGTTTGACCGTTGCTCGTGTCGTTGCAAATCTGCCTGCAGATTTGCTTCGTCTTGTCCGCTACGAATGACATTGCAGAGATTTAAATCATCGGCGAACATTGCGGTGTCGCAGTCTTAGCCACTTATGTAGTCGTCGATATATATAAGGAACAGGATAGGACCCAGAAAAGAACCCTGGGGGACCCCACTATCAACTGCCACCTCCGCCGATCGCTGACCACCAATAAGTACGGCTTGAGTCCGGCAAGTCAGAAAGTTTGTGATCCATCGCAAAAGGTTGCATGTTACCCCTATACGTTTAAGCTTGTATAGGAGACGTTGATGTTGCAGGGTGTCAAATGCCTTCTTGAAGTCTATGAAGACTGCGTGGACTGTGTTTCCTTGATCGAGTGCTCTGCTCCATTGCTCTAGACAGAAAAGCAGATTTGTCAAGCAGGACCGTCCTCTACGGAATCCGTGCTGTTTATCAGAAATAAGTTAATGACATTCTAAGAATTTCATTAGCTCGATTTTGATATTTGGCTCCATGATCTGCAACATATTGCAGTAAGGCTTATTGACCTGCAGTTTTGTGTGGACGCTAGACTCCCACTTTTGTGTATGGATGAGATCCACGCTGTCTTCCAGTTGTTAGGCAGTTGGCCTGTGTTTAGGGAGGCCCGAAAGAGGAACTCCAGTGGTTCTGCCAACTCCACGGCTAGCACTTCCAACAGTTTTGCAGGTATTCCGACTGGTCCTGGCGACTTCTTGTCATAGACTTTAAGAAGTTCTTGCAGGACAGTAATTTCTGTAAGAACATTGAATCAGAAGTCGGAATCTTCTCGGTAATATAATTGTTAACGGTTACCTCAACGTCTATCGTAAAAACCGACTGAAAAAAAACCAGATAGATGCTCGGCCTTTGCTTTGCTCTAACACATTGGCGCCGTCATCCGTTTTTAATAACGGGATGGGGTTTCAATTTCGGGTAGATCGCCTAATGTAGTTGTAGAAGACCTTTGGATTTCCTACAGCATGGTTTATAAGGTCACTCTCGAAGCTTTGGCGGGTTTTAGTACAAGGCCCTTAAAATTATTTCTTTGCGCTTTTTATTTGTTATGCAAGTCAGTAGTCTCCTCTCTCCGATTCGTTCGCAACTGCTTTCTTTTACGGTTAATCTCCCTCTTCAGCATTTTTATTAGCCATTGGGGCCTATTTGTGACTCATTTTCGAAAGAAGGTTGAAACTGGTGATAAGCCAATGTATTAATATGGACACACTCGGTGAATGCCTCCCTCCATTCTACGCTGCGCACTTCAGTTCTTATTTGATTACTGTTTCCACGTCATTAGTTGTGTCTAACGGTCACGCTACGATCAGGTACAGAGAAGAGTGAGTACTCCCACTGTAGTACAACGTGGTCGTTTTTCCTTAGAGGAGGTAACAATTTATGACGTCTACACTGTCAGGCACTTTTGACAGTACAATATCTAGGTAGTAAGCCTGTTGCCCTTCAGGCTGCCTGGTCGGAGATAAGAGGTGTTGTGATAGAAAGGCTTTATGTACCGTGCGTAGGAGCCGGCGATTGAAAATTAATTCTGACCTTGTCGCAGAACTGAATTTCCTGTCGATATGCGGAGCGTTCAAGTCGCCTATAATCATGACATTTGATCGCACGGGAAGTGCTTTAACTTCCTTAATCAGGCCATTGTCTGAATCTGGGTCGTTAGAAGGTGTTCGATAAACTGTCAAGATGTCATTCTGATGGCATTCTGATGGTCAGCCAAAGGGCTTCTATATTGGACGCGAGCTGGTCAGTTTTGATTGACAAGTGCACGTCATGTCTTACATATGTGAGCAAACCCCCACCCTGACGCCTGGCTCTGTTTTTTTCGGCACAGCTGAAAACCGGGAAGAGCAACTTCCCGACCGTCTTTCATTGTGAATAACCATGTTTCTGTTATACAGGCCACATCTGGTTCCGCTTGGTACATGGTAATCTTAAGCTCATCTAATTAAGACAGCAGGCTTTGTGCATTGGTGTACATGCACTTTAGTTTCCTTTGTCAGCTTGTTCGGGTAGTTTTTATGTTCGGGCTAAACCTTCCCCCTACTAAGTCGATTGCGTGTTTATCCAGAATGGACCTGTCCAAGGTCAGAACAATGGACGTTGTATAACTTGGTTGTTGTAAATAACCCAGTTTTGTTCTCATTTGCTGCGCTGCTCCTTCATTTCTAAAACGAGTTGACGACTTATGTCTCGTTCTGCAACTGAGAAAGCCTGCTGAAAAAAAAAACTCCCGGGTGAGAGTATTTTATTCTAAAACGCTAAGACAGGATGAGCTTTTCATCTTGGCTCTGGCCAGGAATAACTTCAGAGGCCTGCAACGCATCGATCCAGTGGCCCCTTTTTGACCATTTTCCAAGGCATAATGCCTTAACGTTCTCGATTGTTACACTGGGTCCCAGCATTTTGTCCATAAGCGCACCGAAAAGCTGGATGTCTGCGAAATGCCGATCCATGTGAGTGGTTGCAGTTGATTATACCAATCCCTGTATTTTGACGTTGGATTCTCTCTTAGCTATATGTTTTACGCCTTCGGCATTGTCGCTTACTTTCTGACTACCAGCTCGTGTGCTGCTCTTTTGAAGCTTCTGTTTGAGGCCGGAGTTTATTGGTGCAGTACCAGCCTCTTGTACTTTTGCGGGCCTCGGGCTCGGGATGGCCGATGTTAATGCTCCCCGACCATGGATTTCGGTGCGATTTCCATGCAGTTTTGCGGGGCCGGGTGTTAAACTTTGTGGGCATTAACACTTGTATTTTTTTCAACAGTGAGCTTGTACAAATTTGCCTCAAATGTGGCAAGTCTGTCAGTTTTTGGGGCCTTCACTCCGGGTTTTGACACGCTCTTGCCTGTTTTTTTGTGCGCCTTTACTTGAAGTATTGACGGACCTGTATCTACTTTGCTGGCAGGAAGCTTTTTCAAATTTCCCGCAACTGCGTCTTCTTGGTCAGCTGTTTGGACCTTTACTTCAAGTGTTGGCACATTTGTGTCTTCTGTTGAAGAAGCCTTTACTGTAGATGTTGGCACACTCTTATCGTTTTTGTTTTTGTAAACTGTAGGAGTATTCCAATTTTCGTCATCTGCGGTAATTTGGCCAACGTTGGAGACCATCACATTTAGCGTTGACTCCCTTGTATCTACTTTGTTGGCAGTGAGGGTTTTCAACTTTTCCTCAACTGCGTCTGCTTGGTTAGCTGTTTGGGTATTTACTTCAAGTGTTGGCGCACTTGTGTCTTTTGTTGTGGAAGTCTTAACTTTAGGTGCTAGCACACTATTATTGTTTTCATCAACTGTAAATATATTCAAATTTTCCGTAGCTGCGGCAATTTGGCCAACGTTGGAGGCCTGCACTCTAAGTGTTGACGCCCTTGTGTCTACTTTGCCGGCTGGAAGGTTTTTAACACTTGCCGCATTTGCGGGCAGTTCTTTCGTCCTGGCAGTACGCAGTTGTCTCGGCGCATATATTGAGCCCTGGTCAGCTTCTTGTTCCTCTCGAACCTTTATTCGTCCGGTTTTATTGATTTTAGCCCAGGATACGGGTGAGATCCATTCTTCAGTAATTATAAACCTCTGGGCATACTGTGTCACCAGTGTTAGTGCACGCAACTGTTAGTGGCCATCGCCACTCCGTTGCGGTTTTAATGGTCGCCCCCTGGGTCGCGCGTCCGCGGTTCGCTGCTAACTCCAGTGTTAGTGCACGTAACTTCCGACTGCCCTTGCGGCGCAGTTGCGGTGGCCGAGGTGTCTAAACGGTCGCCTTCCGAGGTAAGCGTGCGCGGATCGATGCCATCTCTAGAGCCAACTTTTTCTCACGCGCGACAGTTGGGTCGTGAATGTCTGCGTTCACATGGGGTTGATTTTGGGTTTTGCGGGCACAGATAACAGGAAAAATTGGGATGGCCTACAATTACATTGCACTTGTATTCTACTCTAATATCCTGGCTTAGGATAAAATTTCGAAATCTTTATTGTCTATACTAGTAGAAACTATTTCAGGTTGACCAGAGCAGGAAAACAGCTAACATATAGGTAAGCCAATATTTATGAAGTGCTTGTCTTCTAATCTGATATCAAAGCTGTGGCTTAAAGTGTCAAATTGATAGTGTGTGCGCTAGTAAAAACGGTTTGACCGCGTAACTACAAACAAGAAAGTCTGATCTGTGAGTATGCAACCATAATACACATGCAGTATATTAATTAATGCACAACAGTTCATTATTTAAGACTCAGACTCTGAAGGCGATTTTGTTCGACGTAGAATTTGAGGTAACTTTGTCTTCATCGTGCTCAAACATTCAAACCGCGCGGGTTTAATTTAAATCAGTTCCAGTGGTGATTGCTTAGAAAATCCCACTTGTGCAATCTGCTTGCTGTTCTCTATTGGTTACTGCCATACAATCGGTGAAGTTGGGCGTGTTAAATCTATCCAAATAGGAATAAATTCACAGAACACGGCGTGGCGTCATTGCTCAAGTTATAGAGCGCTGGCTGCGTAAAGGATTTCCCTACTATGCAGGTTTGACTCCCGCAGACGCCGGAAGTTTTTTTATTTGGTTAACTGAAACTGAACGGTAACACTGCACTGGAGAAAGGCTGGTTTTGTTTGCACCTGCTGTGGAGGAGGGATCCTAGTAAAGGTAGCCATTCGAAAAATGTTGAGCCTACAATGATGACAGAATTATTGGGAAAGCTAGAGCAGTATAAAAAATATAGTGCTTGCAGAAGAGAGAGGGCAAAATAAGCCACTTAGTCTTCCATGTCGTTCAATCCTGAGAGTGTGACGCCCGTCACAAGAGTCCGTAAGAGCAGTAATTGACTGAGGACCGCAGTGCGCTTCGGGAAGCCGATTGGCCATGAACGCTTCGGTACCCTGATAGGCCAGACTTCCTCAAGTGCATTTATGCGTCCGAGCCGCCTGAGGGCAATGATTGCGCCTTACGCGGGCACATGAACCGAGCAGGTCGAGCAAATGGTTCAAGTGCGAATGGACAACCAAGATATTCCTGGCCATATCATATCTGTGGCGTCAAGCATTTAAAAGAGGTGGGCTATAGAACCCTTACAGCCTGCTGCCTTATTTCTCCTGGATGCGAGCCAAACCGCAACCTCACCCGTTGAGCTAAAATATCGTTTTAGCTTCGAATTTGAATGACAGTTCAGTCGATTTAGGGCCTCAGACAGCATCTGCTTGATGATTTCGATTTCCTGATTTTGAGCGGTGTGTACAGCTGCATTGAACGCATTTTGTGGACATTTACATTTCAATTCTGTAGAAATTTTGAGCAAAATATTTACCTTACTTTTATTCCACGGGATATAGACAGGCTACGTGTGCACCTCCTGTGGAGGGGAAGGGGTCATATTAAGCCTAGCCTATCGTCTTAATCCCCTTCAGGGCGCAAGGTCAACCATAGTCTTAGGTAGATGAACGAAAATAAATATTTGTCATAAGGGCGCGATAAGATTGGTCACAAAGCGTAGGGGTCTCATCATCTGCATGTATATCATTTCCGTTTTTATTTCAAAATCAGCGAATGTGTTTCACATATAAATATACCGGTTATACGAACGATAATGGGAAACGAGCATCAGTGCTTTGCTTTAAAATCACATACCTCCTTTGCTTTGTGCTTCACTTTCTTGTCGCGGGGTTGAGTACTGGAGTTCCTGCAGGAAAGTTACATGACATTTAAATTTTAATTAAGCTGAGTTTTAAAATTAAGATCTTTTCAGTTTATCCATTGGACAAATTTAAAATAACCGTTTTTTGCTAAAGGTATTTAAGCAAAGACCATCAATGGACCTTGGTCAAAGTAAAACTTAATTATATTAAATTATTGGTCTCGAAAATGAGATAAGGATTTTGTTTTAAGTGAAAAAACTGACTTCACACGTACGATACAAACGAAATATATGTACAGTTGTAAACTGAGTCGACACATCAGCATGAGAATAGTTGCAAATTTCATTCAATTATAATTTTGACATCTTCCGAATTTGCAATGTAAATATGCTGCATGCGCACTTATTTAACTCGCCGGGGATTTGCAACTAAAAAGATTGAAAAAAAGATTGTTATATGTGTGTTTTACTGCATCCTACGAATACGTGGCATGTATAAATATATCATTTTCTTCTTAAAAAGGAACACCTAATCTATAAGTTGCGACAGTCAGGCTACTAAGTGTTATTCACGTGGCTCTATGCACCCGAAGGGTCACACAGTGTGCAGGTAAATAAATCAATGCATACTTAAGCAAGGTGCGCAATAAAATGCACCGGATACGTTTCGTTATCATCCACGAATGATAAACAAAAGCATTAATTAACTTCTCCATGTTATCAAGGAAGATATTATTCAATATTATGAAATTTCAAATTCTATTATTTGCAGCCGGTCAGAAGGTCACAGATATAAAAATTCCGCACATCGGTACGAACACTGCCACAGTAACATGGACAGCCCCGAAACAACCGCACGGTGATATCAATTCCTACCACGTCACAGTTACGAACAGGGATACAAAGGAGCAGCAGGAGTTTGAGAGAACGTCGACCGGAATAACCTTTCCTAATTTGACTCCACACACATGGTACGACATAACAGTCAGGACTGAAAACAGGCAGCTTAATAACAATGGTGGTGGCCTCGGTGAACCCGTCCTGATAGAACTATTGACAGAACCGTTGGGTAAGTGTTGTAATATATTCTGCTATTTTCGGCCATTGGTTAGCCCTCTGCTTATAGCCAGTTGTTATTTTTTGGAAGACAACGCATTTGCTAATACTGCAGACACATACATCTCTGACGGCTGTCTTCTGCAGAGCGCACAAAAACGCACCAGCAATGGTGACCACTGGTACTCGTGTAAAACAGACAAGTTTTTTGTACGAGGTAAGCACTCATATAGTTTGATTCCCCTTGTACGGATTATGTCAACGAGAGAGTTGAAAATGTGGTAATCTGTGAGCTGCTCAGTACTTACTGTCCGTGATTCCGCCTTGATATAGCAATTTTATTGTGCAATCCCTTAGTGTGATATAACTTACAGTGTTCATGTGCTCACGTTTTTGAAGGGACCAAGACCATTGTCATCATTTACACAATTATTACGATTGTAACATTTTGAAAGTGGTGGCGAGCCTCTGCATACACAGGTACCAACATTGTATATTAGGGTGAACACAGTCGAACACTGCGTAATATACACATTTTGCGCAAAGGCGATTTCTAGTAGTTTATATCGATGTTGAAAAGTAGCGAATTCGATTTGCTAAGAAAAAGCCCTAGACAGGTTTTTGGTGGGTATTCAGCCAGTACTTGACACATCTGCGAGAGGTCTGGTTCATCGTTTTGTTCCAAGATCCCCCTGTTAGCCAGTTTTTTTATTTGCCATGATATCGTTCCATGGTATAACCCAGAGATTAAACTTAGGTGCAACAAAAACAATAAGCAATGACCTCACTTTTATTTAGGCGCATATGAGGAATAATAAGGAAGGTAGCTGTAATGAGTGATACGATAGTTTAAACTACATTTTTGAGCACTACATACCAGCGGTATAAAACAATTCCAAGAGGGATTCCATGAGGTCTATTCCAAAGGCCCTTATGTATTTAAGCCACCTACTTAAACCTCTTATGCAGGTTGAATTGCCAAAAATCTTCCGGTTTTTACAGGTAATTCGTCAGGCAAGCAGGGATTTGAAGATGGCATTGAACTCCAGAGTGGCCCACTGAAGGTCAGCACATACAATAACCGCTTAAGTCAGTATAATGAAAGGAATAAGCTTTCTAAGTTAACCATGTGAATAGCTGCTTACTTTCAAATATTCAGTAGGGCGAATTCAAAACTTCCCGCTATTGTACTGCGTTAACGTTTTTTAGTTGGTGTTGATATTTCCACTAGAAAATGTACGTCAATGACCTCGCCAGAGCATAATAAAGCCCATTTCACTGTTCTTCCAAGGTTTAAGTGCACTATTATTTTCACGTGTGCAGTGGTAGCAAAATAATTGTATCTCAGACTGGTGGCGAGGCCAGCTGTCCTGAGTGATGGGGTGGAAAAATAGGAGCAGCAGTGTAAAAAAACTCCCAAAGAATTTTTAGGAGAAAAAGTGTTGCTCTTGTGGGGACATAAGTGGGGTTAAATAGAAAAAGGAGAATAAAAATCATCCGATATTTTTCAATGGGGCGGAGAAACCAGGAGGCCATGGCAAAGGTTCCCAGGATCATCACTGAGTGTGGAATATCATCAGCCTGATTCTTCCTTGCTGAGTACAGTGTCCGCCGACCGGACGGAAAAAAAGGAAACATCCGTCCAGCTCGTCCATAGTCTGCTGCGGGTCAAACTCAGGGTGAGTGTTTAGGCCCCCAGGTCAAGCTGATGCGATCGCTGACGGGGTAATCATGGTATGCAAATAGGCAAACACGGTTGACCGCAGATACCTTCAAATGCACCTTTTGGTGGGAGGCTTTTAATATAGCATATATATCACATATGTATTGATATTACTGTAAGTAGTAGTAGTGGGAATAAGTACGCTGTTACACACGCTTCCTTTAATGATCGCTCGGAAAACCTTATGCTTTAAAGACCAAATAAATATTGAACATTTAAAGTAGTAATATCATAGGAAATTGTCGTCGACGTTCACCTCCTGCTATAAAGTGCACTACTGGACCGATCCTATTTTCGCTTCAAAGCCTCTAGAGATTCCGACTTAGCGACGTCCCGCAAAATCGTGTTTGACGACTTGACCACATTTTTAAGCAGAAGGGCTTCCGAGAGCCCAGCCTAGCCCCAGTCAGGCTTACTTTGAAAGAATGACCCCTCAAGTTTGTAATTGTTGCTTATCCGAAGATATCTTCTGAATTAAGAAAACAGTCTTGAAGTCCTCGAGCGCTGAATGTTAGTATCAGGTCCCCTCTGGATTAACGGGGTTCACAGTAAAAAGCAATAATGAATGATCTGATCTGTTGATATGTATTTTGTTTTAACAGGATAAATACCTTTATACATTTAATTATTTTATCCTGTTTATCTAATCGGGCCAACGTTCACATCCTTTCA
This sequence comes from Ligula intestinalis, assembly GCA_036362985.1. Classification (NCBI taxonomy): domain Eukaryota; kingdom Metazoa; phylum Platyhelminthes; class Cestoda; order Diphyllobothriidea; family Diphyllobothriidae; genus Ligula; species Ligula intestinalis. Next base: position 39,017,360 of record JAYGXS010000006.1, read on the forward strand.
TTCACAGCTGGTCAAGAAGTACGAGATATAATTTTTCCTGATATCGGAAGTTACTCAATCAATGTTCAATGGAGGGCCCCGGAAATTTCATATGGTGAAATAATATCCTATCGTGTTGAAATTATGGACGCAAAAGGAAATATGAAGGCAGAAACAGACGTGTATGAGGCTAAAGCAACAATAAGTAATTTAAGTCCATCCACAACGTACAACATATCAATCCGAACAATAAACAAACGAAATAATGTCGACTCCTATTACGGCGGAGCCGGTGAAGCCGTCACAAATGTTGTAACTACACTACCACTTGGTAAATGTTCCCACTTTTTCTAAATGTATTGCTTCTGCATCGGTAAGCATACTGCCTGAAGCCAATTGGCATTGTTATTTTAAAAATATGTGTTATTTTTAAAATAACAGCCAAAAACGTTATTCACCACTGCCTTTAGAAGAGTGCCCGAGAATGCTCCACCAATTCACTGGTCCAGCGCTCATGTAAAACTGGGCCGACTGAATATTGGATGAAATAATTAGGATATTTGATCCATTAAAGTGAAGCATACTGAGATCTGCCACTGGTTAGAAGAACTGGGTCTCATCTCTGAACAGACTATTATATTAGACAAAGCATTTCCGGTAAAATTTCCGGGAAAGCAGGTTTGAGGTTCATAGTTGAGCGTCGCTTGTATATATTCACTTCTTTTAAATCACCTTATCATCCAGGATTGAGATAATGCCGACTGTTAATTTGCCATCTTTTGCAGTTAACCATTGACTGAAGTGTCATTAGTCAGAAACCAATAACCCGGCTATATCAGAAATTTCCTTGACGCACTAAGTGAGTGACATGTATATTGCTGCAGCTGGATTCAGTTGACAGTTGGCAGAGCGTAAGAACTTGATGTTAGCGTCATAGGCTGAACATCGCGTCGTTTTGCTTCAACACACATACTTGCTTCTATTAAACGTTGAACTCTCTTATTCGCAGCCGGTCAGAAGGTCACAGATATAAAATTTCCGCTCATCGGTACGGACACTGCCACGGTAACATGGACGGCCCCGAAACAACCGCAAGGTGATATCAAGTCCTACCACGTCACAGTTGCGAACAGGGATACAAAGGAGCAGCAGGAGTTTGAGAGAACGTCGACCGGAATAACCTTTCCTAATTTGACTCCACACACATGGTACGACATCAAAGTCAGGACTGAAAACTGGCAGCTTAATAACAATGGAGGTGGCCTCGGTGAACCCGTCCTGATAGAACTATTGACAGAACCGTTGGGTAAGTGTTGTAATATATTCTGCGTTCTTCGGGGTTTGTTTAACCCTCTGCTTATAGCCAATTGTTCTTTTTTCGGAAGAAAAGCATTTGCTCATACTGCAGAGGCATACACGTCTGACGGTTATCATTTGAAGATTGCACGAAAACGCACCAGCAATGGTGACGTCCAGTGCTTGTGTAAAACCGACCACATTATTGTATGAGGGAAGCCCTCATATAGTTTGATTCCCATAGTATGCAGTATATTAACAAGGGATTTCAGAATGTGGTACTCTGTGAGCTGCTCAGTACTTAATTTGCGTGATTTTGCCTTGATATAGCAATTTTATTGTGCAATCCTTTAGTATGATATAACTTACCGTGTTCATGCGCCCACGTTTTTGAAGGGACCAAGAGCATTGTCATTATTAACTCAATTATTACGATTGTCGCTTTTTGAAGATCAAAGTGGTGTTAAGTCTCTGTATAGACAGATACCAACATTGTTTATTAAGCTGAACCCGGTCGACCACTGCGCAATATACACATATTGCCAAAAGGCAAACTTTAGTTGTTTATATCGATGTCGAAAAGTAGCGAATCCGATTTGCTAAGAAAAATCCGCAAGACGTGTGTTTGGTCGGTATTCGACCAGTGCTTGACACAGCTGCGAGAGGTCTGATTCATCGGTGTGTTCCCAGATTCCCCTGTATGCTTTCTGTTTACTAAAATTAATAAACCCTCTAAGCTAACCAATGGAATAGCTGCTTACCTTTGTTTATTAAGTAGGGTGAATTTAACTGTGTTAACCCTTTTAAGTTGGTATTGATGTTTCCACTAGAAAATGTCCGTGATAAAATCGTAATAGCATAATAAAACCCATTTCAGTGTCTTCTCCCAAGGTTTCAGTGCCCAGTTATAGCACCTGTGCAGTAATAGCAGAATAATTGTGTCTGAGACTGGTGGCGCGGCAAGTTGTCCTAAGTCATGGGGTGGAAAAATAGGAGCAGACAGTGAAAAAACTGCTTAAGGATATTTAGGAGAAAACTTTTCGCTGTTGTGGTAAAATGTGTGGGGTTTAATAGAAAAAGATGCAAAGAAATCATCGGATTTTTTCGGTAGGGGTTAGAAACCAACGGAGGCATGGCAAAGGTTCCCAGAATCATCATCGAGTGTGGAATCTGATCAGCCTGATTGTTCCTTGCTGAGTACAATGTCCGCCGACCGTACTGAGATAAAAAAAAACAACCGTCCAGATCGTCGACAGTCCGCTGCGGCTCAAACCAAGGGTGATTGTTTAGGCCGCCAGATCCGGCTAATGCGATCGCTGACAGGGTAACCACGGTATGCAGATAGCAAAATACGGTAGACTGTGGAGACCTTCAAATGCACTTTTTGGTGGGTGGGTTTTTAAAATACCATATATTTGTATCAGATAACTATTGATATAAGTGTAACTGGTAGTAGTGGGAAAAAGTACGCTGTTAGCCACGCTGCTTTTAATGATCGCTCTGAAAAACGTATTCTATAAAGAACAAATACTTATTAAACATTGAAAGTATTAATATTATTGGAAAATGTCGTTAGCGTTTACCTTGTGGTATATGGCGCAATAGTGTATCGATCTCATTTAAGCTTAAACATACCTAGGGATTCCGATATAGAGACATCCCGAGAAAGCGTGTTCGACGACTTGATCGCCTTTTTTTATAAGTGCTTCCGAGAGCCCAGCCTGGACCCAGTCACACTTATTTTGAGAAAATAACCCCTCAAAGTTGTTATTGTTGCTAATCCAAAAAACATTCTCTGATTTACCACGCGTAATGTTAGCATCAGGTCCCCTGTGTAGCAACCGAGTTCACAGTAAAAAAACTAATTGTGTATGATATGATCTGTTGATGTGTATTATATTTAAACAGGATGAATACCTTAATATATTTAATTATTTTAGCCTGTTTATTAAATCGGACCAAATTTCACATCCTTTCATTCGCAGCTGGTCAACAAGTACGAGATATAACTTTTTCTGATATCGGAAGTTACTCAATACATGTTCAATGGACAGCCCCGAAAATACCGTATGGTGAAATAACATCCTACCGCGTTGAAACTACGGACGCAAAATGAAATATGATTGCAGAAACAGACGTGTATGAGACTGAAGCAACAATAAGTAATTTGAACCCATCCACGACGTACAGCATATCAGTCCGGACAATAAACAAACCGAGTTCTTTTGGCAACTATTACGGCGGAGCCGGTGAAGCCGTCACAAATGTTGTAACTACATTCCCCCTAGGTAAATGTTCCCACTTAGTCTTAATGCATTCCTTCTGCATAGGTTAGCATATTGACTAAAGCCAATGGATATTTTTTCCACAAAAATATGTATTATTTGATAATTCTCCACAAATATACGTTATTCACCACTGCCTTGAGAAGAGTGCACGAAAATAACCGATCTATTCACTGGTCTAGCGCTCAGGTAAAACTGGAACGACTGAATATTGGATACATTAATTAGGTTATTTAATCCATTTAACTGTGGCATATTGAGATCTGCCGATTGCTGAAAGCACTTGGTCTGCCCACTCAAAAGACTATTATATTAGACAAAGCAGGTGCGGCAACATTTCAGGGATAGCATGTTTAAGGTTCATAGGTGAGCGACGCCTGTATTTATTGACTTCTTTCAAATCTTCTTATCATCCAGGATTGCGATTAAACCGACTATCAATTTGCATTTTTTGCAGCTTACCATTGCCTTAAGATTCACCAGTCAGAAGCCAATACGCAGTCTATATTAGAAGTTCGCTTGACGCACTAATTAAGTGACATGTATAGTGCTGCAGCTGGATTCAGTTGACAATTGGCAGAGCGTAAGAATTATCGCGTCGTTTTGCTTCAACAAACAAACTTGCTTCTATTAACCGTCTTACTGTCTTATTCGCAGCCGGTCTGCAGGTCACAGATATAAAAATTGAGCACATTGGTACGGACACTGCCACGGTAACATGGACGACGCCAAAACAACAGCTCGGTGATATCATGTCCTTTCACGTCACATTTACGAACAGGGATACAAAGGAGAAGCTGGAGATAGAAACATTGTCGAACAAAATAATATTTCCTAATTTGACTCCACACACATGGTACGACATCAAAGTCAGGACTGAATACAGGCAGCTTAATAGCAATTTTGGTGGCCTCAGTGAACCCGTCCAGATAGCACTATCAACAGAACCGTTGGGTAAGTGTTTTAAATGATATGTAGTCTTTGGGCATTTGTTAACCCTCTGGTTATAGCCAGTTGTTCCTTTTTTGGAAGAAAAAGCATTGGCTTATACTGCAGACGCATACATGTCTGACGTTTGTCTTTCGAACAGCGCACGAAAACGCACCAGCTAAGCTGACGACTGGTGCTCGTGTAAAACCGACCACATTATTGTATGAGGGAAGCCCTCATATAGTTTGATTCCCATAGAACGTAGTATGTCAACAAGAGAATTGAGAATGTGGTACTTTTTGAGGTGCTCAGTACTTAATGTACGTGATTCTGCCTTGGTATAGCAATTTGATTGTGGAATCCTTCAGTGTGATATCACTGACCGTGTTCATGCACTCAAGTTTTTGAAGGGACCAAGAGCGTTGTC
>JAYGXS010000006.1:39022286-39047741 GCA_036362985.1 Ligula intestinalis
TCATCAGCGCCTTGCGTAATATTATTCGAAATTTTCGTCGGCGTTCACGACGTGGCTTATTACACATACTTTATTCACCACTGCCTTGAGAAAAATGCACGAGAATGCCCCACCAATTCACTTGTCTAGCGCTCGGTTAAAACTGGACCGACTGAATATTAGATGCATTAATTAGGTTATTTGATCCATTTAAGTGTGGCACAATGAGATTTGCCGATTGCACTTGGTCCCCCCACTCAACAGACTATTATATAAGACAAAGCACGTCCAGCAAAAGTTCGGGGAAAGCAGGTATGAGTTTCATAGTTGAGCGTCGCCTGTGTTTATTCAATTCTTTCAAATCTCCTTATCATCCAGGATTGCGATTATACCGACTTTCAATTTGCATTATTTGCAGCTAACCATTGACTTAAGTTTTACCAGTCAGAAGCCAATACGCAGTCTGTATTAGAAGTTCGCTTGACGCACTAAGCGAGTGACATGTACATTGCTGCAGCTGGATTCAGTTGACAGTTGGCAGAGCGTAGGAACTTGATGTTAGCGTCATAGGCTGAACATCGCGCCGTTTTGCTTTAAAACGCATACTTGCTTCTATTAAACATTTAACTCTCTTATTCGCAGCCGGTCAGAAGGTCACAGATATAAAATTTCTGCATATCGGTACGGACACTGCCACGGTAAAATGGACAGCCCTGAAACAACCGTACGGTGATATAAAGTCCTTCCACGTCACAGTTACGAACAGGTTTTATGTATTTTAACAGGTTAAAGGCACTTTTTATAGTTACTCATTTTATTGGGGCATTTTTCACATCCTTTCATTCGCAGCTGGTCAAAACTTACGAGATTAAAGTTTTTCTGATATCGGAAGTTACTCAATCAATGTTCAGTGGAAGGCACCGGAAATTCCGTATGTTGAAATAACATCCTTCCGCGTTGAAACTACGGACGCAAAAGGAAATATGATTGCAGAAACAGAGGTGTACGAGACTGAAGCAACAATAAGTAATTTGAGCCCATTCACCACGTACAAAATATCAGTCCGGACAATAAACAAACCGAGTTCTTTTAGCAACTATTATGGTGGAGGAGGTGACGCCGTCACAAAGGTTGTAACTACACTACCACTGGGTAAATGTTCCCACTTTATCTAAATGCATTCCTTCTGCATCGGTAAACTAATGGCCTGAAGCCAGTTAACATTGTTCCACAACAATTTGTATTATTTGTGAATTCTCCGGCGAAAATACTTCTATCAACCAACAAGACACATATATCATCATATGTTTCAAGCGTTTTAGTCTTACCTGATCTTCCCTACAAAGTTCTGACTTTCGTCTGTCTTGCGTGAGTAAGGTGGCGGTTAAGTGACGGATCAATTATTATGTTTCCTCTGGTGCCCTTGCTTGTTAAAGAAGAGGTAAAAGTGTACTACAGTGGCCGATACCCGACGATGGGTGTAGATTGCATTTAAAACCCACCCCCTTGTGACATTCAATCGCTTCATGCAAATCGCGGCAATTATTCCTCTGTGTATCTGACCTCTGATCAACGCCCACAAATTAACCTTATTTTCTCCATTTCTCCCTTTCTCCCACACCCCAACACAGGAACCTGTACAGGCTGACCCCGGCATGCGGGTGACGGGATAACAAGGAATTGTAACCATACCGCATTCATTAACCCTTTCTAACTATACAGTTTTAATTATCCCTGTAAGTGTGTGCCCTGATTATGATCTGCTTAAAAACACAGCGTTCGCCAAATTGACTTCTCAAAATATAATATGATTACTACTACAAAATAAGTAGGCGGTTATGCAAAATGCATCGTCTCTATTTACATGGGGTTTCTGGTCTACAGGATTTCATCGATTACTTATCGTCAGCTGCCCTGAAAGGTGATAACGCCCAATTAATTTGTAAGTTCGATCGATGCAGTTGCGCTTGATATGACGCTACGCTTCAGATTCAGGTGAAGCAAAGTTAAATAATCACATTTATTTGCAGTAACATTTGTGATTTTTATTTGAAGAGATATGTTTTTTGGACAAAAAAGCAGCGACAGAAACGCTTAGTTAGAAAGTCTGTTTTAACGCACAAATTTCCTTGCACATAAACAAAATGTTGAATGTGTTAACGCTAATGTAAGCTTAAGAAGGTCTTATTAAATTTAAGTCGCGTAGGAATATAATTTTTTTGTGTAGTATACGTCCCCTTTTTGCGTTACTCAGAAACGCAACAGACAGAAGAATACTTAGTGTTTAAAAAATGGCAATGCAAATAGCCATTATTTTTTTAATTTGAAAGCTTATAACAGAAAGTGAAATAAGTTCACTTATGCGGAACATAATCCGTATTGAAATGAAAATAATGTTCTTTCATACGCAGTCAAATTGTAGTGTTTATCTTCAGGTAAATTCAATAGTTTGTCAAAATTATCTCATTTCATTGTGAAGTTACATTGAAAAACGTTCATATGCACAAAAGTTCGTCAGCCGGACATCCAATCAAAGCACTTTCTTGGAGGTAACCTTTTATGAAAAGGTTTTTATAAATTTAGGAAATATATGTTTCAGAACTCGGCTGCGGATATGATTCATGTTCGACAATGTGAATTGCTGTTTGAGGCATTTCTTAATATCAGCAACGTGGCAATGTTCATATAAATTAAAATCCGAAAGCACGTTTTATCGGTATATGCTCTTTATAAATATCGTATTTTAAAGTTTTTGGTGTAAACGTCGAGCATGTGCACAATAAATCAATTTTTTAAGACACCGAAAAGGAAGAATACGATGACAAACTTGTTCCATGACATTCAGTATATACTCATCAACTAACGGTTAAATGTACAGGATATTATGTTTAACGAACATATCTTTCTGTATGGAGAAAGTAATTGCTACAAGTTTTCATGTTAAGAAAATCTCTTAATGTATTGTTCTTATTTATAGCTGGTTTTTACCTCTCCAGAACATCTGGATCATCGAGAAAATTTTATTGTTATTTATAAACGCTTGGTACTTCCTATCGTACTTTTAAGTACTTTATATGCCTAACGCTGTTCATAATTATTGCTAAGTTTTCCTTACTGCATTAACACTGCTATTGGAGTAATTATCAAATTTAATCAAGCTTATGATAGTTCCCTGGTCTTCAGCGACTAATGTATATTTAGAAACAGAATATATGATAATCACGCAAGAAATGAAAATGAACTCATGCGGCCTGGCGCAAATGACATTATTGCCTGCAGCCATGGATCGCAAAATAAAACATACGATTTGTGTTAGTGATTATTCGCGTAAATGGAGCGATTGAAACTTCTTCTTCATGCATGTATGGAAAGACCCTTAAATGTCTTGATGCCTGCTGAATTATATTTGGCCATTGTTTACTCTTGACAATCTAGACCACGCAAAATCCACACAGGGTTTAAATAAAAATATATGTTACATGCATGTTTTAGGTAGGTTTTCAGTTTTTTTTTCAGTTTATTTGGTGAGGATAATAGGCAATGCCTTTGAAAACCCTATTTAACATGTGTAAATTTACCACTACTAACATAGTATTGGCAAACAGTGAGTAGCATTGTTTTTTACAATATATGTCTGGTTTTTAGAGTTCAGACTTGGAGAGAGGAGAGGGGACGCATGTAATTATCCAAGCGTTGTTTGTACATTTGAAGGGAAGTTGCCTCCACGACTGACTGTGGAAGGTTATTCCACTGTTGTATGACACGTTGCGTGAAGAATTCAGAGCGAAGGTTTAGCTTGGACATTTTCGTGCGCAGCTTCATTGTGTGCCCACGGAGATGAGGCGAGAGGTGCCACTGAAACATGTCTTCGAAGCGTAATCCTTTCTCAAGACCGTTTATTATCTTGTAAACTAGGATAAGATCCCCTCTTTGTTGCCTGTAATGCAGAGGGAATAAATTTAGGCATGCCATTCTATCTATGTAAGTGTGGTTTTTTAGACCTCTTACTAGCTTTGTTGCCCGACGCTGCACTTTCTCCAGACATGCTGTGTCCTTTGCTAGCCATGGCCGCCACGCCTGTATGCCATACTCTAGGTGTGGACGAACAAATGTGCCGTACACTCTGCCAAAGAGATCTTCATCGAAGGCTAGAAACGCCCTTTTGATAGCGTGCAGCACTCCCGTGGCTTTATTTGCAGCTTTGACAGACTGTAATGAGGGCTTCAGATTACTCTGTATCCAAATGCCGAGGTCTTTTTGCGTAGATGCTACGGGAATTTGGATATTTTTCAAGTGATATGTCCTGCTGCTCTGGGGGATAGGGTAGTTTGTTGGACGCAGGTGGAGGACGGCACACTTTTGCACATTGAAATCCAGCAGCCATCTCTCAGACCACGTCTGCAGTTTGCAAAGATTATTTTGCAGAGCATCTCGGTCGCTTGGGCGCTTAATGACCTGCCAGAGTTTAACGTCATCGGCGAACATGATTTTACCGCAGTCCAGTTCTTGAAGGCTGTCATTTACATAGAGAATGAAGAGTAGAGGACCGAGAACGGAGCCTTGAGGAACCCCACTAACTACGTCAACCCAGTCCGATTTATCCTCCCTGATGCAAACGCGTTGTTTTCGACCGACTAAAAATGACCTGATCCAGTCCAAAATGTTTCCCTTGATGCCAAGAACGCTCAGTTTGTGCAAAAGGCGTTGATGGGGCACGCTGTCAAAGGCTTTGCGGAAATCGATGTACACTACGTCCACTTCGAAGCCCTCTTCTAAAGCACATGTCCAGGCCTCAATTGAAGTCAGTAAATTTGAAAGGCAGGAGCGCCCTTGCCGAAAGCCATGTTGAAAATTTTGTATGATGTCACTTTCATCGCAAAATCTTAGTATGGCCTGCTTCACAAGGACCTCCATCATTTTGCAGGAAAGGCAAGTCAAGCTTATGGGCCGAAAGCTGTTTGTAGACGTCTTGCTACCTCCCTTATATAACGGTACGATGTTGGCCGTCTTCCATTGCAAAGGCAAGTCCCCTGTTCGCATGGAAAGCTCGAACAGAATTGAAAGAGGCACCGCTAGCTCGGTCGACAGTTCTTTAAGTATCAGTCCAGGGATCCCATCCGGTCCAGGAGACTTGTCTGGTTTGATGTGACTGAGGACATGTCTTACGTCTGCGACAGAAAAGGTAACAGTTTCAATAACGGCTGTACCTTTGCCCACTTCTACTCCCGAGTTATCGTCGGGGGATTCCATCGTAAACGCCGATCTGAAAAACTCTGACAGTAACTCTACTTTCCGCGGTCCTTCCGTTACTACGTTCCCGAGGTTATCCCTTAGAGTTGCAATGTCGTCCCGGTGCTTCCTTTGACTGCGGATGTATCCATAAAACTTCTTTGGACATATTGTGGCTTGTGTTGTAAGTTGACGCTCAAAGGCAGTTCTAGAATTTCGTATTTCCTTACGGCATATATTTCGTTGCGCTTTATATTCGGCAAGTGATGTTGAATCTTGAAGATGCTCGTACTTTTTCCACAACCTTTGTTTCTTCTTCATGGCCCTTTTTATCGGCTGGTTGACATATGGAGGTCTGGCACGTGGTCTTATTACTTTCATTGGGCAATGGACTTCAATTAAGCGCTCTACAGTCCCCTGGATATGCTGCCATAATTCATTTGTATCGTTCGTACTGGGTAACCAGTTTTCTGCGGAAGCGGTACGTCTCATTTCTTCAAAATCGGCTTTCCAAATATTTCTGCGCCTCTTAATTTGCAATTTTGGAGACAATAGGTAACACACGCAGGTAAAAGCAACGTGGTCGCTTAGCCCAAGTGGCGGTTGTGAGTTCACTTCCCTTATGATCCCCTCTTCTTTACTAAAAACGAGATCTAGACAATTTGATCTTTGGCCTTCTCGCAGTCGGGTTGTGAAGTCTATATGTTGAATGAGATATTCGTCCAAAGAAAACTGAAGTAGTTGATAATTGAAAGGTGCTGCTGCGGCCTTTACTCCAGGCCTCGTCCAATCGATGCCAGGAGCGTTGAAATCACCCAGGAGTAATAGATTTTCCTGCTTACAGATAACCGTCAGTGAACTTAGCAGTTCTACGTCGTCACTTTCGCTGGAGCCGGGAGGCCGATAAACAACGCATATATTGAGTGCCGGATGTTGCCTTATCTTAATTTTGCATGAAATTATTTCATATCGTCGTAGGGCTATGTCTGCGATTTCCCTCTGACAACAGGTAATTTCATTGGCTACATAAAGTGCCACTCCTCCGCCCCTACGTTGAGATCTGTCGCAGCGGAACAGTTGATAGCCTTCAATGCTGACTTCGCTGATCCCTATTGCTTCGGTCAGCCAAGTCTCTGCTAATGCAATTATATGTGGTTTCTGCTCAGATACTATTGTTTTGAGTTCGTCAAGTTTATTGAAGAGACTCTGACAATTGGTATAATAGATTTCGAGGCATCGGCCACTATTGCTTGTGGTATCTTCTAGAACCGGCCGGTTGACCTTGGTTAAGTTTTCCGCCTGACTACTTCCGGCCAAAGAAAATTTCGTTCAATGTGGACTATTTTTCCTCCTTTTATTTTTAGGCCGGTTTCGCCTTTGTTCTTTCGGTCGTTTAGATCGTTTTTCAAAAGTCGCATTTTCCTGCGTTCCTTTGGTTCATAATCCGGCTGAAAGAAAACTCCAGCATACATGGTCCGCAGAGACGATTTTCTTTCCAGCATAAGCTGTGCCTGCGCTTCGGTGTCCCAAATGACCTTTAATGGTCGTGGCCGAGAGCTTGAACCATTCGGCGGCTGATCCTTGCCTATTCTAAATGTTTTGAGAATTTTTACAGATTCAGTGCCCCTTAGCAGTGATTTAGCGTACTGCCGAACGAGACCTCGATCGTGCTCCACCTTATCCCCAGCAACTGTAGCCGTTGATTCTGGTGCACCCTGTATCACTATATGTTGCTTACGGTTTGCTCGAGCTTGGGCCGTGGTCACATCGCACTGAAGCAGAGTAGCAGCAGGGGTTTCGAAGTCTAGATCTGTGAAAGATTCTATGGAAATTTTGCTGGTAGCATTTACTTCTAAGTTACCGTTTGCCCTTTGGTCCGATTGAACTTCCTTTTCTTCAGAAGTCTCCTCTTGGAATGGTTGTCTTCCTTTTTGTTCACCTGGCGTGCTCCAAGTTCTGCCTCGCGATAAAACTGAGGGCTTTGGTTGGTCTTTTGCAGGCCGTTCTGCATCCGCCTTCTGCTGGCGTATACACCTGCGTTTGGCCCTGCTGGACTCGTGGTTTCCTGGTTGAGCAACCACTGACCTGTCCTCTGCATGCGCCGCATCCTCTTGGAGTAATTGCCTTGCTTTTTGTTCACATGGCGTGCTCCAGGTGCTGTCTAGCGATAAAACTGAGGGCTTTGGTTGGTCTTTAGCAGGTTGCTCTTCAGCAGCCTTCTGCTGGCGTATGCGTCTGCGTTTGGCCCTGCTGGACTCGTGGTTTCCTGGTTTATCAACCACTGACCTGTCCTCTGCATGCGTTGCATCCGGTGGTGTTGTCTTATTGTGCTTTATGAGCACTGCTAGTATCTCCGCGTAAAATTCAAGGCTTCCCTCTAAACGCATTACACGCGTGGATAGGTTAAGACATCCATCGCAATCTGCACGCGCAGGCTTATTTGGCTGGGTGGTGTTGGGTTCTAAGACGGTTGGTGAAAGGAGATGCGTTTTTGCATAGTGGGTTGTCTGGGATTTCGTACTCGTTATTGAAAGCGCTTCGGCTATTTCTGGGAGTACCTTGTCAAAGGTTGTACGTGGCGGCTTGCATAAGTTAACCTGATTACACCCGTTAGAGTATATCTTAGCGACTTGGCCTTCAGGGTGTGAGCTGGTGGTGAAGTCGGTAGAGCGTTCGACATTATAAAATGAGGTCCGGGGTTCAAATCCAGCCGTCGACGAACATTTTCTTTCAGCTAGCAGAGATGGATCGTGCACGTTAGCGTTACCCATGCTATTGGAAACTATAGTAGAGTGCATTAATTCAAAGTCTGCAATCAACCGGCCGTGCTAATATAGATAGCGAAAAGATTTGCTTGTGCAATTAATTTCAACAGTCAAAATTTGTAATGTGAACGACTCAGCCTTTGTTGTAAGGAGTTCTTTGCACTGTAACAATCAGATTCAGAAGCAGCGATGTTGTTCTTAGGAGCGAGTGAACTTCCAGACTTGTGCTGATCGTAGGGATAACTTCCAGAGCGTGGTATAATACGCAGTCCAGTTAGATTGTGACAGCGAAGGATTCGTCTCACTCAGAAAGGATATTTCCAAAGGGGAGATAATACGCAGTTCCTTTGTCAGTTTTTATAGCCAGATGTGTCTTCTACACTAAGGTAGAGACTAAAAACCTCGTGAGCGCAAAGAGCTTAAATTCGAAACCAATTTCAAATTTATATTATTTTGTATTCTTCGTATAAAGATGCATATGTTGCGCCGTCATGGAAGCGATATGGCCACTTTGGAGTGGACAGTTTCCGCGCACTGGCTTTAAAGTATCTACTTTAAATTTTATTTACAGCCGGTCTGTTATCTTGGAATGGCCTTTTTCGGAGAAAATTTGTTACAATTAACAACCTGTCCCCCCACCGAAATCACTAAATTGCCTTCAAAAGGCCGAATTGCAAAGGATTTCTGCAACACATGTTTGTTGTGACAATATAGTCTACAGAAAATTTTATTTTTTTATGTATTCTTTTTATTTCTGAGTAACCCACAGAGGTTGCAATGTGCATATATGGAAGAAAGACTGCGAACATGTTTTTCTGGACACTTTTTGACATTTTTTTTCCCTACAACTTGGCAGAGGAACGTGACATCATGCATGGAGGGTTCATGTATGTGCTTGTTTACAGTCTATTACGGTGCAATAACAAAATGTACAGCCAAAAAGGTGACACACTTAATTAAGTGGAATCAAATCGGAGCAAATTTTAAAAATATAATTAGCAAACTTCTAGTTCTCTTCTTTTCCGACAATAATGATTTATCACTAAGCAGCACTCAATTCAATCTTCTGCATGAAATGTATTCACCATTCTGTGAACAGATATAATTAAAAGTTAGCGGTATTTAATAACGTGATTTTATAGAACACTACGCACAAACAGAAAGGTAAATTCCACAGCGTTTTGTAGCATCGGATATTTTTTGAAAATCATAAACGTTGGTAATGAACTAATCGGGTTAACGTTTTATTCAGTAAATATAGATAAAAACTGAGTTCTTTTACAGTCACCAGCATTTTGTGCCTCTAGTTTGTACCAGGAAAAACATCAGCAACATCAAAAGCGCGTGAAGCCACGCATGCATATTTGTATCTTAAAATTTCCCATTTACTGCATAAAAATACAATTCTACTTGCATATATTAAGTGTTGTTCTTGTAGTGACAATGTTTCTGTCTGCCTACAAACCTGTACATACTGCACCGCCACGCATGCAATAGGGCCATAATTGTAATTTAGGCGTGGGCACTGTTAAGGCCACAGCCTGAAAAGGTTTTGTATGAAATGTTTTTATCCGGGGTGGCCCTAGTGACAAATTAGAACCGCCACCCCCTTTTGAAAATATGTAATTGTCTTTAAAACACAGAAGTGTTAAGGGTTTTTGCAAAATCTGACAAATGTCTGCATTATTTTAACGTTGAATGTACGCCTTTTAGCAGCTTGACGTGGAAAACATGTGCATACACGGGGAATGACGGTAATCAAGTCATTTTTATCGCTTGCGCGTGGATAGCCACCCTTTTCTAACGCGGCAACCAATCAAGTACCTATTTTTTCATGTGGTTTCTGTAGCTGAGTTTCAATTGTGTGGGGCCCAGGTTTTCAGAACCCGTGCAACAATTGAAAATACAAAGTCCCCTCAGACACTAGAAGGCCTTCTAAAAGCAAACCTCGTGAAGAAGAACGTCTTAGATTGGAGATAGGAAGTTTTTTAATCTAAATGTATTCCTTTTTTCTTGGAAACAGTGTGATTTCCTACATTGGTTCCCACGTATTTTCCGTCAGTTTGGATTGTTTTTTTGGTTCCGGGAGAGAAAATTTCAAACATTTTCGCCTTATGTTGTTTTCCTTTTTAATAGCATGACGCACAAAAATCGAAATTGCTTACTAAGTACTTAATAGAATAGGACTTGAATAAATGTGCTCTCACCGATCTAGTAGAGAAGCAGTGAAGTTCCGATTTGCCCAGGAACTCGCAAGGCAAACCCTCCGGACCGTCACATGGTGACCAGGTGATATGATGAAATGGATTCGACAAAGCAAAGGGAGACCATACATCCATTTCTGGCTTATGAGCCGTCCTCAGCCAGTCATGCCTAATCTCTGGGGTTGGCACTCCCGAGATTTGAACAAAAATATTTGGTCTTTGTGTTCAGGACACACACTCTAGTCTACGCGTTCCCTGCTTTCTCGGCTGTGATCGGGAATAAGATGAATGAATGTGGTTTCACTTTCACGCTTTTCTATATCCGGTACCTCCAAATTGGCGAAAAGTCTGCCTGTTTCCTCTCTATGAAAATAACTAACGTGTTGTTTTCTATAAAAAGCTTTAAGCAAGTATCAAATAAACTTCACGGATGAACACATAACAAGACCAAGTGTCAATACGAGCCAACATCCGTGTCCCAGGAAGCAATTGAGAAGAAGAAGACTCGATCACTTGGATAATATGTTTATTCGCCTTTCCGCTGGGACAATATGTTTATTCGCCTGACGTTTCGAGATCCGTCGCGGAATCGTCATCAGAGACATGAGTAGCAGAAAGGTTAAGTATGCACATACGTTTGTAGTATTTATAGGACACAGTCATTACTGCAAGCATACAACTACAATTAACGTAAATTGCCTTCCTGTGTGTGGACTGCTTGTTGGACGGCACGCGGCCTCTGACCTGTTGAACTTTTGTCACGGGCGGTGAGCTCGGGCATGGTGATTGCTCGGCCGTCTGGCTCCCCGGTGTTGGCGTACGATTAGGCGGTGGCCTGCCCATTACTCAAGTGACGGCTTGCTTTGGCCAAATTGAATCCAAGTATTGAATATGGATTGGCAAATCGTTGCACTTGTTGATGGATTGGGGGCCCGTCAACCATGACTAAAGTGGTTCTCGCCCCACCCGATTGTCACCTCTTGCGAGAATTTTTGGCCTTATCACATTTAAAGGTGTGCCCGGGTCTCGTTGAATGAACCGCAACTTGAGAATTGGCATCATTTCGCCGCACTGCAGCCGCGTGTTCGGCAATTCGCGTCCTGAGAAGTCTGCTAGTTTCTCCGACATAGTTGATTTTACCGCAACTACACCAGATCCTGTAGACGACCCCAGATATTTCTTGCAGTGGCAGTGGGTCTTTTGGCTTCACTATCTGACGCCTTATGGTTGCCTCAGGCCTGTGTGCGACTCCAAATCCCAGTGGTGCGAGAACGCGGCCGAATGCTTCCGATACGTTTTTGACATACGGAGTCGAACCCCAAATCTCGGGGTCAGCTCGCTTTTGTTAGCCAGCTCGTTTGCGCAAGCACCGGTTGACGAAGTTGCGTGCGTAGCTTTTTTCTCGGAGCACCCGGCGGAGGTGAATAAACATATTGTCCCAGCGATCAAGTCTTCTTTTTCTTCTAGAGACCAAGTGTCCGCTAAAGCACCAATGTGAATTTATGAATAAAAAAGGCAAGTTGGCTAGTGTACGTAGTATAGCACACGGCGATTTATGGTCAAATTTACGTGATCATGAAATCGATGTACTAGTAATGTTGACAGCTTAGCGTCCAGCAGGGCAAACTGACAGCAACTGTTTTCTCCCCGGAGGCAATTCCTAGAGGGGCGTAGCAGATCGAAATAAAATGTAATCTCAAAAGTTTAGGATTTATGGGTTCCCCCCGCATTCCCCGGTTATAGCACTAACGTCTGAATGCCATTATCAGAAAGCGTTTCTTTTCTGCTTTCTGGGATATCTGCACTGTGAAAAAGTACCTATTTATGTTTTATTAGATTGTCAATACCCTCATATATTAATGTACGTGGTGCCCCACAAAAAACCCCTAAATTTATGATAATGTTTATACTGTTATAAAGATAACAATTATTGATAACAATTATAAGTAACAACTTTATTGTGAAAATAACAAACTGTTACATAATAACAAGTTACATATACCGCTCAAAATGCTGTCCATTAACTGCAGAACAGCGACGTAAGCGATCCATCCAGCTCTGAGCTGCTCGACGAATGACATCAAGAGGGACGTTTGTCCATGCGTTTATCAACACATGTTTGATTGACTCAATATCAGTGATTCCTATTCTTCGTCTCTGAACCTCCTGTAAGAGTACACTCCAAATGCAAAAGTCTATTGCATTCAGGTCAGGGGTCTTGGATGGCCATTGCTGGGGTGTGATGAAATCTGGAGTGTTAACTCGGAGTCAGGCGACAGTGTCATTGGCAGTGTGTGGCTTTGCACCATCTTGCTGCCAGGCCCAGGGTTCTTCCTGCATTACTTGATTAATATCTGTAAACATCTTCGGGCACATCTCCTCACTGTAAACAACTTCATTTGCAGGTGATTCACTTTGTTTGAATGCAGCCGCGACACCTCTAAACTTGTCAGTTGTAATGGCACCAAAAAATGTAGGCAAATGTTCCGACCTTTCTGCAAACCCCATGTTGGATGTTCTTTCCGGAATATGACGATGACCTCGCGCTGGAAATTGCTTAGCTGTGGCATGGGTCTACACGTCTTTCCAGAATATTCCTGGCATATGGGGCGCAGCTGGGCATTTTAGAACCTTCTCCTCTGCGACCACCGTCCACGTTGTGTGGGTGCTCCTCACCACTGAGCGGAACATGGCGTGGGTGACATGAATGTGGGTGCGAACCAACGGGGACGGCTTCACTTCGGATGTGGCCCAGGTGTTCTGTTTTCTCCGCCATCGATCGTGACGGCATGGGCGGTCCGGCCGCCGTCACAATCACAAACTTCGGGGTTTTTTTGGAGCACCCTGTATATTATAATGAAATCCTGCAAAAACCATTTTTGTTGTACGCAAAAAAAATGAATTCTAAACATATTTTACTTATCCGAAGTGTATATTTCGGCTTTAAAATTTAGCATGGTTTTTAGGCCAAATTATAGTCCTCTATAAAGGCTCTCATCTTTCCATTCAGGTTATGTTATATGTGCGATATTTAATATAGTCCATCCCCACTGTTTTCTCTTATGTACCCTATGCGAAGTCTCCCAATGCGTCTTTTGAAATGCCGCACATTTTAATCAAGGCAGCTTTTGGTTTTAAAACCCTAAATGTAAGAGATACAACACATCTGCACTGTGATAAAATAATGTTCCTAGTTCACTATACACAGGCATGTCAAGGTTCCGTTAAAGTACGTCATGAACAAATGCTACCTCCTTTTTTGACTTTGCTTATACAGGCTCCACTCTGGGACATATTAAGTAGGTATAGGATAATATAACGGTGTTAATGTGTATTATCACCTTCGAATTACGCTCTTTGGAATCCTTAAAGGAAGAACATAATAAGAGACGCGAAAATCTGGAATCCACCAGCACTCTACTGTATGCGAAACCTGGAGTTTCTTTCTGAGTAGAAGTTGCCGCTGGTGATGATCAGCGCGCTGTTTTGTCCCGCCTCAGGGCAAGGTCTGGTAATCGAGAGCGGACTGGCAGTGTCCTAACATTCCGTGTTGCAACTCACTTTCTGAGATCTTACAGTAGCTTTTAAGTTATTTTCGAGCACTTTCGACTATGGCCTCACTCGGCGCGTCGGAAAACGATCACTTGCAGTGCTGAACCTAAGTGACCCTTGAGAAACCGCGACCAGTTGGCACGCGCTCAGGCTCGTGTGCACCTGGATCCTCACCAGAGGTTTAGACTATCGCGTGCGGAGAGGTAGAACCACCACGAAGGCATGTGACCTGAAAAGCAGCCTGCATTGGCAAATGAATCATTGTCGCAGTCGGTGACAGGCATGAAGACGTAGGAGAGTCGGCAAGGTTGCTAGCATTAGGTCACACTAAACTCCTAACATAATACGAGCTAACATGCGAATCTCAGGAAAAAATTGAGAAGTAGATGATTACTCGATCACTGTGAAAATATGTTTATTCACCTGCCGTTTCGAAATCCGTCGCGGATTCAGCATCAAATACATACTTACCGAACAGTAGCAGCAACACTTTGTGCATAAGGTTTTTTGTAAAATTTAAACGTAAACAAAAACATGATGGATGCCTATGCTTGTGTGCTGATTCTTTGCGTCAGCAATAACGATCTGACTTTGTGGTTTTGGCATAAGGTGATGAAATATCCTGTATTTCCCCAAGCGGCCACTTGCTTTGGCTAAATTTTGGCTCAGCACCGAATATAAGTTTGGTAAATCGTTGCACTTATTGAACTTGGTCAACTTTGCCTTTCCTCTGCTCAGCCTGATGTCATGTTATTCAGCATACGCAAGTACGTCTGCTTCCTTGATTATGCACCGCCTCCGGTGTCAAGACATCGAGCGTCAAGAAGACCGGAACACCACGATTAATAATTACAACCCGCACCCCCTCCTCCTGCCCCGCGAACAACTTAAATAATACATAACATAGAACTGGCCATTTTAGTCCTTGCAATTACAATGGCCTGAATACGAATGGCTAAAAGCATGTGTTAGCCAAGATGACAGCCAAATCGTAATATTGGAATATTTGCAGTTTAAAAAAAAAACTAGTGCAGATAACTGGAACGCAACCAGTCCGAAACGGTTTTAACAGTCCAATGCTAATTTAAGAATTAAACAAAAACTCTGCAGAGATTATTTGTTGACTAAATTATTGAGAGAAAAACATCTAAATGTCCGAGCGCAGCCATTGGTGTTTTTTTATCCTTCTTCCAAACCAGGACTTGATAATCCTTCACCGGATTCTCACTGCCCGCGTACGGCAAATATGACTGTGGAACGGCCGAATGTTTGAAATGAATACGAAAAGGCCTTTTTTTAATGAAAAGGTGCCCCAGTTACTATCCAATCATATACCTCTTTGCGTCCGTGGTTAAACGCCAATGATCTATTACAAGGTGTTCATATTTGCAGTCCAAAAACAGATACAATCATACACGTGTAAACCTCTGCTGTGCCAAACTAATTTGGGCCCTCAGCCGCCTAAGTTGAGCTGGTATCTTAGATTCAGTCCTAAAACCTAAGAAGATCCCAGCACGCTTCCTTGGCTGAGTAATCGGGTCGTTGCTCAATGAATCTAACACTCAGGTCTGCGTTCAAGGCAAGAAGGACATGGCTACTGCCAAGCGACTGTTTCTTCGTAAGAGGTAACTCCTAAATCCACACGAATCATCTGCCGTTCATTAGTGAACAATGCTCAGTAGTAAATAAATTGCGATTAAAAACAGTCTGCAGTCGAGTCGTACAGCTCCAGGTTTGCGGTAAATAACGAATTTGAAAGAAGACGCTTAAGAGAAACTTATTTTGACACCTCGCCTCCACGAACTTCGTCCTTTACAAGGGCTCTGGCTATGTACAGGGGTAAGCCATTAGAAGCGATGCCTGACACAATCGCATTCTTTGGCATCTCATCTCCTTTAGCGGACACCCATTCATAGCTGCAAGGGCCGGAAGAGGGATACTCAACAGTCGGATTTTTGATCTTCGCCTATTTACCTTGAATATACTGATATATACCGCGATCAGAAATAAATTTCTCAGGGAATTAAAAAAAATAACGTTCAAAATAGGTATATCAATCAGAAAACACACAAAAAAAAGGCTTGGGGACCTTGTGATGAGCCTGGGCCCTCGCAGATGTGTCAAGCAGCGGAAGAATATCGGTGGAACACATGTCCTGAACTTTTAGCGAATATATAGGCTGTTAGTATGGTAAGGTACAACGTCAATTTTCTCTTACTTCTACTTGACCCCATTAAATTACAGTAGGTGATAAGATCTAAAAACTGAGCCAGACGGTCATATTGACATTTTTTATACAGACCCGGGGGGTATGGTGTGTTCAGCTGGGGGCTGAACGTGAAGGTCATGGCAGAGCGCATCATCTTCCTCGCGTAGGTGGTGGCTCCGCCTAGCGTCCTTGGCTGGAATCCAGCTCTCGCTTGTGGCTCCCCGTAGCTAGGCCCTGCCTGGTGGCCACCCCCCAGCTCCCCGCCTCGATCAGCGGGCTAAACCAAGTGAGGTTCTCCGGTGTGTGTATCCCCACACCCAGTATGTTCTCGGCTTGCAGCGGTAAGTATCATAGAATGCGTAGTTGGCGGAATGCAGTTAATTACTGCATACCGTACCATTGTCTGTTTGTACTTTATTGTTTTTTTCCCTTTGCTCTTTATAATATTCTTGCTACACTTGCTACGCCTAGTTGCTTTAATCATTATTACCAGTAGCTAATGCACTTCAGTACTCCCGTAACCTTGCCTTATCTGCGTAATCTCATCGAGATCCGCGAGTCTTGAAACTGCATCCATTGTTTGAATGCGTAAATATGCATGTTCTGCATGCGTACGTATGCCTGATTCTCTATCTTTTTGATCTTATTATTTTTCTCATTGATATTTGTTATCTGTCACTTTTCCTGATATTTCCCTAATGTTGTCTCTACTGCTATATTTACCATTCCATTACCTTACAGTTACAGTCACCTCATCCCATTTTAGTGATTCTTACCCAAATAGTCGTCACACTGCCATCACATGCAATGACGAGGACCTCCGGGCGTAAAATATAAAATTTATTTATTTATTATTTATTTACATGCACTCTTAGTCTTAGTAGAGTTTTTTTCTCAATAGTTAGACCAGTGACAACACTTTTCATAGTAGTAACTTTACCAGCGGTCAGATGGTACAGCACATGGGTGCGTATCAGTATGACTGGAGACATTGCCCCTTGACCTATACTGCTACTAGGATACGTACTGCTGCTCCTACCCCCACTTCCCAAATAATTCCCCCCCCAAGGTCTTATAAGCCCAATGGCGTCGCTACCACAAAGTAATAGGCGGCTCGTATCCAAGTTTGCATTCGACACCAAATCAATCGTGGCCTATGGTGCTGTTCGGCAGCAGTTACTTGTGACAGGCAGTCCTTATTAGGAGCAGCGCTGCCGCCCCTCGTGAGAGGGTTGATGGAGCTAGAAAAGGTGATGTCCAAGCACGCTGGGTCACGACATCTGCCAGCTGACCGTGGCTGTCAGACTGCATAAACGCGGTCAAAATACTACAAACACAAATCAAAACCTCTCGCTTCCGCAGCCTCCCACAAACCCGTTTCCTTCCTGCAGGACAGCTCCTAGAGCTCACAAAACATATCAGGGAGCTCAGGTTACTCTTATTATCTTCGGTGCTTGTAATGTTCGTTCACTTTTAGATAACCCCGAGGAGCATTCGACAGGAACGGAAAACAGCGTAAATTGATCGGGAACTAGCGCGCTTTAAGGTGGACACCGCCGCACTCAGTAAAACCCGCTTCTTCGGCGAAGGTTCCATCGAAGAGGTGGGTGCCAGCTACACCTTCTTCTATGTGAACCGTCTAGTGGCAGAGCGACGCGACGCTGGCGTCGCATTTACCATCCGGAAGGACATTGTGGAACGACTACCCTGTACGCCACAGTGTATCAACAGAAGCCTGATGAGTCTCCGCCTGCCTCTCTGGGACGGAGAATTCGCCACCATCCTAAGTGTCTACGCTCCTCCGATGAGCAGCTCCGACTAGACTGAAAAAATCCTACGACCAACTGCACGCCCTCCAGGCCTCTGTGCCGAAGGCAGACAAGTTGATTATCCTTGGCGACATTAATGCCCACGTCGGCACAGGCCACGCCACCTGGAAAGGAGTGCTTGGACCCCACGGCCTCCGAGGACTCAATGACAATGGCCTGTACATCCTTCGAACCTGCGCGGTGCACCGTCTCATGCTGACAAACACATGCGTACAAAAGGAGCAGCAACGTAGTGGCCCGAGTTTTCCCGTCAGTGTACGCTGCAGCACAAGGTGACCTGGATGCACCCCAGATCTCGTCAGTGGCATCCCTTGATTTATGTCCACGTGCGGCGGCGCGATCAACAGGACGTGCTGGTGACAAAGAAAATGCCGGGTGCCGATAGTGATACAGATCCTCGTCTCATCATCTCCAAGATGCGGATCCGTCTCCAGCCACGCAGGAGACCTCAAGGTTAGCGACCTCCAGCTAAGTTGAATACTGCTCTGTTAAACTTGCCTGCCAACCGTTTGCATTTCAGCAGTAAGTTGACCGAACAGCTGGATAACGTCTCAAACGCAGAAGAAAACAATTCCATCGAGAATCGATAGTTTCAACTACGGGACGCTGTTCAATCCACTGCCAAACGCATCCTTGAGCCTGCGCCCCGCCCACACCAAGACTGGTTCTATGAATACGATGCAGCCATCCATACTCTTATCGCTGAGAAGAACCGCCTACGCAACGAATACGTCGATCGCCCACTGACGCTACGAAAGCAGGCTACTACAAAAGTCGCCGTCTTGTACAGCAGCAACTGCAAGAAATACAGGACGCTTGGATAGCTCGAAAGGGTAAGAAATCCAAGGTAATGCGGACCGCAATGAATGGACGAACCTCCTTGCTGCGCTCAAAGCGGTCTATGGCCCCGTAGTCAGAGGCACAGCCCCGCTTTTCAGCGCAGACGGTACCACCCTCTTCACTGAGAAGACCCAACTATTTAGCCGCTGTGTCGAGCACTTCTTAAGTGTACTTAACCAGCCCTCTACCACCTCTGAGGCTGCCATTGACTGGAAGACGCAAGTTGAAATATATGTTTACCTCGACCTCTCACCCACCCTTGAGGAAACCATCAAGGCAGTACGGCAACTGTCCAGCAGATAGGCACCCTGATCCGATGGGATCCCGGCGGTAATCTACAAATATGGTGGCCACCAACTGATAGCTCAACTAACCACCCTGTTTCAAGAGATGTGGCGACAGGGACAAGTTCCCAGGACTTCAAGGATGCCACAATTGTCAATCTCTACAAGCGAAAGGGAAACTGTCAAATCTGCGACAACCATTGCGGAATCTCGCTGTTGAATATTGCTGGCAACATCTTTGCTTGTATTCGCCTCAATCGTCTGAATAACCACTTGGAACAAGGGGACCTGCCGTACAGCCAGTGTGGTTTTCGACGTCATTGCGCCACTACTGACATGATATTTGCCGAACGTCAGCTACAGGAAAAATGTCAGGAGATGCGGACTCACCTCTGCACCACGTTCGTGGACCTGACAAAAGCTTTCGACAAGGTGAACCAGTCCAGACTTTGGAAAGTTATGCAGAAGTTTGCTTGTCCGAAGCACTTCACCCACATGGTTCGACAACTCCATGAAGGGATGATGGCGCGCGTCACGGACTACGGAACGCTGTTTGAAGTCTTAACAGTTAACAATGGAGTGGAGCAAGGCTGTGTCTTCACGCCCACCCTCTTCAGTCTCATGTTCTCTGCCATGCTGATGAACGCCTATTGTGATTAGTGTCCCAGAATCACCATCAATTACAGAACGGACGGATACCCCAACATTCGTCGGATGCAAGCCCCTACGCGTGTCTCCACAGCCACAGTCCATGATCTGCTGTTTGCGGATGACTGCGCCCTTAACAACACAACAGAAGCGGATATGCAAAGGAGAATGGACCTCTTTGCAGCGGGTTTTGCCAACTTTGGCCTCACCATCAAGACGAGCAAGAAGGTGGTTATGCATCAACCGCGCGAGGTGCTGCCTTCAACCCCGCACACATCAACGTGAACCGCATTGAACTGCAGAAGGTGGGCGACTTTACCAACCTTGGCACCACTCTTTCACGCAACACTCGAATTGATGACAAGGTTAACGGCACAATCTCCAAAGCTAGTCAAGCCTTTGGTCGGCTCCAAGCCTCCGTATGGAATCTTCATGGTCTTTTATTGTGGACGAAATTGAAGATGTACAAGGCTGTCGTGTTGTCAACACTCTTGTACGGAGCGGAGACTTGGGCTGTCTATGCTAATCAAGCAGGGATACTGAACCACTTTCATCTGAGCTGCCTACGTCACATACTGAATGCAAAATGGAAGAAGAGGATTCCAGACACGAAAATCTTGGAAAGAACGGTTGTTTTCAGCATCCTGGCCATGCTCAGACAGATACAACTGCACTGGAGTGGTCGTGTGGTACGTGTGAGTGATTGACGGCTACTCAAACGCCTGTTCTTTGGTGATATCGCTGTCGGTACTCGTTGCAAAGGAGGACAGAAGGGACGTTGCCATAATACCCGAAAGAACTCCTTGAAGCGTCTCCAAATCAACACGACGAACTGGGAGTTGCTAGCACAGGACCGATCTGCGTGCCGTAGAGCGGCAAAAATGGGCGCCGCCATTTACGAAGCCAGTTGGATCGCCACCGCCAAGGAAAAACGGACGTCACTCAAGTCTCGCAATCCGCAGATGCGCGGTTTCACCTCCAAATCCCTCTGAAAGTGTCCACGCTGTCAACGCAACTTCCATACATGCATTGGCTTGGTCGGTCACCCCCGGAAGCCGTGCAACCCTCCTCCGACAGCATCCACGTCCACGGCATCAAACACTCCAATTGACCCTTCTCTACCCTCCACCTCCACGGCAATATTCGACGCCACAGATGCCTCGTTGCCCGCATCCACCGACTTCAACCCAGCCGCCACTTTTTTCACCCATTCCGACACATTACCGCTCAACACAAATCGCATCAACGCATCTGAACCCTCCACCAGCTCTGAGGGCCTCATATGCCCTCACTGCATTCGCACATTTACCTCACACATCGGCCTTGTCGGCCACTTGCGAATCCATCGCACATAGACTGGTGAACTACTGCCTGCAGCCACAACCCGCAGCCGAGACCGTCGCCTTCACTGCCCACACTGCCCCCGATCATTTGCTTATCAAATCAGCCTACTAGGTCATATGAGCATTCACGACAGCGGCATTGACCATGATGTCGACACACCCAGTACTTCACACACGCAAACCAACACCAGCCCTAACCCTTCACACTAATTGCCTCACCATACGAATGCGTCGTTAAGTTTGTCGCGAACCCAGGTAAACGCCACTTTCCCTAGGTAAATGTAGGCTGTTCTTGCTGAATTTGTAGAATAATATCTTGCCTTTTACTACCTAATAAATAAATAAATAAATATTATATTTTAGGCCCGGAGGGCCTCGTCCTTGCAAACGTAGTGCTGTGGGGAAATAAATACAAAGTTGATAAATGCTGCGCTCCAAGAAACAACCACATAGACAGTGGGAGCGGTCAGTGATGTTGGTAGATTAATTCATATCCACCAACATATCGTCGTTTTAAAATAGTAGTCAACGCATGGTGAACTAGGGAGGAAGCAGTGAAAAAAACTCCTACCATTTAAGCCAGGGCGGAGTTCAGCGAACCCCCGCTTAAAAAACCAAAACATAGGATCATCAACGAAACGCCGGAGATGTGACTTTGTAGACTGCGGAGTTAAGCGACGAGCTAGCGAAAATAGCAAAACCGCCACGAGCATGACTAAAGACCATGAAGCCTATCGTCAGGGTTGTAAAACGGAGAATGGAGTAAAGAAGAATGATGACTGGACAGAGATGTGGACGAAAAATCGTTGCAAATATCACTCAAAGGAGGAAGAAATAGACATATATGGAAAAAAAATTGAAATAAAAATAACCACCTCAGATACCAGGGGGACCCTTTTCAAAGTCCAAAAGTTGTGTGTTTGGGAAGGAGACGGATAACAAGGACTTTATATATTCCGAAGTTAAGTTTTTACGTAATATGACTTTAAAAACTGCTAAATTAGACGACAGCCTAATTTCGAGGGGAATATTATTCCAGAGGAAGGCATATTTTGAGGCAAAGAAGTGTGAATGGTTCGAAGTAGAGCTTAAGGGGGGTGCAATAATTCGGGAGGAATAATGAGTGGCATAAGGTATATCTGCGGGAATGAGAGCGTTGATTCGTGGAAGGTTAGGAGTAGAGTTAACGCGAAAGAGGAAACAGAGGCTCGCTTCGAGTCTTCTGACCCAAAGAAATGTCATGTTCTCTAACTGACATCTCTCCGTATAAGAAAGAGTGGATCGAGGAAGAGCGAATATTTTGCGAGTCAATACCCCATGTACATTTACAATCCATCTGCGGTCCGAAGCATTCATTAGACAAAAGAGGGGACAGTAGTATTCTAGGATGGGCAGAACATACATGCGATAAAGTTTTAACTTTATTTCCAGCAGGAAAATATTGTGTGATATAAAACCACCTATCTGTGCAGCCTTTGCAGTTATTCGATCCGCATGAGGCGACAATGCTAGTTTATTTGTGTAGCTTAGACCTAAGTCTTTTAGAGTGGATCGTTCTAAAAGTGGAGCATTTTGAAAGACTAGGGGACGAGGAAGCTTGGCGGGATCGAAACACATGAAACTACACTTGGATGGAGAGAATGACATCTGCCAGGTAGCACTACAACGTGACAGTGTAAGTGGGTCCACATTTATTTTATAAACGCATATACTTGCCGTGTCCTTAGAAAATGAGTATATGCATTTGAGGTCGTCTGCATAAATGAGATTGTGTGAATTGTTTAGAACAGTCAAAATTTCGTTTTTGTATAGAATGGAGAGTAAAGGACCCAAGACAGTGCCTTAAAAATGACACTCGTGATCAACTAAGAAGTGGAGTAACTATTACCTACTAGGACCATCTGGCTGCGATTAGACGAGTAGGAACCGATGAAGTCGAGGAGAGGGGGATGGATGCCAATGGCTTCCAATTTTACCAGAAACCGTCTTTGTGGTACCTTGTCGAAGGCTTTGCTCAGGTCAAAGTACATAACAACCACGGATTGCTGCTCGTTACGGAGGGAAGTGACGTGGTTAAGAAAAGCTAAGTGACACGTCTCGAGTGATCTTCCGGGTATAAAACCATGCTGCGGGTCACTTTAAGGATTATTTATTAGGCAAACATCGACAATTTGATTAAAAATTATCTTTTCCAGAAGTTAAGCGAGGGCCGGGGTTTATGAAAACCGCGGTAGTTATTGATGTCTGATTTAAAGGCCGGAAGAATAATAGATGTCTTCCAAGTGTCAGGAAAGTAACCATTTAAGAGATAGACTGAAAATATATGGCTAAGTAATTTGGGAAAGGTCGACACTCTTTTTATAACTGAATTGGAAAAACCATCAGTTCCCGAGAGTGCGAGTATTTGTGGACAAATTATCTGCTTACGAATTAATACTGTGGAGAAATCAATGTTTCCGAGAGTATTGTCTGAGTATGGTTGAAACGACGGGACCGGTTCGGATTCTGTCGTAAAATGCTTCGCAAAGAAAGCATTGAATAATTCAGCCGTATCAGACTCATCTAGTACAAATGTTTTATTTTCATTAAGCAATGGGGTTATTTCGCTTCCTCGTTTTGCGGAGGACCTACGACGAAACAGTTGTGCAACTGATTTTGCAGAGTTTGACTAGCTCAGGGCACAATATTCCCTGTGCTGGTCACGTGCAAGACGAATCTTTGACTCTAATTTGAATATATCTGCAATCCTTAGATGCACAGGCAGCGAACTAGTAGATCTATCGTTCAGCTGCCTCTTCAATTTCTTTAGTCTGGGCAACAGAAAATGAAGGACGGTTGATTCTGGTGTGTAGGGTTTCGCAATTTTAGTGGGCACAAATTCCAGCATTTAATTAGAAACGAAAGACATGAGTTCAGAAAGATATGCAGCCTCGTTATTGGAGAAGAGGCTCTGCCAAACTAACGAGTAAAGAAAATTGTTGATTGAGATAATATCTGCGAGGTCATACGCACGATAGGTACGACTAGCACTAGCCTTTTCCGTAGAAGGAAGCGGAAGGCAACAGTGAATTAATGTGTGATCACTTTGGAAGATGTCCTGCTTAAAATCAACGAAGAGAGGGGCAATACCATTTGTGAAAATCAGATCTAGGATATGATTCTGTCTTGTTGGGGAACTAACCAGTTGAGACCAGTTAGAAAAATTAATGGTATCTAGGAAAGGCTGAAATCTAGGTGGACAATAGTTCGAAAGCCAGTCGATTTCAGGAAAATTATTATCTCCAGTAATAATTTTAACTTCAAAAGTGGATTCTGAAATAAGCTTGAATATTTCACACAAATGTGTGCCGGGGCGACAGGATAAAAGAGGCGAATTAGTTTTTTCCAGAGAAGTACGTGCTATTTAGATAAAACGGAAAGTGCATAAATGACGTTCTACTATAGCGAAGACAACCACCACCACGCTTATTAATGCGATCGTGACGATAGAAATCAGACTCGTCTATGATAAGAGAGTAGTTAGAAATGATTGGATGGGTCCAAGATTCTGTTATGCATATAACATCGGGCATCATCTCGAAAGTGATAGCTCGAAGTTGAGCCATTTTATATATAACGGACCTGGCCTTAAGCACTATGACATTTAGTGTGTTGCGAGTGACACGACTATGGCTATCGTTATCCATACAAAAATTTGTGTGTGGGTAGGCAAATTGTAGGCCGTTATTATTTGTGGAATAACTACTGACGGGTATGGAGCTGTTAGCATACGGGTAGCCAACAATGGATGGCTGATAAGGTCTGAGATATCTAGGGGCCTCGCTTTCTGGCAGGGAAAAATGGAGAGAGGGTAAACCAAAATTAGCTTCTGGGGCGTTTGGGAGGAATAGGGGGAGGCGAGAAGACATGTAGAAGTTAGCAGGTTTGGGTGGTTGAGGATGGCTAAAGGAACTGATAGGGGGAACGATGACATAAAATTAGTGTTGAGGCCGCTAGCGTAAGGACTAGTGGTCTTAATCAGTGAATGTCCTGTACGGCAACTCCGATTATATTTAAAACTAAACCAGTTTGGGTAACTGCCGTGCAAATTAAATTTTTCTTGGTTCGGGCCCGGTGTGTTCAATAACGCATTATACGGGGGAATAATATGACTCTCACGATCGAAAGAAGAGCTAGGTTGTGGTGGTGAAGCGCTCAGCCCTAACGCTTTCGACGGTGTTGGCGACATTCTTTATGAACTTGTTGCCGAGTTAGAGGCAGCGGAATTTATCGATCGTGGTACAGAGAATCTATTTAGACAAGTTTTAATCGCAGTAGATGACGAAGCCGTGGACCTTCACGGTCCCGACATCAAGAGGGATGGGCTCACTGGTGCACTGATGTTTATGGACCTATGACTAGACATTCGGGAGGTAGGGATAGCAGGTGTACTGACGGTTATAGGACCATGAATAGACATCTGAGAGGTAGGGAAAACGGGTGCACTGACGTTAGTGGGTGCATGGCTAGGTATGTGGAGGGGAGGGTTAGCGAGTGCATTTACCCTATCGGGACTACGAACAGATTTAGGAAC
>JAYGXS010000006.1:39055191-39065775 GCA_036362985.1 Ligula intestinalis
TTATTCTACTGTGATTTCTACGAATACCACTGCAACTTCTACTACTAATACTACTACTTCTACTACTACAATTACTTCTACTACTACCAATTATTATACTGTTACTTCGTCTTCTTTAGCTTTTTTTTCTACAATAATGCTACTGTATGCTTCAGTATAAGGCTTAGCTGATGCAAAATGCCGAATATTTCACAGATCGTAAACTGCTTCTCAACCGACATTAACGCATTTACAACCAATTTTAAGTTAAAATGTATGCATTTAAATGACTTTTAAGCCTTAAAAAATTCAAAAAAGTACTGTTAGTTGGTCCAGGAATACAGTGATTGCCTCGGCTTACTAGGGTTCACATTTACGAACATTTCAGGTAACGAGCGAGCCTCTAGCAGAAGTCTTTTTTTTCGACTGGTGAACTGCTGCTGAGTTAACGAGATGTCACTACGTGCGTGAGTGAGTGCGCGCCTGTGCCTGAATCTGCCGTAACTTCTTGCTCCTCGGTCCTCGGCCGTCTGCAGGCAAACTTTAAACTTTTGAAGTTTAACTGACTACATTTCGTGAGACGAGCGTTTCACATGACAAGTTTGACTTTGAAATGGAAATAAGTCGTTAAACAAGTTTCCAGAATGCCGATTTTTCAAAAAAGCCTTTCTTATCGAGCTCTTGAGAAAAACAATTAGCAAGATCCTTTTTCAGTGTCTACAAACAAGGTATAAACAAACATATCGTATTTACAGCCGCAAAAAATCATACCTGTCATGAAACAGATTGTTGGCAGTACGATTGCTACACTGTTGTGTGAAGAAGAACGGCTTATATTGGAAAGAAGTAGTTTTTAAATATAAATTCATTACTTTTTTCTTGGAAACAGTGTGATTTCCTTCATTGGTTACCACATACTTATCAGTCATTTGGGATTGTTTTTTGGTACCGGGAGAGATACATTCAATAGCATGCCACACAAAAAGCAAGAGTGTTTACTAAATACTAAATAGAGTAGAACTTTAATAAATGTGCTTTTGACGATCTATTAGAGAAACAGGAGGTCACCGGACAAACCCTCGGGACCGTCACATGGTGACCACGTGATACAATGAAGTGGATCTGACGAAATAAAGTGAGACCATATGGCCATTTCTGGCTTATTAGCCGTCATCAGCCAGTCATACTCAATTTCCAGGGTCGGCACTCCTGAGATTTGAACCCAGAATAGTTGGTCTTTGTATTCAGGACACTAGCTCTAGTCTACGCGTTCCCTGCTTTCTCGGTTGTTATCGGGAATATGATAAAAAATGTGCTTTTACTTTCACGCTTTTTCATATCTGGTACCTGCAAATTGGCGAAAATTCTGCCTGTTTTCTCTCTGTGGAATAAACAAGCGTGCAGTTTTCTTTAAAAAAAAAGCTTTCGGGAATTATCAAAGCAACGTAATGGGTTAAAATATAATATGAACGATTGTCTGCTAAAGCAACAATGTGAATGTATTAACACAAAAAGGCAAGTTGGCTAGTATACGTAGTACAGCAAACGACGATTTATGCTCGGAATTATGTGATCATGAAATCGACGTACTAATAATGTTGGCAGCGTAGCCTCCAGCAGGGCAAACTGGCAGCAAATGTGCACCATTTGGAGGCAATTGCTCCAGCGGCGTAGGAGATTGACAAAAAATTAATCCCGAAAGTTCAGGATTGATGGGTTCTCCTCCGTTTTACCCGGTTATAGCACTTACGTCCAAATGCAATATTAAGGATGCCTTTCTATTTTGCACGCTGGTATATCTACAGATTGAATAAATGCCTATTTATGTAGCATCAGACTTTAAATGTCCTCATTAATTAAAATATAATATAAAAATTCCACACAAATGTATTTCATATTTTACGAAAAAAAAATTATATTCTTAAATATGTTTACTTATTCGAAGAATGTAGTTTGGCTTTAAAAGCTTACACGGTTTTTAAGACCAAATCATTGTCTTCGATAAAGGTTCCCATCTTTCCATTCTAGTAATGTTATTGGTACCTTATTTATTTAAGTCCATCATTACTGTTTCTCTTATGAAACTTATGAGATGTCTTTTAAGGAGCCTTTAGAAATGCGGCATATTTTTATCATGGAAAAAAAAGTAGCTTTTGGTTTTTAAACCCTGAATCTAAGAGCTACGACACGTCTGCCCTGTGATGGGGGATTTTAAGTAAATATCCGATAGTTTAACCAGCTATATCGGTGGAAATGTGTGCTACCACCTATAAATAACGCTTTATGAAATCCCTAAGGAAGAACACAATATAATGGATTTCACATTAGACTCCAGTCGAGCTTAACTGTTTACAAAACCCCAGTTGCTTTTGAGGTTGCAGCTGCCGCTGGTTGATCATCAGAGTGCTATTTTGTCCCGCCTCAGCTCCAGGCTTGGCAATCGGGAGTGGACTGGCGATTTTCTCGCAGTCTGTGTGAAATGCACTGTCAGAGAAGTGACAGTAGCTAATAAGTTATTGTCGAGCATGTTCGCCTGTGTCCTGATTGGGCGTATTGGGATAAGGTCACTTGCAGTGGCGAACCTAAGTGGCCGTTGAGGAACTGCGCCTAGCTGGCATTCGCATACGCTTATGTGCCTCTGCGTCTCTTCCAGAGATTAAAATAATCGCGTTCGAAAAGCCGAAATCACTGCGAAGGCATATGACCTCGAAATCAGTTCACACTGGCACAGGACACATTGTCGCAGTCGAAGGCAGGCACAAGGATATCCCGCAATTTTTACTGGCATTTGGTCACGCTAGACTTATAACATAATAGAAGCATTCATGCAAGTCTAAGGAAGAAATTGAGAAGTATAAGATGATTTTATCGGTGGGACAGCGTGTTAATTCACCGGACGTTTCGAAATCCGTTGCGGATTTACCATCAGTGACATACTCAGAGTAAAGTATCAAAACAGTTTGTGTGTGCACAAAGTGTTGCAATAACATTTAAAAGTACAAAAAACTGTTTGACGAGGCCGATCTCCTCGCGAGAGTTGACAACCTCGTGAGCCGTGAGCTGCTCCAGTAATGGTTCTCAGATTCCAAGTTCCTCAATAAACGCAACGATATATCGTTCTCAGATGGTGTACTGAGGCATTACCTGAACAACAGAATCAGTTACGTGAGAAAGACCAGGCAAAGACTGCAAAAATATTTGTCTGGCAATTGTATAGCCTGCATTTGACGCTGAAAAACAAGCTGTGGCAATAAGTTGGCCATAACCGCTCAAATGATGACTTCAAGCAGTAGCTACGGGAACTGACAATTATAGTATGCATGTGGATGACCACAAAAAACTATTACTACCGTTATACCTGTGTATGTATCACCCTTATCAGCGCATTATTCCAACATTCCTTCAATTACATGTGATTATGTATTCCCGAGGGAATCCGCAACGTCAAAAAATAAACGCTTGTTCCAATGATCGCATCTTCTTCTTTACCTTTTTATTCATCGACCACGGCTCTCTGGTGAAGACACTGAAACCCTGTTTAAGTGTCAGTGTCATGTACGGGTAGATACAATGAACTGGTGTCAACAAATTTGCTGTGTTAAGCTCGAATAAATGGCCAAACTTTGCGGCTAGATTCAGGAAAATGAAGACAACAGTGATTGGAATTGCCGGTTTGTGAGCAGGTTCACCAAAATTGTTGGTCTTAGAGTGTGTAGCGGTAAAAGACCGGCAGGAATAAAGTATATGCATGAAAATTATTAATTTGTGACATCTTAATTATTTTACTTTAATTACCATTGCTGTTTTAAAAACGCATACCTCTCGGTGCTTTAAAATAACAGACGCCGGTGTTCTCAGTATGAAACGATCGTGTTTCCGTCTCTTAAACAATAGCCGATCTTGGCCAACGCCAACCTGTCTAGGTTAATTGTATTGATCTGTTCGTATCGGAAATAAACTGACAGTGTTCACTTTCGCAGAATATATAATCTTCTAACGAATCAGTACAACAAAATATTTGCAGTGAAATTTTCTTAACTGATAGCGACTAGGGCCATGTTGTATGATAACACATGCTACAGTACTGCCACCTACGTGAAAATGATGTTAATAGGGGGATAAGAAGAAACGAAGCCCCGTAAATATCGCATTTGGCAAATATATGATTGGTAGTGGCTTTTATATGCGTCAAGCCTCGGACTTCGATCTTATGGCTCAACTAATAATGGGGGTTTAGGCATTGTGTAATAGTATATGCAGTGTGCCAAGTTTGTTGACATAATTGCAGAAATTTGTAAACGTTATTTGAATATTTTAACAACAGCCACTGTATAGCAAATGACTAGGGCCTTACACAATGGCATGACACATACCATGGAAATAACCATGTGAAAATGACTTTTCCAGTATTACTAAGACTTATAAATATAGCTTTTTTGTTGAAGGTCACTGGCGGAGAAAGATTGAGATCGTAAGCGTAAAAAGAAAAATTCCGAGAACAGGAAAAGTATGACAAGGCAGCAACCACAGCATTAGGACAATCTGGCTGATCTGATTAACCCACGAGGATGAAGTATAATGTCGACTGTGGTTCATAGTGCACACAAAAAATTGCATTAATCGTTATCAACAATGCACATGCAGATATATTGCAATTTCGTTTTACATAAAGTATCTTCTTCTTGTCAACCGAAATGTGCTTCTTTGTCCGCGGAAGTGTTAGACCTGATTTTATTCGACAGAAATTTTAAGTTGTGGGTGTATGTGCTCGCCATGGGATGATCGATGTTTCTACACATTCTGGTAAGCGCAGATAATTCTTGATTCTTATTTTTGTTCTTAAAATCCTGAGAAAGTAAAGTATATTTTATATATTATACTATATTCTCATCTGTTTAACCACTTCTCGTAGTCTTCGCGTGCGGCGCTGAGCAAATAAAGTTAAGCTAACATATAACAGATTACAGATATGTCGATTATTAGTAAACATGTTATGTCAAGCACTGGCCAGATACCGGCGAAATACGCGTGTGAATCTTTTTTTCCTACAGCCTTAGAAGCGGTAGGTTTCATCTTCTATGTATGCAACTTACGTCAGACTGATAACTATATGTATATATTACGCAATTGTCTTTCCGATTAAGCTTAACTTAACACCAATAAGGTTGAGAAAGGTGCAATTCACAGTATATCTAACTTTCAAATCCCTAGTTTAAATACCTTTTACTATAGAAACTATAACATCTGTAGGCTCTTATCATATAAGTGCTTACTGGGTTTCACACGAATACTAGAACTCATCTCAGCTGATGCATTTTCGTTCACTTTTCGGAATGCAACCGTAAACGAACTGGAACTTCTTGCAGTAAAGGCCACTGGCTTTATAAAGCGTGTTAACCAATGCCGGAATGCTGCGTTAAGGAATGGTAAAACTAACTCAATGGTTCTTTCGATAATGCTTCCATGACAGCTACACTGACTCCGCCATCTCGACACTCAGCTGCATGTTTTCAGTCCTGAACGCTATGGAGTACCATGTGCTTGAATTCAAATTACTCAATTGGTTCTATTCGACGTTGTTTTTGATTCGACCTCCTCATTTGCATGCCACATTCTAGCTGTAGCATGGTAGGAATTTAAATTAGCGTGGGTTGGTTCCGAAGCCCACCAGGAATCCCGGATTTAATTGGAACTGATGTAAATAAATTGCATTCCTGTGACCACTTAACAGGCTGCGAATAGGAAAGCTAGAGTGTTCATATTATCTAGTATGTCGATCGTCGCACAACGACGTGATGTAGAACTTCAGACGATAGCATCAACACCTCATGTCCTGGTATATTTTATCTGTTACAAGCTCCGAAACTATATATGACCTTTCCTTATGCGTTTAAGCACACTTAAAATAAAGTATGTGTATTTGCTTCTGCCTTGTGAAACATTAGGCAAAGACAAATTATAAAACTGTTTTCAATCTCAATCCTTGACGATAACGGTACTTAAATGAACATATTTTGACGCAGACCTCGCTCACCTTTACCAAAATTTTAAAACGCCAACCGGTTTACCATGAATTTTCGTTGGTCGCCCCCAGAACCATAAATTCACTTTTTAAGGAGCAGACCACGGACATTCAACAATCGACAGATCACAGTATATCTTACCGACATGTGTCAAATTACCTACGTAATTCCCCTACAAGTGGACGACGACAATTTTGGTGTATTCTCGAGCACGCATCTCTACGCAACGGTTAAATACGTATAGGTATGCACAATTAAAAAAATATATTTTTTTTTTCAGAAAAGGTAAATTGGCTTTATGCAGAATGTTTACTAATGCCGGAGGAAGGCATTGAAACGAAGTGATAACGTGTACCCAGCGGTAGTGTCGGTTTGTGATTGCTTCACCGTCTTCCCCGTACAATTTTCTAACAGGGCTCGACTGGCTTATCGTCCGGACTGATATATTTTACATTGTGAAAGAAATCAAATCATGAGATTTTGCACTAGGCACCAATACTTCTCTTTCATATTTTGCTTGCATTACCAGTTGAGTAACATCAGCGTGGTAGGATCTTTTTTTCACCATGTGGTGTCTCCGAGATCCTCCATTGAACATTGATAGTGTAACTTCACCGATCAGAAAACAACTTACACCTAGTACCTTTTGACCGACTCCAATTAAAGAGAATGATAATATATGCCTGCTCACATATGTAGCATAAAGTGCGTTGCCGATAACATATGGTATATGTCCTGTTTAATGAATACGTCTTTTATAAGCTGACAACATGCTGATCATTCCGTAAACTGAACTCGCTTGCTCCTTAACAAAAACAGGCCCACTAAAGCGTGGCTTTCCCTATTTTCCTTTAAAAATACAACAAAATGTTGGACCAAAATAAACAGGACGGGCGGTTCCGAAAAAAAAGCCAGTTTTCATACACTTACCCTTTGAGGATGACTCTACCCCAAAACTGTTTATGCGAAGTCTACCTGGCACCATTGACGAAACATAAAATGCAGCTGAACAAGTGTTATTTACTCGGATTAAACATTTCCCAGTTAATGTGACAAAGTATGCTATGTCTTTCAAAGCAATACGCAACTGTGTCCATAAATTCTTGGGCAGTCACGGTATCAAGTATATTTGCCGTGAACAAATGTGACGAGACAAACTAGATCTTCATCTCGTTGGTTTTAAAACCAAGAAAACAATGGGCCACGGTCACGTTTTACAAAAAACTTGCTGGGACGTGCTCTGTTTGTTGAACTGAACACATATTTCCGATTTCATGTTAGAGCACAGCCCATCGGACCTTGCGCTCCACGGAGAAACCAGACCTATGTCAATATGTCAATTTAAAATGCACAACGCCTCTTAATGCCCTCGTGAAAATCTCATGAATTAACCATGTTTCAATTGCATAATTCTTCGTCCGCAGAAGACATTATGTGATTAAGCAGTGTCGATGGCTCCATTGATGACATTATCATATCCTTCCCTTCGCCTCTTACCAACAGCTTAACCACACAAAATGTATTTATATCAAACGAATAATGGTATTAAGACTTAATCAGTTCTCTTTTTCATTGGCGTGTGCATATTTACATGACCAAATGGCATAGAATCAATAGGGTTTTCAAAGGCGCTGCCTAATATTACCACCAGACAAATTAAAATTAAATGATAGCACAAATGAAGAAAGATTTTCCAAGGCCATGCGAATGGCTCATATCGTCCGACCATAACCTATGATTTAGGATCACCGACAGAATCTAATATTTCTTATACGAACAAACATGCGAGTCCCAGGAAGTAATTAAGAAGGATAAGACGACTTGATCGCTGGCACAATATGTTTATTCGTCTGACGTTTCGAAATCCGTCGCGGATTCATCTACAGAGAGATACTCACAGAACACTAGCAGACACAGTTTGCGTGTGCAAAGGGTTCCGTCGTAAAATTGTAAAAGAGCATAAAAATCTACAAATGCTCCGAGTGTGTTCTGATTCGTTGTGCCAGTCATTATCATCCGGTCTTGCAGTTGTTTGCGTAAGTTGATGTGGTGGCCCGTCTGTTTTGCGAACGGCAATTTGCAGTAACCTGTCTGTCTAGGAAATAAAACCATTGTTCCGGTGTCCAGATTTTCTTCTGCTGAAGAAAGATAAAATTTTGATGGCCATAAATTCTTCCTATCCTTTCATGTATTGTCTTAAGCCACTTACTTTAGTTATGCATACAGATGCAGAGCATGTTGCACCTGAACGCTAACAACAA
This sequence comes from Ligula intestinalis, assembly GCA_036362985.1. NCBI lineage: Eukaryota > Metazoa > Platyhelminthes > Cestoda > Diphyllobothriidea > Diphyllobothriidae > Ligula > Ligula intestinalis. The sequence continues at coordinate 39,063,455 of JAYGXS010000006.1, forward strand.
CTACCATTCGCCTATATACCGTGGTTAACGTTTATTAAAAACCCATTATTCATGCCCACAAATCCACCTTCATAAACCTTTTGAATTCCAATAATGGACCAAAATACTATAAGACAATTCCAAATCAATCAAAAAGCAGGCATTGTTGAGCTCAGTGCCATTCTGAAGTTAAAATAGTTCAGCCCTCCTCAACCTCATTTTAAGGTGGCAGCTTTCAACCCCCCCCCCCCCGATCCGTAAAACTCCATTTTAATGTCCAATTGATCATTCAATATAATTATTGGTGCTGTAATTAGTGTGAATTTTGCATGTTTCTATCTCTTCAAAAGGAATTGCCGATTCTGGACAACTCCATGTCGAATAGGGTTATTGCATTGATGTGTTTGTGTTTGGATGCAGGCAGAAATACATAAACGGCTAGACAGAAGCAAACTGACAATGTTCACTATGGCGGAAGGTGCCATTCTCTAACGAATCAGTACAAAAAAAATATCTGCAATGCAATTTATGTTTTAAGAAAACGATCAGGGCTCTGTTCAATGGCAATTTTTAATAACTGCTAACATCTACGTAATCATCTTTAGTAAAAAAACTCATTTTGAAAATGCTTTGCTTGTGGCAAAAGATCCCCGTGAGAATGGTGGAAATAGGGGTATTTGAAAAAGCAAAGTATCGTTTATATCGCATTTGGCAAACTTATGACTGGTAGTTGACCATATATACGTCTAGGGCTGGTCTTTGGCGTTACGGCTCCGCGTACGGCATATAAACATGTGGATGGCCGTTGTGCAGCTGAAAGGCAGAATGTTTGAATTGAATACTACAAAGCCTTTTTAAATGTAAAGGTGCCCCGGTTACTCTCCAACCATATACCTCTTTGCGTCCGTGGTTAAAAACCAATGATCTATTACAAGGTGTTCATATTTGCAGTCCAAAAACCGATGAAATTAAACAGGTGTCAACCTTTGCTGTGCCAAACTAATTTGGGCCCTCAGCCGCCTAAGTTGAGCTGGTATATTCGATTCCGTCCTAAAACCTAAGTAGATCCCAGCACGCTTCTTTGGCTGAGTAATCAGGTCGTTGCTCAATGGGTCTAACACTTAGGTGTGCGTTCTAAGCAAGAAGGACTTGGCTACTGCAAAACGATTGTTTCTTCGTAAGAGGTGACTCCTAAATCAAAACGAATCATCTGCCGTTCATTAGTGAACAACGCTCAGTGGTAAATATATTGTGATTAAAAACAGTCTACAGTCGAGTCGTACAGCTCCCATGTTTGCGGTTAATAAAGAATAAGATAGAAGACTGTTAAGGAAAACAAATTTCGACAGCTTGCCTCCGCGAACTTCGTTCTCTACAAGGGCTCTGGCGATGTACAGGGGTTGGCCATTAGAAGCGATTCCTGCCAAAATCGCATTCTTTGGCAACTCACCTCCTTCAGCCGACATCCACTCATAGCTGCAAGGGTAGGAAGAGGGATACTAAACAATCAGATTTTTGACCTTCGCCTATTTACCTTAAATATACTGATATATACCGCATTCATAAATTAATTTCTCAGGGGATTAAAACATTTAACTTTCAAAATGGGTAAATCAATCAGGAAGCAGAAAAGGAAGGCTTGCTGACCCAGTGATGAGCCAAAGCCCTTGCAGGTGTGTCAAGGTGCGGGAGAATATCGATGAAACACATTTTTGGACCTTTAAGCAAATATCTTGGCTGCTAGTATGGTAAGCTACAACGTCAATCTTTTGTTTCTTCTACTTGACCACATTCAATTACAGTAGGTGGCAATTTATGAAAACTGAGCCAGACTGTCATATTGACATTGGTTATACAGACCCGGGGAGCATCGGGTGTTCCGCTTGGGGCTGAACGTGGAGGTCATGGCAGATCTCATCATCTTCCTCGCGTAGGTGGTGGCTACGCCTTGTATCCTTGGTTGGCATCCAGCTATCGTTTGGAGCTCCCCTAGCTAGGCCCTGCCTGGCGGCCACCCTCCAGCTCCCCGCCTCGATCAGCGGGCTAAACCAAGTGACGTTCTCCGGTGTGTATGTCCCCACGCCCGGTATGTCCCCGGGTTGCAGCGGTAAGTATCATAGAAGACGTTGTTGGTGGAAGGCAGTTACTTACTGTATACCGTACCATTGTCTGCTAGTACTTCATTGTTTACTTGCCCTTGCTCGATATTACAAACCTGCTAATCTTGCTATCTCCAGTTGCTTTTATCATTATTGCCACTATGGCGATCACTGCTTTCCTCGCTAGCTTCAACATTTCAGTACTCCCGTAACGTTGCCTTATCTGCATAATCTCATTCAGAT
>JAYGXS010000006.1:39085561-39138434 GCA_036362985.1 Ligula intestinalis
TAAATTTTTAAATGTTTCATTATTTCTCCCATGCCAGCGGGAACGCATTTACAAAACTTTTGACTAATGATGATCAATTTTAGGCATATTAAGTACTTAAAAGCACAATAAGAAGAATTAAGTGTTGGTTAAGAAAAACAAAAATTTATCGCGCATTTCTAGATTGTGGAGACTTCAAAAACACCTATCAATTAGAACAATAAATTAAAATAGTTTATTAGTAAAAACAGAAACAGCCACTTTTGTTATACAAAATAATTCACCTTTAGGCAAAGTTTTTATTATATGTGGTAATCAGTGTATACAAAGTTATTGAATATCGCGGAATAAAGTCTCTCTTCGTTTCGCTATTTTCGCTGCATTCATTACTAAGTTTTCTAATTGACTGTATCTACGAATTTTACATCTAACAGCCTCTACCGAAAAAAATTAGCTTTAAAATCCTATTTCCTATACACATGGCCGTGTTGGTCGAAGTTGGAAATGTTCTAAATCAGCAAACCACATTTTCGAGCATATAATATATCTGCTACATAAAACACATATTGTTATACCTAAGATTAATAAAAAGGTTTTTTAAAAAAACAACCTTTCAAAATAATGTTTTTTTCGATATATAGCTGACAAACTTCAGCGTATGTTAAATTTTTCCAAGGTTATCTTACAGAAAAATTTTGGACTTTTGACAATGTATATACTTAATCTGAAGAAGAACGAAAACATTGACTTGAGATGGAAGAACATACCTTTAACTGTATAGCGGATTACCTTACACCTAAGGGGCTCAAGTTCAATATCAGTAAGAATCGTAAAAACTGCTGAAAAAGCAAGCACATATTTGTCAGTTTTTCGAAATACTTTTTTATTTTTCTGTCTGTTCTGTTTCTGAAAAATGCTTGACTGAACGTATGGTTTACAAAAAACTATATTTCTACATAACTTATTTTCAATAAGTCTTCCTTAAAGGCTGTCTTTGCGCTCACACATAATACATTTTTTAAAGCGCAGCACCAGCTGTGCGGTAAAAGAACATGTTTTATTGAGAACAATTTTTTTACTGCATTTTTTTGCAAAAACAATTTATTGAATAGTTAAATATAATTGGCACAAACTTTATCCGTACTGGAATGGATTATGATTCCACCATTTTTCTATTTATGGAATTCTTCCACAGCACAATGTTTATTAGAAGAAAGTTACCTCCTGTCTTTCCTTTCAGCATACAAAATATATTTTCTATAAATATGCTCATGACTTACCAAAAATGGGAGCCTGTTTTCACCAAGAACTTTAAATAAGAGGACAGTTTTCCAAAAGCAAAGACTTTCTTATTATTAAATCCACTCAGTTGATAATTTTACCTGTCCAGATATATGCCAAACTACCCAGTTAAATTTAATCCTGAAACTTATTTGTAGGATTTGCAGAACTGTATTTATTTGTTCAGTGTCTACTTGTGAGAAATGGTGAAAATAATGAGAGCAATTGTATTTAATAAAAGCTGTCATGAGTTCAATGCTCGATAGAACGCCATTTGGGTCTCGATTTGAACCAGAAACTTTTTATTTACAAACAGGATCAGCTAACATCAGCACAGATGATAAGGTGATTTAAATTACATTCTAACGCATTTTTTACGCTGCTAAGATAGGCTTTACTCTTGAAGTAGTCCAGGTTGTCCATCTTCAGAAATCCAATGAAGAGGAGAGTACACCATAGGCTTTATAATAAATACAATTTCTGCATAAAGGACTTAATTTCAAGGGTGTGTTGTATTTTTTTAAATTTTATTAAACACGTTCAACGGAGTAAAAGTTTTTCTATGTAACTTTGACACAAATACAGTGGCGCAGAACCTACAAGAAAGGCGTACAATTAATTGCACTTCTGCAAATTTTGATTTTTGAGATGCATTGAGCAAACATGTGTCGTGTTTTTGATAAACACAAAAAAGTAAGTTTTACTTTTTCTTATTAATGGGAACTTAAACAGTTTTTTTGTTTTCAGCATTTGAATTTGCTAAAAATAAATCTGTATCTGATCACGCCAGAAGTAAATATAATACTTCGTTTCGGACTTAAATTTTAATAGGTTCACTTATTATCATTTTACGTTGTATGTTTATGTCATGTGTAAATACCAGTTTGGGACACAATGTGGATGCTCATTTAACTTTGGCACCATGTATCACATAGGTTACATGCAGTTCTTTGTATATATTAACTGTTTGCTTTTACCGAAGACGTGGATTTTATACATAATTGATTAAAGTCCATAAAATCTGTATAAAAACGCACTGTAGTTGTAAAAATTGAAAAAAGTGTTCAGTTTCAAAGAAAGGTCGAGTTGTTTTGTTTTACTGTTAGGTTGCAATGACCTCAATGCGTGCATTTTCTACGAATGAAATAATCATATATGTACTATCGATTAGTCCTCGCGTTTGAAGAATATTGTGCGCATAGGAACAAGTTGCCTTCTGTAAAAGAGGGAAGCGTCAGTTCATCACCGTCCAACGTGCTCACGAGACAATATAAATGGGCACTTTATATGCTATTGTGTCATTGTGTCCGCAACATGGCAATCACCGTGGGCGTCTTCTTTCAGGCTGTCCGTCTCCTGCTGTTCGTCGTTGGGTCTCACAACGGTAAGTATCCCGTTGCAGTTGAGAAATATTTTCTTCAGTAAGGCTTGCCGGAAGGTTCTCGAGTAGTCCATATGGTTTTGATTTTGGTATTCAATAGCTTGTACACCTAACAATTGGAAACACACTGACACCCACACAATTTGCTTGCTATTTCAATGCATATTGTTCGATGCAATTTCTGCGGGTTCACAGATAGCCACCGTGACATTTTAACTATTATTTAAAAACCTTGACCGCATTAAGTAAAAAATTCTTACAAATACATTGAGAGGTTATTTTATGGAGTTATATAATGTATTCAAACAAACTTTCGCAATGTAGTTAAAATAAATAATTCGGTTAAAACCAATGGTAAAAAAGGCAAACAATCATAATATAAGCTTCACTCAGAGCATCTTGCCTACACATATAGCTTAAAAGTCAGTTTTTTTTACGATAAGCAGTTATTTTTAACAAATATGTTAATATGTAATAGTAGCCACTCGAAACTTGAAGGCGACAGTTTTTCAGAATATTTTATTCAATTGCACAAAAACGATCATCCAATTTGACCGAAAATGCTTCGAGATTGATATAATTTGCTGGCAAACATGTTCCAAGTTTCCACATCCTTTTCCTCAGACATTTAACAAGATGTGATGACAGTCAACTTATCATAACATAACATATACGAAATTATTGCCCTATACTAAATTAAAGAAAAACCATGCGAAATAGATGAGTACAAAGCCTTTTTGTCTGAACTTCTTCGGTGTCCAGAAGTAAGTGTAGGGCACTACCGCTATGTTGGCGAGGACTAAAAGGGTATGTTTTGTGCAGAGTTCTTCTTTTTTTCCGTGTCTCAGTCGAATCCGTCGTATGATTTTTTATAATAACCTAGTAGAGTGCCTGCGTTTGCTCAATAATTAAATTCCGGAGCCAGCAGGCGAGTGCATTTTTCCAACAACATAGATTATTAAACACCCAGCCTTCATCGTATATGTGATAGCAAACGCTACGGTCAACAGTCTCCGGGTGCTGTGGTGGTGATTTGCCCTGAATGCCCAACGGTAGCGTGATAGACTCCCGGGCGATCCGTACCTGGGGAATGGCTACGTCTGGTTGATAACGCATAATAAGCCAGAAGTATCCATTCCTGTCGCCCCATTCTTTGTCAGTTCCACTCCACATACATGCTTATGCTCTACACGCGAGCCAGAACCCGGAGTCGGCAAAAAAGTGTTCTTGAACCTATTGAGAGAAATAGTGGTCCATAAAGCTGGTCAATAACGCTAACTAGCATTATCCATCAAGACACAAAGACCCGATATCGGCAACATAGTAATCAGAAGTATTTTAAAAAGTACAGAATCAAACCTACATCTTTTATGAAAGAAGGTCCTCCAAGTTCGCGCATTAAGTTACGTGGAAGTAACGCAGGTCCTTTGTACAAAAATGTATATCGGTTGCTGAACAATGTTAACCATTCAGTAGATAATCTGGTTTTTAAACTTTTTTATAGTTTTATTGAATACATTATTGACGTGAATCCTTGCACATTCCATGCCAGCAATTTATTTTTTTGCACAATGCATATCAGCTTTCCATCAGTTCGCTTGGTGAGATCCATGATTTTTGGAATTTAATGATGACTGGATTATTCAGTTAGTTATGGGGCTGTCGATAAGTATATTCTGCATAATTCGTAGCTACAAATTGCTTTTGTCTGGAGTTGTACTTTATGCAGTGGTTCTTGTCATTTTAACAAAACCACCGCTCAGGTGGAAGTGAATGATAAAGCATGCTTTGGGCACTGGCTATTTTCATAAAACAGCGGATGTAGAGGTGCACCTAGGTGCAGTTTCTCACGACGCAGAAAAGCACGATTGTCTTTGGCATTGATAAAAATAAAAAAGCACGTTTGACATCACCGTTGCGTCACTACTAGTATAGCACAGATTGTGGGGCTGTCATATGTGTAAGTTTATATAGCTTTATAGCAAGTAGAGTGAAATGACTGTCCGTTTAATTTAAAAGAATCTGTTTATCTTCCCTTAAGAAGCAGCATCCTGAATTAAGTGGAAAATATTAATTTTTGCGTTGGTTAAAATTGCAGGATTTTTGTGAATTTTGACAACGATTTGTCCATCATCCAGCGTAGATATTATCCTTAAAATACATAAGGCCTGAATTGTTTTTTCCAATATAGCAGTGTGTTACCTGCAATTAAAAAAATGTTAACTTAATTCCTATTTGTAAGGAGATCCGTCGGCTTTGCCGGCATATACATCGGAAGATGTGGTTGAATTCGCACATACACGGAATTTTGCGTAGATATTTTTATTGAATGCATTAAAACTGCTGTACACTTTATGCAAAAAGTGAGATGTGTAATGAAACCACAGCGACTATTATTTGCATCCATTTGAAATTTATGAAGTGCGGCTTTTCATGATGTTTGTAAGCATAATGCGGAAATCTTAACAGCAAACAAACTGTCTTCCGAGCCTAAAAACGATAGTCTAATATATAGTATTCATTTGGTCTGTGACATAGCATCGTAAATCAAAAAAATTTTTTCGCTAAAGGACAAACTCAAAAGTACGAGCATAGGTTGCCTTCCACTAGCAATGCTGCCCAGTCAAAATTTATCTGTAAGGCCCCTCACCTATATTCAAAACAACTCTGTGTTGGAGAACTTGAATGCATTGATATCAGGTTCGCTAAAGTCCGATAGTTTTCGGCTCCTTTTGACAGTTTTAAACTTTAAATTCTGTTCAGGGTATCATACACTCTCTGTTTGGTTATCTAGTCATCTTGATAAAGAATTTCGTGTACATCTGCATTTGACAGATATTGAGCACTGTAGCATTCCGAATATTGTGGATCTGCCAACATTCCATTTCGGCACAGCGTAACTGCGAGGCTTTCGGCTTACCTCTTGGTCAACTGTCCTTTGCAACGCGCATCGTGGGAGGTAAATCAGTTGTCTAGGATCTGGAAATAAAAACTCTCTTCAGGCGTTTTTGACATATTTCCTTGAAAATAATTACGCATGAATCGATTTTAACCGCGGAAGTTTTTTTGAAATTGAAGGTCAACTAAATTAGGCAAAACTGCCAAATCCCCCTTAATAATTGAGTGAGGCTAGCAGTTATTTTGGTGTACTGTATGTGATTGTTTAGAGAATCCTGCTTGCGCAGTCAGCTTAGTGTTGTCTTTTGGTGGATTCCATGCGATCGTTTATGCAAGACGTGTAAAATCGATCAAAATCAGGATAATTTCACAGCGAACAGCGTAGCGTTGACGCACAAGTTATAGAGCGTTAGCTCCGTAAATGCCTTCATTACAATACAGATTCGACGCCGACCGACGCTGCTAGATTCTTTTATCTAAATTGGGTAACCAAAGTCAAACACCTATTTAATGGTGACTCCACGTGAGAAAGAAACGTTTTGTGTGCACCTTTCCTTGGAGGAGAGGTCCTAGTAAAAGTAGCCTTTTCGACAAGTGTTACGCCTTCAAAGGCTCATCCATAAGGACTGCAATTTTCAGCCTTTGTTTCGTAGGATAATAAGAGAAGCTTTGGGAAGGCCAGAGTAGTAGGAACAATACCTTGTTTACAGAAGACGTAAGGGGGAAGTTGTCACTCAGACTCACATGTCGTTCAGTCGTGAGAGAGCGTGGTGTCGTACCAAATGACCTTCAGTGCACGAATTGACTGTGGACCACATAACTGCATTTGACGCATTAATTGATCTCTTACTTGTGCATTCTCTAGACAATTCGTGCAAAAAATTTACACTATTTTGAGTCTGTAGGAGACAGACAGGCTATGTGTGCATGAGGGGTCATATGAAAGCTAGCCCCGTACCTAAGTCCCACTTAAAGTGCTATCTGATACGCACTATCATCTTATTTGCTTCTGTATCGTCTGGAAAACAACTATATACCTTTGCTGAAGGAAGATGAACGAAAACGAGATTTTATCATGAGGATCCGATGTGATTGGTCTCAATACATACTGTCCTCATCATCTGCGCTTATCTGTTTTATGATTTTTTTGAAAATTTGCGAGGGTGCTTAACATATGAAGGCTAATAAACCCAAAACAGTTCTGCGTCAAGTTACCCTCAAGTGCTGTCATACCGCAAATACTGCTAATATGCCATTGCCATCATCGGACTGGCAGGCGGTCACAAGTTAGGGACGTTGTTTAGTTCAGAAGCGTTTTCGATCGGTGTTCGCACATTCCTGAGTTAATATATACCCGATCAGCAGTGACAGCAAATGGCAGGTGGCGAGGCGCTCATTAACTGCGGTTTGGTGAAGCGCTTATGACCCATTTGATAGAAAACAGTGGTGGACCAACTGCACTGTCTGTGAGTGTGTTTGTTTGTGTTGTCCGACCTGCGGGTTTTCATTGTTATGCTTGGCTGATGAAGGCGAATAAGCCCGAAACCGTTCTGTATCAAGTAACCCCAAGACGCTGTCATGCTTCCCTTACTGCTATAATGATTTGGCAAGAATCGGTCTGGCAGGCAGTCACAGGTTGGGGACCTCTGATTACCACACGATCTATGTTTAGTTTGGAAGCCTATATGGTCGGTATTCGCACATTTCTGAGTCATCATATATCTGAAAAAAGGTTCTTTGAAAGAATCAAGATGAACTTGTGAATTATTGAGATTGTGATCTGTGCTCTTAATCAAACCAAATAACGAGAAGTGAGGGAGAAGATTTAAACTAAAACAGGTAAAACGATCTCTGTATGCTAATATGCCGAAAGATCCGGTGTCCAGATATGTAATCAAGTGCATCGTCTACCAAAAAAGAGGAAGAATGAGGGGCAGGTTCGTGGACCAAATTGTATTTAAACTGACGTTTCAAAAGCACACTCGCTTCCATCGTCAAAATTATCGTGCTTACTTTTCCGCGGGCCTTAAGTGACATCGCTTCGCCACCGATCATGTGAAGTTACCACGTTCCCTCGACGAGCGCTCGCCGATGGTTGGCTCCCGCGTGTTTGCTGCTGACCAACGGCGGGTCCGCGTCTTCTTAGTGCCCTGCACCGCTAAAGTGGCTGCCGCGGCGCCGTCCTCCTATCCGCCATATGTTCGATGGATCGGCCGTTGGTTTTGCTGGCAGCTCTGCTGGCTTCACGTCCGTGTGCGTGAGAAAGCACGCCATGCTGCTCGGATAATTCCCAGTCGCCACCGCCGCCTTCCTCCCGTCATGCGACTTCTGATCACTGCCGCTTCCTGCCTCCGTGGGTGGTGGCTGCCGGCTCGGTGAAACTTATTTTGGTCCGTTCTGAGCAAGTTTGAGCCTTGCTCGAAGCCCTTGGTTGACGGCTTTTAAGTCGAATGCTCGGTTTATTTTGCCTGTCGAGGACCATTTTTCCAGCACAAATCTGGCCATTTGTCATCGCTCCTGCAGATCAACCGCGCATTCTCACAGTCGAACTTCGGCTCCAGCTGCCGCACGTGACCATAGACCAAAGGGAGCTTGTTTTGGCGATCGATCGCAAGTTGGTGTTCGTGCAATCTTGTGCCCAGGCGTTTGCCCATCGCACCAAAATACCTCGCATCATAATTTTGACATGGTATGCTATAGACCATGGCTGATTGCTCGGTTGCTGGCAGCGGATCTTTTTTGGTTTTATGATTTGCTGTCTGATTGTGCACCCTATTTTATGCGCCACTGCGATTCCAAAGGTGTCTAAGATTCGTGCACTTGCCTCTGAAACGTTCTTTACGTAGGGCATGGCGAGCCAGAATTTTGGCTTTTCTTCACTTGCCCGAGTAACGTGAGGTTTCTTCAGGCACCTGCGGACGAAGGACTTCGGGTACCCATCGGCCTTGGTAAGGGCTTGATAGTAATTCATGTCCTCCTACTTCCCACTGTCGTCGCTACAGTGTGTTTGAAGACGTTGGAAGAGTGCTCTAACACAGCTTTGTTTGCGGCCAAGAGGGTGGTTGCTATGGAAGTGGAGAATGCGCCTGGTGTTGGTTACGTTACGGTAGACTGTTGTCCTTATCTTCCTGTCTGCAAGTTTTGTAACATGGACGTAAAGGTAGGGCAACTGATTGTTGACTTCTTCTTCTATGGTGAACTGGATGTCGGGAAAGATTGACTTCAGCAATGCCTTGAAAGCTTGTGCATGACTCCTTTTCAGTATGACGAATTTAACATCGACGTACCCGGCCCTAAGCATCAGGGGTCCGAGCTGACGACCAGCTGTTCGAGCCTCCGTAGAAATGATACAGCAAAGCGTCCTGACAGAGGGGAGCCCATTAATGTTCCTATTTTTTGCTCGCACATTTGGCCAGTGAATGTGAAATATGTCTTTAGACACTGTTCATGCAGCTCAATGATGTGCTCTCGTTTGCGTTTAGGCTGGTATCGTCATATTTTTCACGAAGAGGAGTGTCGATCGTGTTGGTGGCCAGGTTTAATGGGATTGAAATGAATGACGAGGTCTCATCAAATGACAACATCGACTCGTGCTTCTTGACGTCAACACACTTAATGCGCTTAAAGAACTATTCAGCCAATTTTACCGTCCAGAGCGAATCTTTGGTCAGGAAGGAAAGTCCACTGTAGGAGGCAGGAGGGGGCAGTGGAGCTCCGTTATCGTTTTGCTGGCTCGCCCCCTCCAAAAAATGCAGAAAAGGTCGTCCTTGTGTCTTCTGTCTTAGCTGGTAATCTCCTTTTGCCTATACCGTGGCCACATTGCAGTGAAGGCTGAAGAGAGAGCTCTAATGGCAAAATGTGGGGACGAGTGGGCCAGACCTTATATTTCGATGAACAGGAATCATGTGTCTGTGGTTTAACTTAGTATGTATGTGTGAGTATGGTATAATATTATTGTCATATATAATTGACGCTATTTGTTGTGCAACTCGTCTGTAAAATGGACATTTTCGTGATTATTCCGAGGAAGTTGATTGTCATTGACGGACATTTTCATCAAAATCCAAGTTCATCGTAATCATTTATTTTCAGTGTTGCAAATGTATTAAATTGCTTAATCTAGCAATGCAACTGGATCGAAGACGCTTTTTAGTTCAAGCCCTCTGGTTGATGCATATAAATATCGAGTTTCAAGGGGAAACGGGACAGCAGCTGATCAGAAGATATTGCAGTGCGCAAATGAACTGCATGAATACATGTAGGCGTAATAGTGTCAAGCTCCGAAATTGCGAAGGGCTGATAAAGTGACGTTTGAAGCATTGCCGAATTTTAAAAAAAACGTTAAAAGTTTGGAACTGTACTGCATGTCAGCAATATAATTCAGCTGACTAAAAACAAGCAACTTTAGTGCCGATGTATGGAGGATGTCGAAGCTCTCAGACAAACAGTACTGATACTGCAGACAAAATAATACGAGACTCTGAACAGATATCGGTTACGTTTTTAGTGCAGATATGAGGTTTTACTTCCAATAAATATCACTAAATTTAAGTTAATCTCTGCTATGTACATCATTTGGAATTTGGTATCTAATTTTCCTTTTCCCGTAGGTAAATGGCACACAATTCGACGTGTTTCAAACGCATTATTTGTCATTATCGTCGTAACATAAACATCCATTTATAAAAGGACAATAAACCTTCATAACAGGAGGGTCCAGGAAGGCCTTTTTTTTTAAAAGCAGACTTCAGCTCAAGATGCCTAGTGCAGCATTCGAGCTTGAATCCATTGCCTCGTAAGGTAGAGACCAAGGCATTTAAAACTACGCTTTGGTCTCACCATCTTGCCGGTTGTTGATCAGGACTACAGTGATTAGTGATCAGTAACGGGGCATACCCGCCCTCGTTTGTGATGTCCTCGTGGTGTTTAAATACAAATAACTTGGGCACGTGGCTAAGGGGAATGACACTTACTATGGTTCAGCAATATTTTTGTAATTTTTAGGACATTATGCCATCAGGACACGGACTTCCAGAAAGGCTGAGGCTGGTCTATAAGCCGTCCTATGTTGGGAAGGCCCAACACATGATAAGCAGCAGAAATTGCCGTCGTAATGGATTTCTAAAATCACTATGCGCTAACGCAGAGGCCAGTGTTTAAAATCCAGTGTGGTGGCATTATTTAACGAAATTTTATCCCACACAATTCTCCTACTCATTAGCTGCCAAAATGGACCGGAGTAATTTAAGGTTCAGTTAATGCACAAAATGACTAGATCCAATACAAAATCACCTTGACTTACATACGGGCATATTGCAATATCAGCTCCATTGAACAAAACAGGCTTAGAAGTATCGATGACCATAGCCCATACGCCAGGTACCTATTTTGTAGATGGCTTTAATGAGTTTGACATGCGAATATAGTTATCGGCGTGCTGGCGTGGTTCCACAGGTGACACGAAACTTGGGCTTTTACCGTATATGTTACCAGTGTACTGCCATATATTAGTTACGTCGTAATTTGCCGGCAGCCTCCATTTAGTTCGAAGTGATAATTGAGCCGTTCCCACAGCCTTTAAAATCAGCCTTATTTCACCAGCTGCGAAAGGAAAAAAAGCTCCCTCTTATTATTCCTGAATTAAAACCTTCTTATGAAGGCAAGTCAGGTTTAACAGGGAAACACCTACGTGCAGTTCTTTTAAATCGACTGCAGCAGATTATAGTGGGGAAGGTAGATGGATTGACAGAAGCATTTAAAATATTTTAACTTCAAAATCTGTCGTTGCTCGTGTGTTAAACCAGACAGTGGTTCCGTAGTTTACGTTTGAATTAAGGCTCTGGTAAACGGGTGCCATAGTCCAAATAAAAACACCATGTCACAAACCCGATTTCAACCACCGAACGACCATATTTGAAATCGTAAGTGACTTTCCATGTTACTTGTTCTCATCAGGAATGTCCGAGGAAATATAAGTAAGGGCACACAGTTTATTTCACATTACGTGCTTTCTTGTCTTTGAACATATGTAGTTGACAGAGTTCATTTGAAATATATACCTTTGTTCACACTTATGTATCCCTGCTCGACAGGGAGTCAATGGACATAAAGCAATTGGCTGATCTCAGGGCACAATGCTCCGATGTATAGCAAGTAAAAAATTCACGGTCTTCCTCGATAACTTTCATTGCTCACTTATAGAAGAACACTAAATGTCAGCAGATCTGGTGCATTTTCGTCCACTCTCCTGAAGATAACCGTGAAATGTGTATGCGACTGCAGATTTACTAAATACCACTTTTTGGAGAAATGCCTTTGGAGTTTTAAGCAAAATTTCAACAATTGCCACAGAAATGCATTCAAGAAATGGCCAGAAAGTTCTCCTTTGACGTCCTGTAAGTGTGCATCTCCCGCAGCTACACAAACCACCATGTTTCCAAATTGACATCTTTTCGTATAAAAAACAGAAGATCGACCAAGAGAAACTTGTTCTATGGTGAAAAGTCTAAATAGTTTCACGCTTGCCATGTTCAGAGGACGGTGAGAACAAGCAAGCGGTATGGCTTTTACTTAATGTACTTTGTAATATATGGGCAGCCTTTGCATAAATTAAAAGCATAGGAGGCGATAGTGCTGCTTTGTTCGTTTCACTTGACACGAAGTGAATAATGGGGGATATTTCCAACATAAAAGCATCCTGAAAGGCCAGGGGTTGAAATATTTTGGCGACACCAAAACACCCTGCACTTAACTTGGAGGAAGTAAAATGGATCTGCCAGGTGACACTACAACCTGATCGTGTAAGCCGATCTGCATTAATTTTATCAAATTATATATGAGACATTTTACTAAAAGTATAAGTAAATACGGTTAGGATCAGTTTCTAAATGTGGTCAACTGTAGTCGAGGAAAGTAAAACATATGTCTCAACCAATTATACACATTTTTGTTAACTAGCATATGCAACAAATGTAGGCATACCATAACAAGAGCAGGTGCAGATTAGCGACATGCTCTGACTCTTGACATCGGTCTGGTTTCCGCGAGGAGTGCAATGTCCAATGGGTTTGTGCTCTTACAAGAAATCGGAAACATGTGTTATGTTCAACAAAGAGAGCACTGTCTAGCAAGTTTTTTTGTAAACGAGGACCGTGGCACATTGTTTTCTTGTTTTAAAAACCAACGAGATAAAGTTCCAGTGGGTCTTGTCACCTTTTTATACGGCCAATATACTTACTACCGTGAGTGCAAAAGAATTCATGGACACAGTTGGGCATGGCTTTCAAAGTCAAGGCATACTTTGTCACATTAACTGGAAATGTTGAATGCGAGTAAATAGCACTTGTTCAGCTGCATCATATGTTTCGTCAATGGTGCAACGTAGACTTCGCAACACCAGTTTAGTCATCCTCAAAGGATAGGTGTATGAAAACTGGCTTTTTTCGGAACCGTCCGATCCGTTTATTTTGGTCCAAAATATTGTTGGATTTTTAAAGGAAACAAAAGGGAAAGCCACGCTTAAGTAGGCCTGTTTTTGTTGGAGAGCAACCGAGTTCAGTTAACGGAATAATCAGCATGTTTTCAGCTGATGAAAGACGGATTCATTTAACAGCGCATATACTCTATGTTATTGGCAATGCACTTTATGCTCCACATGTGATCAGGCATATTTTCTCATTCTTTTATTCGGAGCCGGTGAAAATGTACAAGGTGTAAGTTTTTTCTGATCTGTGAAGTTACACTATCAATGTTCAATGGAGGGTCTCGGAGACACAGAATGGTGAAATAAGATCCTACTACGCTGAAGTTACTCAACTGGTAATACAAGCAAAATATGAAAGAGAAGTATTGGTGACTAGTGAAACATGTCCGAATTCGGTTTATTTTTCAACGTAAAAAATATCAGTCCGGACGGTAAATCAGCCAATCCATTATAGAAAATTCTACGGTGGAGACTGTTAAGCAGTCGCAAATGTTGTACCTACACTACCGCTAGGTGCACGTTGGCACTTCATTTCAATGCCTTCCACAGGCATTAATTAACATTCTGGATAAAATACTTTTACATTTTCTGAAGAAAAACCATTTGTAAATTGTCCAATCATATGCGTTTTTCACCGTTGCCTAGGGAAGCGTGCTCGAGAATACACGAAAATTGTCGTCGTCCACTTTGTATATGTATATTTTAAGGGTAACAGGCAAGAAATGCCCTTGAGGACCCTATTAATGTAACGCAAACAAGGTTATTCTTACAGTTAATGTGCAGTCGGGGGGAGCACATACGATATCATAACAGATTTGCGAGTGAATTTTCACAGAAAAGAATGAAAACGGTCTAAAGCCAGAAAAATTGTTCACAGTTCTGGCAGTAGGAAATCTTTTTGTAAAAGTCGCCTTTTGTCAAATAAAATCACATCAAGTCTTCTTTTAAATTCCGCAATTGTGTCAGCGGAAACCGTCTCACTTTTTAGCAAGTTCCAAGGCCGGACCACGCGTTGACTGCTGAAATATTTTCGGAGGTCTAATCGGGTGCGTTCGTTTGTGACCTTGTAAGGACGGCCACGCAGGTGAGTAGTGGTGGCTAATTGGAAGAAATCCTCCAATTTTAGGGAGGAAATGTGGCCCCGGATTATCCGGAATGTCCAGAGCAGGCTGAACTGAACGCTCCTGTAAGACAAAAGAAAAAGGTCAAGTTTGATCAATCTCTCCTGATATGGTTAGTCCCTGAGACCGTCGACCATCTTTGTCGTCCTGCGTTGCACTTTTTCAAGAAGCTCCACATCTTTCTTCAAACACGGTGTCCTAACTGGCATTCCGTATTCAAGATATGGTCCCACAAAGGTGCCAAATATTTTTCCAAAGTGTTCAGGTGGAAAGATTTTGAACGCTCGTCTGATCCAGTGCAGGGTACTAGTTGCCCTCTGGACGGACGTTTTACAGTGCTCTGTTTGCATCAAGTTCGCGGTTGTCCATATACCCAGATCTTTGTGTGTATCAACCTCCTTTTATTCGGTATCATTGATAAAATAAGTGTGTTTCGGTGGCACTTTTCGCCCCGGGCTTATGTGTTGAACAAGACACATAGATACATTAAAGTTAAGAAGCCACGTGGACGACCAGATAACCAGTTTATCGATGTTCGACTGTAGTCTCTTTGCGTCGTCAGCGCCCCTAATTTCAGCCCATATTTTTATGTCATCCGCAAACATGACAGCTGCTCAATCAAGCTCATTAAGACAGTCGTTTACGTAAATCAGGAAAAGCAGCGGACCAAAAACTGAGTCTTGTGGTACACCACTCTCGACCATTGTCCATTCTCAGGTTGGGTTTCCGACAACGACTCTCTGTTCTCTGAGGGACATGAAACTACTGATCAATTTATACATTTTCCTATGAATTCCCACGTCCCAAATCTTCTGCAGAAAAAGCCTGTGGTACACTATCGGAGGCCGTTTTGAAGTCAAAGAATATAACATCAATTGGATAGCCTTTATCAGCGGCCTTTGTCCACTTCTCCTGTGAGTAAAGAGCACTCGTGAGGCAAGAGCGTCCTGGGCGAAAGCCGTGATGTCCATCACATACTATTTTGTTGCTTTCGAGGAAATACATTAAATGCTTCTTAATAATGTGCTCTATTACTTTGCACGCGATGCAAGTTAGACTGACAGGACGGTAATTTGCGCATTCAATTCGCGAACCTCCCTTATAGATCGGGGTGACGTTTGCCCACTTCCATTCTTCTGGGAGTTCGCCTTCGTCAAAAGATTTCTGGAAGATGGTAGCCAGGGTTTGCATAGTTCGTTAGCTAATTCTCTTAGTGCTTCTGCAGGAATTTTGTCCGGCCCGGGTGTTTTGGCAGGCTTAAGTTGGAGTAAATCGGCCCTGACAGTGTTGTGTGAAAACTCTAGGTCCTCTATTTTGGGCAATAAGGAGGAGGGTAAGGGTGCAGTTATCGGTCGATGAGCAGGTTCTCGGGTGTAGATGGATTCAAAGAAATCGGAGAGGAGGGAGGCTGTCGTCGGGTCTTCGGTCACCATTTGTCCATCGGCTGATCTAAGGGCAGGGATCAGTTTCTGAGATCTCTTCGTGCTTCGTATGTAACCGTACAAGATCTTGGGGTGTTCCAACGACTTGTGTAATATCTTTAACTCGTATTTCTTGTGCAGTTTAGTAGCTTCTCTTTTACAAATGTTACGTTGTTGTTTATACTCCCGTTAGTGTTTACCGGAGCCATTTAATCTGTAGCGTCTCCAGAAGCGGTTTCTTTTTTTGAAAGAGGCCTGCAAGTATGAGTTCATCCACTTCGGGCGATTCGTACTTGTCTGTCTTCTGAAGGGACAGTTGAGACAAGGAGTATTGTTCAACGTCGAGCTAAAGGTCATCCACTGTTCATGTGCCCCAACATGGAGATCTGTTTCCCATGATACCTCTGACATTTCTCTTCTCATAAGTGGGTAGTCGCCCTTCCAAATGTTACTTTCCCATGTGTCGGAGGAGTAGGGTTTGGAGAACAGCGAATACTCGAAATACAGCATAATATGGTCGCTTGACCCTAATGGGGGTCGATCCTGCAGGTCAATCACAGTTTCCTCCTCTCGGGTAAAGATAAGGTCGAGACAGTTCGACTGTTGTCCTTCCCTAGCCCGCGTTCCAAACGTGACGGTTTGGCAGAGCGCTTTGGCAGTGGCCCATTGTAGTAATTTGTGCTTGAAGTCGTCTTGAAGACCCTGTGCAGTCCATGTCTGCCAGTCAACACCAGGAGCATTTAATTCCCCACCGATGAGGATGTCTTTTTTGTCACTAACCCTATACTATACTGCTATGAGGATAGTGTCTTGGTCATGAGAATGGTTTGGCGGGCGGTATGTCACCGAAAGCGTCAGTGGCCTGGCGTACTTAGCAGATATAGTAATATTTAGAATTTCCACATCTCGTGCTGGGAACGGTTCTTCAGCCATGGCTGTCAGCTTGCAAGTGACATAGACTATAAGCCCTCCTCCCCTAGCTGTTCTGTCTTTCCTAAAAAGCTGATATTCTCGAAGTGATAAGTCAGAATCACCGATATCTTTTGAAAGCCAGGTTTCAGTTAAAGCCATGATGTCTGGTTTCACCTCATCGACCAAGTTCTTTAGTTCGTCCAGCTTGTTAAGCAAGCTTTGTACATTTGTGGTTAGGATCTTTAGTGATAGTTTACTCCGTGAGGCCCAACCCTCATTGTGACAGGTTTTGGCCAGAGGAAGGGCTTCTTGACTTGTATTATTTGCCTATCTTTTATTTTTATACCCTTTGCCCCGCTTTCTGTCCTCTCTCTCAATTCTATGCCTAAATGCCTCATTTTCATCCGCTTCCTCGGCTCGTATTCTGGCTGAAAAAAACACTTGCTTGTGCGAATTTCGTAAGGCCGTTTTTCTTTTAAGCAATTTTGATGCCAAATCTTCGTTATCGAATATAACTTTGAGAGGCCTTGGGTTTGTTTGTAGGTCGCGGCCTAGGTCTGCTCTACCCAGACGTAAGGCTTTATTTACGTTTCCGCTACCATCACCAGAGATAGGCTTCTTTTGGAGCCTGGGATGGCACTGATCAGGTCTGGCTTCCTGCTGCTTCCTTCTACATTTGTGGCTTCCTTCTGTGATTTGTATGCAGCCTTAGCATACCCACTAGGAGTGGTTGATGTGCTGGGTACATTTTGCACTTTCGGTCCGGAAAATGAGCTTATAATTAGCAGGGTTTTTAATTCTAAAAGTTCCTTATGTGCTGAAATTGGGCGCAGAGTATTATTCCCGCAGACCGTAAGAGATGTTTCTGTAGAATCTTGATCACGGTCCTCCTCTTCGAGGACAACTTGACCATTTATGTTACTTGCGTGATAATTTTTGTACGTAGAGGCTTCGGCGAGAGATGCTGCTGCTGCGTACGTTAGGTCCCCTCCCTCGAGTTCATGCATCGCCAGTGTTTCCTCGTGAGGGAGAAATCAAGAAAATTCCTTCAGCTCTTCCAGCTCCACTTTTAGACTATTAACCACCTCCTCAAGTTTCGTAAATTTGTTAAGAAGGGTAAAATATGATATGCAGGCTTCATCTTTATGAGTTGCATCCCTTAAACATTCAAGACTTTAAGTTCACTTGGCAGGAGGACTTTTCAATAAGTTTAATGACCGATCTTTTGTATTTGATGACTGAATTTGATCCTTACGGCTATACGCTTCTATAGCCCCATCGGTTAGCCATTCGACTTCCACCCGAGGTATCCGCGGTTCTATTCCCGGCCCCGCTCGCAGCTTTGTAGAATTATCGAGAGCAATAGTTTCTTTTTCCATTTAAGTTGTAAAAGAAACGATTAAATTCAAAATGTTAAATTTGCCTTTGTGACTAAGACGTAGTGTGTTGACTGATATTCAAAATAACGAAAATCGTCCGACGGTGTGTAGAGTATTGCAAATATTTGAAGCAGACTGAGTAGACAATACGCCTTATTGCTTAGAAGCACTTTCAAATTTGTATAAACAATATGCAGTATATTCAGGAACGACTCAGCCGTTTGTACTTCGTCGAGGTCATGACTAACTGCTTATCTTCAAGAAAGCTTGAGATCCTTGCACCTTCGTCTTTTTAGGCTGTTTTCGCTTGTTTGTTTGTAGGTTGCAATTTCAGTTCAACGACTTGAGAAACAAATTCCACTTTGATTCCATCTTCTGATGTTTTTCGACACAAAAAAAATTCTACCATGACGAGATTGTTGTTGCTTAATATCTGGAGTCCAAGTGTGAAATCCCGAATCGACTAAATCCCTTGCAGTCCCAAAAAGTCAAACCGATTTCGAAGGACGCGCCAATGTTTGTGGAGGAATGACGTAGGTAATTTAACACATGTTGGTAAGACATGCTGTGATCTGGCGATTGTTGAATATCCTTGGTCTGCTCCTTAAAAAGTTAATATATGGTGCTGGGCCCGTCCGACGGAAATTCACGGACAGCAGGTTTGAGTTTTAAAATTGTGGTATATTTGAGCGAGGTCTGCGTCAAAATATTTTCATTTAAGTTCCGTTATCGCCAAGGATTGAGAGTAAAAACATTTGTATAATTTGTCTTTGCTTTATGTTTCACAAGGCAGAAGCAAATACACAGACTATATTTGAAGTGTGCTTAAAAGCATATGGAAATCTCATTTATGGTTGTGCAGCTAGTAACAGATAAAATATGCCAGAGCATGATGTGTTGACGCTATCGTCATAGGCTCTACATCGCGTCATTGTGCTACGAGCGACATACCAGATAATATGAACACTCTAGCTCTCCTATTTGCAGCCGGTCATGTGGTCAAAGGAATGTAATTTATTTACATCGCTTCCAATTCAATCATGGTATCCTGGAGGGCTCCAGAACACCCACATGGTAATGTAAATTTCTACCATATTACAGCTAGAATGTGGTGTGCAAATGAGGAGGTCAAGTCAGAAACAACGTCGAATGGAACCAATTGAGTAATGTGAATTCAAGCACATGGTACTCCATAGCGTTCAGGACTGAAAACACGCAGATGAGTGGTCATGATGGCGGATTCAGTGTAGCTGTCCTGAAAGCATTATCGACAGAACCATTGAGTAAGTTTCACCATTCGTTAATGCAGTATTCTGACATTGGTTAACACGCTTCATAAAGCCGGTGGCATTTACTGCAAGAAGTTTCAATTCCTTATTGGACAGATGCATACATATTTACGTATGCATTCCGAAAATTGAACGAAAATGCATCAGCTGAGCTGATTTTTTGTGCTCGTGTGAAACCCAGTGAACACTTATATGATAGAAGCCTGCAGATGTTTTAAGTTCTAACGTACAAAGTATTTTAACTAGGGATTTGAAAGATAGATACACTGTGAACTGCACATTACTCAATTTTCTTGGTGTATAGTTAAGCTGAACAGGATAGACATTTGCGTAATGTACACATATGGTTATCAGTCTGACTGAAATTGCATGTATAGGCGATTAAAACTACCGCGTCTGAGGCTCTAGGAAAAAAAAAACTCTCATGCGCATTTCGCCGGTATCCGGTCAGTGCTTGACATCTTTTCCGGGCAGCTTTCTCCATGATCCCGAGCAAGGACCATCGGGAATTTAGGATCCCTTCTTGAAACTACCTTCCTCTGATTCGTGTTCCCTGGAATCAGGACGCAGTCTTGACGGCTCTCGTTTCGCTGGCCATCAACCATCATCAGGCCCTTATATTCGGTCACACCTCAGACATCCCCAACGATGGTCTTGTAAATTCGACGGACTTTTGGATCTCATACGGCGGTGCCCATCACGATCATAAAGTGGTGGGTTCCCTATGTTCCATTATGCCGCACCAGTTTGGGAACCCGAGGGTAGTGCCTGGAACCCGTCTATACCAGTAATGTTTCGTTAATACCTATTGTTCTGCCCCACGCTCAGCTTCGACTAAGTTTGCTTCTAAGGCCACCCTCTTACTAACAGAGGCAGTGGGTACCAGAATACAAAGTCAGAATCTAGATAAAGATGTGGCTCATATGTGTGTGCCCTTGAATTTCACCTTCCGCATGACACTATTTTATTCATTTTTTCGTATTTTACAAATTCGCATCTCAACAGTTATACTCGTCTTATAGCTATAGACTACGGATACTGTTTGTTAAACCAATTATTTCTAGTACTTCGTTTTATCGAATTTTTGGTTTATTGATGGGGCCCATAGGGCCTGAAATATACAACTTATAAAGATGTTCAATAATAATCGACATATCTGCAATCGGTTATATGGTAGCTTAACCTTCGTTGCTCAGCACCGCACGCAAATGGTGACCAAATAATAGTGGTTTAACAGATGAGAATACAGTGTAATATATATAATATACTTAATTTTCTCAAGATTGTAAGAACAAGAATTACGGTTATAGAATCAAGAATTATCTGCGCTCACCAGAATGTGTAGAAACATCGATAATATAATATAATAATATATAATATAATATAATATGTTTATTATGCCAGTTTACAGGCAATTGTAAAGAGTTGGTAATGCACCACTTGGGCGCCTTCCAACACCTCGAAGACCGGAAAAAACCTTAAACAAACTCCTTATGTTGCAGCCAGTATTGGTTTTGTTTCAGGTTTTTTGTTTCGTCAATACTGGGCGAGATTAGGAGTTTGTTTCAAGTGAAAAAAAAACTGCCTTCAAAGGTATGATACAAACGGAATAAATGTACAGTTGTAAGCTGAGTTGACTCATCAGCAGGAGAACTGTTTCATATCGTTTAAAAACATCCCATGGCGAACACATTCACCCACAACTTTAAATTTCTGTCAAATTAAAAAACAGATGCAACACGTCAGCGGACAAAGAAGCACATTCCGGTTGCCAAGAAGAATATTCCCTTTATTCAAGGAAATTTCAATATATCTGCATGTGCATGGTTGATAACGTTTCATTTAAATTTTCGTGTGCACATTGAACCGCAGTCGAAATTATACTTCATCCTTATGGGTTAATCAGATCAGCCTGATTGTCCTAATTTTTGGTTGATGCCTTGTCATACTTAATAATAAAGTTTATATGTAAAGCACATCTTTAGCGCCGTCAAAAACTCCGGTAAGCAGGAAAAACCTAACCAAAACCCCTTCTTTCGCAGTGACGATTTTATTGGTTTTGGTCTTTTGATAGGAAAAAAGTGTGCGAAAAAGGAGTTTGTTTCAAGTAAAAAAACCTTACTTCCCAGGTTCAATACTAGAAAAAATGAAATATAATAACAATGCATTGTACGTGTTGTGGTTTTGTAGTAAGAATACTTGGGGTCTGGAAAAGCTGTCATGATCTATAACTGAGGTGGACTTAGTCGCGGTCAGTTTGAAGATGAAAAAATCAGCTCAGGGCACGCATCGTCCGTATATATGGGTGTGCTCGATACGGAGATTACAATCGTTGTCCATTGGCAAGAGTTTGATCATAAGATGGGACGTTGCAGACGTCTGAGGTGGGTACAGGCAGCTGCAAAGCACCATCGTCATTCAAGTGCATCGGCAGAAGACGCTTGGCCTTTTTTTTGTCGAATATCTAAGTGAGATTGAGATTAACATGATTAGCATTTATACTTCTGATACATTATAAGAGGAAGCAATGTATAATTTAGTATAGTTGTGGAGAATATTATTTTGATTCATAATAATTTTTTATAAACATTGAGATGTTAGTCGAAGAATATTGGAATAGATAAATTGTTCTTAGTTTTTTCAATATTTTTTAAGGATTGGAAAGGGAGGTAACGCACAATTTTGCTGAAGCTTTGATTTCATCAGCGTTGGGAACCGTCGTCTGGAAAGCCTCCAGCAGTGGCTAGTTTTCCCCAAAATGTGCGGGAACTCTCCTGGACCGTTTGATCCCTTTTGGTCCGAATTGGATGTCTAAGAACTGGTAAGCAAAGTGTCCTATTTTGTTCAGAAATGTATGCGTCATGTCATTTGAGAAGAACTGTTTGGTCTTTTTTCTTAATTCGACTATACTGTGGCTTTCGCGAATATCGTTAGGTAGGGCATTCTATATGATCGCATATCTTATGGTGTAGAAATTTGATCGCTGGGCCGTCCTAGCTTTAGCGTTATGAAGTGTATGCTGGTTGTTTCTAGTGGGACGAGAACCGTTTTGATTTGTTAACATATTATTGCTAAGGATCTTATGATTATGTGTCACTTTAAATAGGAAAGTTAAACCATTTTGGAGTCGCCTTTGCCAGAGGGGTTTAAGACCATATCTATTGTACAATATTGTATAGGAGTCTCGGGCGTCATCGCGTTTACACAAAAATCTGGTAAACCTTCTCTGGATTCTTTCTGGGTTCTGTCTGTCATCTGATGACATGGTACCTGTTCTCGGAATTTTTTTGTCGTACGCTTAGGATCTCCACCTTTCTCCACCAGTGACATTCAACAATAAAAGCTATAGTTTTAAGCCTTGGTCATACTGGAAAAGTCACGCGGACTTGGTAAATTCCATGGTATGTGTGATGCCATTGTGTTATGCCGTACTCATTTGCTATACGGTGGCTGTTTTTAACATATTCGAATAACGTTTACAACTTGCTGCACTTATTTCAACAACCTTCGCAGACTGCATACACTAATACACAATGCCTAAGCCCCTATTATTAGTGGAGCCGAAAGACCAATGTCCGAGGCTAGGCGTATATAAAGGCCACTATAAATCATATTTTGCCAAATGCGATATTTTCGAGGATTCGTTTCTTGATACCCTCCTATTAACACCACTTTCACGTAAATGGCAGTGCTGTATCATGTGTTACCGTACAACATGGCCCTAGTCGCTTTCGGTTAACAAAATTTCACTGCAAATATTTTGTTGATCTGATTCGTTAGAAGATAACATCTTCTGTGAAAGTGAACTTTGCCAGTTTTTTTTCCGATACGAACAGATCAATACAATCAACCAAGACAATTTGGCGTTGGCCAAGATCAGCTATCGTTTAAGAGCCGGAAACACGATCGATTCATACTAAGTACACCTGCGTCTGTTATAGTAAATGATAAATTGGACATTAATATTGAGTTTTGCAGAAAGGATCGATTTGCATGTCTTATTTTTCACCGACACGTATGCATTTTTAGAATAGCAACGGTAATTAACTTTAAAGCTTTAATATGTTGCCTATCAATCATTTTCATGCATAGACTTTATTTCTGCCGGTCTTTGACTGCAACACACTCAAAGGCCAACAGTTCTGGTGCACCTGCTCGCAAACTGGCAATTCCAATCACTGCCGTCGCCACTTTCCTGAATCTAGCCACAGCTGTTGGCCATTCATTCGAGCTTTACACAAGGAAGATGTTGCTACCTGTTCATATTATCTACCCGTACATGACACTGACACTTATTAGAGTTCCAGTGTCTTCACCAGAGAGCCGTGGTTGATGAATAAAAAGGTTCAGAAGAAGATGCGATCACTGGAACAAGGGTATGTTTTGCTCGACGTTGCGGATTTCCTCGGGAATCCTATATCATATGTAATTGTAGGAATGTTGGAGTCAAGTGAAAATAAGGGTGATACATACGCATGTATAACGGTGTTTATAATTCTTAGTGGTCATCCGCATGCGTACTTAATTGTTAGTGCCCGTGGCCACCGCTTGAAGTCTTAGTTTGTGCGGTTATGGCACACTAATTGCCACAGCTTGTTTGATGGCGTCCAATGCGGGCTTGACCACTGCAGGAAAAACATACTCGCAGTCTTTGCCTGGTCTTTCTCACGTGAATGATTCTGTTGCTCAGGCAATGCCTCAGAACACCATATGTGAACGCTATATCGTTGCGTTTGTTGAGGAACTCGGAACCTGAGAAGCATGACTCCAGCAGCTCACGCGGTTGTCAGCTCTTGCGAGGAGTTCGCCCTCGACAAACAGTTTTTCGTGCCTTTAATTTTTATGGAAAAACTTTGTGCACACACAAACTGTTTATGCTACTTTTTTCTGAGTATATCACTGATGGTAAATCGGCAACAGATTTCGAAACGTCCTGTGCAAGTGCGGACTGCTTTCAAGGTCATATGCCTTCGCAGTGATTTTGCCTGTCCACACGCGAAAATATTAATCTCTGGAGAGTACACAAAGGAACATGAGCCTACGCGCGTGCCAATTAGTCGCAGTTCCTCAAGGGCCACTTAGGTTCGCCACTGCAAGTGACCTTATCCCAATGCGCCCAATCAGGCAACAGGCGAACGTGCTCGAAAATCACTTATAAGCCACTGTCACCTCTAAGACAGTGAGTTGCACACAGACTGTGAGGAAACCGCCAGTCCACTCCCAATTGCCAAGCCTTCACCCGAGGCGGGATAAAACAGCACGCTGATGATCAACCAGCGGCAGCTGAAATCTGGAAAGCAACTCCAGGATTTTTAAAAAGTAAAGTCCGGGTGGATTACAAGGTGACATCCATCTTATTGTGTTCTTCCTTAGGGATTCCAAAGAGCGTTATTCGTAGGTGATTGAACACATTTCCACCGTTACTGCAGTTAAGACTAACCCTTACCTACTCAATATGCCCAAGAGTGGAGCCTGTTAAGGCAAAGCCAATAAGGAGATAGCATTGGTTCATGACCTGCTTCAATGGAAGGGTGACATCTTTTATCACAGGGCAGACGTGTCGTAGCTCATACATTCAGGGTTTTGAAACCAAAAGCTACCTACATTCCGTGATGCAAATGTGCCGCATTTCTAACGGCTCCTTAGGAGCTATCTCATTAGTTTCATAAGAGAAACGGTAAAGATGGACTTGATTGACTAATGTTTAAATAAAATTACTAGAATGGATCCATATGAGCCTTAATAGAAGGTTATGATTTAGCCTTAAAAACAGTGTTACCTTTTACAGCCGAACAACATTCTTCGAATAAGAAAATATATTTTAGAATATATTTTTTTGCGTACAATATGAAATACTTTTGTGCAGACTTTTTATAATATATTTTAATTAATGAGGGTATTGAGAATCTAATAATACATAAATAGGTAGTTTTCCAAAGTGCAGATATCCCAGAGAGCAGAAAAGAAACACGTCCTTAATATGGCATTGAGACGTATGTGTTATAATCGGGGAATACGGGGGAAACCCATAAATCCTGAACTTTTGGGATTACATATTATTTCGATCAGGTACGCCACTTGAGCAATTGCCTCTCTGGAGCGCACATTTGCTGTCAGTTTGGCCTGCTGTACGCTACGCTGCCAACATAACTAGTACGTCGATTTCATGATCACGTAATTCTGAACGTAACTTGTCTTTTGCTGCACTACATATAGTAGCTTACTTGAATTTTTGTGTTAATAAATTCACATTGTTGTTTAAGCGGACAATTGGTCATATTAAATTGTTATCCATTAAGTGGATATGATACTTCCCGAAAGCTTTTTTTAAAGAAAACTACATGAACACTTATTGAATATAGAGAAAGCAGGCATACTTTCCGCCAATTCGGAGGTACCGGATATAGAAAAGCGTGAAAGTGAAAGCACATTTTTTCATCATATTCCAGACCACAACCGAGAAAACAGGGAATGCGTACACTTGAAGAAGAGTCCTGAACACAAAGACTAAAGATTCTGGGATCAACTCTCGAAAGTGTAGAACCTGGAAATTGGATATGACTGGCAGATGACGGCAAATGTCAGATCCAGTTCATTATATCACCTGGTCACCTTATGATGGTCCGGAGGTTTTGCCTTTCGAGCTCCTGGCCAAGTCGGAACTTTATTGTTTCTCTACTAGATCGGTGAAAGCACATTTATTCAAGTCCTACACTTTTTAGTAAATTGTAAATACTCTTGCCTTTTTGTGTGGCATGCTATTAAAAAAGGAAAACCGATACAGGTGCTCACTCACTTACGCACGTAGTGACATCTCGTTAACTCAGCGGAAGTTTGCCAGGAGCAAAAATAGTACTGCTAGGGGCTCGCTCGTTACCTGAAATGTTCGTAATAGATGAACGCTCGTAAGCCGAGGGGTCACTGTATTCCCTTACCAACTAGCAGTTCTTTTTTATAATTTGTTAAGGCTTTAAAGTCATTTAAATGCATACATGTTTACTTAAAATTGGCTGTACACGCGTTAATGTCGGTTGACGATGGGTTATCGGTCTGTGAAAAATTCGGCATTTTGCATCAGATAAGACTCACACTGCCAACAAGGTTGAGTATGTATGTTCCAGAAAGCAGTTTAGGATAATGTGATGTCATTGTAGTGAAACTGAACTGACCCTTTGTTTTAATTAGTTAAAGATGCCTTGCATGAACTGACACAACTTTTAAATAACACGTTGAACAAGCTTGTTTATTTACCCACAAGCGACTTTGTTCTTATTTACTAGTTCGTAACCGTTGGGATACTCCTATCTCAGATTCTTGGATAGACTATATCGTATCCTACATTGGTGACCCCGATTTATAATTGCACTTTCAATTGCTAACAATTACTACACTGTTTCGCCCTCATTTTCTCGCCGCAAAGTGTGTCCGCCGATTTCTGAATTCACACCTCGGATTGTTAACCAATAGACAGACTGCGTTTATTTTCCTACCCCCATCATTCCAGTGACTAATCCTGTCTCGCCCGCACATTTTGTGACCTTTGACATCATGACTGACGGTCAGGGTGTTAGCGGCGTCCACACATTCGACTTACCGACTTGCTGGCTGAGTGACATAGCCCTTTGGCTGCGAACAGTCGAATCCCGTTTCGCTCTGCGGCAAATCACGAAGGAAGAGACCAAATTTCATTATCTGGTGGCCGCATTGCCACTGGAGATTGCAACAGATCTCCGTGATATCATAGACAGCCCGCTCACTGAGACTCCCTATACCACACTCAAGGAGGCCCTCATCTCTCGAGTATCTTTATCCACACAAAAACGCCTTCAGCGTTTAATTTCCGAGGAGGACCTTGGTGACAGGAAGCCAACCCAGCTCCTTCGGCGCCTGGAGCAGCTAGCTGAGGGACAACAGCTGGATGGCACAATGTTCAAACAACTTTTCCTCCAGCGGCTGCCCTCATCCGTGCAAGCTATTCTTGCACCCAATATTCCTTCCTCGTCAGTTCAAACGCTGGCTGAGACAGCCGACCGGATTCTCGAGTACTATCAACCACCCGTCTCGGTGAATGTTACTACTCGAGCCGTAACGACACCTTCTATCGCAGATGTCGTCCGACGCCTGGATGCCCTCACTCTCGAAGTTTCCCAGCTCCGGGCCACCCGTGTTTACAACCCTCGTAGTCCGTCGACTTTTCGTCGCCCAAGATCTCCCACTCCCAACCAAATTTCAACTGATGGTCTTTGTTGGTATCACCACAATTATGGTCCAAATGCCCGTCAGTGTCGATCCCCGTGCAGGCACAAGAAGTCGGCATCGGAAAACTTCGCCGCCGGCCAGTAAGGGTGACGAACGTGGTCGGCCCACCCTTCCCCAGTCGCCTACTCCACATCTACGACAGGAGTTCCTGCCGTAACTTCCTCGTCGATACGGGCTCAGAAATTTCCCTTATCCCACCTACTTCGACTGACCGTAAGTCACCAAACTCTTCATTTTTCCTTCAAGCAGCTAACAGTACTCCAATTAAAACGTTTGGTCAACGATCCCTCACTCTAGAGTTGGGTCTACGACGTTCATTTCGGTGGATATTTACTATCGCAGACGTTCACACCGCCATTCTAGGCGCTGATTTTTTGTCTTTTTTCGGTCTCCTCGTTGACACCAAATCCCATAAACTAGTTGACCCTAAGACATCTTTATTCTGCAAATGTTCTACTCGTACCCTTTCATCCCCTAGTCCACGCATTTCAGCAATCCCTTCGTCTTCTCCCTATCATCGGTTACTTTCTGAATTTTCTTCTATCGCACGACCCTCACAATTTAACCAACCCATTAAGCATTCTGTTGTCCACTATATTTCTACTTCCGGACCACCTGTGTTTAGTCGTCCTCGCCGCTTAGCCGCCGACAAGTTAGCTATCGCTAAGGCCGAATTCAGTCACATGATGGAGCTTGGCATAGTAAGGCCTTCCACTAGTCCATGGGCTGCACCTTTACATATGGTGTGTAAAAAGTCTCTCGTTGACTGGTGCCCCTGCGGAGATTATCGACGATTGAACACTTGCACTGTACCGGACCGCTACCCCCTGCCCCATTTGTACGACTTTTCATCTAGCCTAGCAGGAGCAACAGTGTTTTCCAGTATTGACTTAGTAAAAGCCTTCCATCAAATACCCGTTGCTCCAGAAGACATTTCGAAAACAGCGATTACTACACCGTTTGGTCTGTTCGAGTTTGTTAGGATGCCCTTTGGACTACGTAACTCTGCTCAAACTTTTCAGCGTTTCATCAACGAAGTCCTCCGCGATTTACCTTTCGTTTTTGTGTATTTCGATGATGTTCTGGTAGCAAGTTCCAACGAAAATGAACACCTTCAACATCTCCGCCTAATTTTTGAGCGATTTAGCCAATTTGGTGTTTTCATTAACGCATCTAAATGCGTTTTCGGTGTACCGTCACTGTTTTTCCTAGGACATCGCGTAGATGCTTTTGGTTGTCATCCTATAGATGCCAAAGTTTCAGCTATTCGCGAGTTCCCTACTCCCACTTCTTTTCAACAACTGCGCCGTTTTATAGGCCTTGTCAATTTCTATCGACGTTTCATCCCGCATTGCGCTGAATTGATGTTACCACTTACTAACCTTTTACGCGGAAGCAACAGCGATTTTTCTTTTCCGGACACAGCAATCGACGCTTTCAATCGTGTCAGAAAGGTTTTGGCAGATACAACTGCGCTCGTTCACCCTATACCTGATGCACCACTCTCCATTGTTGCTGATGCCTCAAATTGCGCTATAGGTGCCGTCCTTCAACAACAGACATCCACGGGCATCCAGCCCTTGGCTTTCTACTCTTCCAAACTGACACCACCACAAACTCGCTATAGCACTTTTGGTAGAGAACTCCTTGCCATTTATTTAGCCATTAAACATTTCCGCAACTTTATTGAGGGTAGAGATTTTTGTATCTACACAGACCACAAACCTCTTACTTATGCCCTTTTCACTTCCTCTGACAAGTATTCACCCCGTGAGGCCCGCCATCTTGACTTTATTTCTCAGTATACCACAGATATTAGATTCCTTAAGGGCCTTTATAATCAAGTTGCTGACTGTCTTTCTCGACCTGGAATTAATGCCATCACTCAGCCTTCTATCGAATTGGAGCGTATGGCAGAACTGCAAAACCAGCCGTCCTTCACTGAAAGCCTTGAGCATAGTAGTCTTCAACTCGAAGCTATTCCTTTATCCACCAACCCCGGTACAATCTTATGTGACGTATCGCGCGGTGCCTCCCGACCTGTAGTGCCAAGCGAGATGAGACGAGACGTTTTTACTGCATTGCACAATCTTGCTCATCCTGGCATCCGCAGTACCCAGCGCCTGGTGAGTGAGCGTTTCGTTTGGCCAAGCATGAACACTGATATCCGCCAGTGGACCCGTTCATGTTTGGCTTGTCAGAAGGCCAAGGTCGGGCGACACAACAAAGCCCCAATTGGCACATTTCTTGCACCCGATGCACGTTTTGCACATGTCCACATCGATTTGGTAGGTCCTTTGCCAACATCGCGTGGTTGCACCTATCTACTTACTGCCATTGACCGATTCACTCGTTGGCCCATTGCAACTCCCATAACTGATATAACCGCAGATTCGGTTGCTCACGCCTTCTTGGAACACTGGATCTCACATTATGGCGTCCCCTCAACTATTACCACCGATCGAGGCCAACAGTTCGAATCCAGACTTTTTAACGGCCTTACCGACTTACTCGGATGTTCCCGCATACGAACGACAGCCTACCACCCCTCGTCAAATGGCTTAGTTGAACGTTTCCATCGTCAACTCAAAGCCTCGCTCCGAGCTCACGACAATCCTTCCCATTGGAGCGAACACCTACCTTTGGTCATGCTTGGCATCCGTACTGCCCTCAAGCCTGACTTGGAGTGCTCCTCTGCCGAGCTTGTTTACGGTACTACCCTACGGATCCCTGGCGATTTTTTCGGGCACTCTCAAAGCTCAGCCGATTTGGATTCCACGGATTACGTGAAAAGGCTGCGCCAAGCCATGTCTCATCTGCGTGCAATTCCTCCGCGTACTTCAACAAGTAAGTCATACATCGACCCTAACTTACTAACATGTGCCTTTGTATTTGTTCGTGTAGATAGTGTTCGCCGACCACTACAACAACCCTACGACGGACCATATAAGGTACTATCTCGCACGGACAAGCATTTCACGATTGCCCGGGGCGGCCGCACTGACGTGGTCTCAGTCGATCGTCTGAAGGCGGCTTATACCGATTCTCCTTCGACAGCCCCAACCGAACAACCTCCACCCGGCACATTGCCAACTCCTTTATCCACGACTCCACTTACACGTACTAGCCCCGCGCTTTCCCCCACCCCAAATCCCCCTCTCCTTACACGCAGCGGACGTCATGTCCGTTTCCCCGACCGTTACCAACTTGTAACATATGCTTAACACTCCCATATTATTCCCACATTAACATTTTCTTTTTCTGAACTCCGTTCTCCTAGGAGGGGGAGTATTGTAGTGAAACTGAACTGACCCTTTGTTTTAATTAGTTAAAGATGCCTTGCATGAACTGACACAACTTTTAAATAACACGTTGAACAAGCTTGTTTATTTACCCACAAGCGACTTTGTTCTTATTTACTAGTTCGTAACCGTTGGGATACTCCTATCTCAGATTCTTGGATAGACTATATCGTATCCTACATCATCACTGGATATAGAATTTATTTGACCTGGCGTTTCGGATAACGTCGGCAATCCTTCACCATGGGAAATAATAAAATATTCTCAGTCATGAGCAGAAGGGGGTGAAACACACACAGATTGCACGGTATTTATAGTTCTCAGCCGACATCCACGTGTGTACTGAAATTGACAGGAGTTTCCTTGGTAGTGCACATATGTTCTTATTTAAATTTAAATGCCTATTCAAACGCTTCCCGTAAGAGAGAAACTTGGGGT
Organism: Ligula intestinalis; assembly: GCA_036362985.1. Taxonomy (NCBI): domain Eukaryota; kingdom Metazoa; phylum Platyhelminthes; class Cestoda; order Diphyllobothriidea; family Diphyllobothriidae; genus Ligula; species Ligula intestinalis. Next base: position 39,116,705 of record JAYGXS010000006.1, read on the forward strand.
TTTTACTATCCCCACCCACTTAACCCTTACTTCAACACTAAATTTTACCCTGGCCATAACCCTATCCCTAAACCTTAGCCTAAACTTAACACTTTCTCTAACACTTACCATAACCCCAGCCCTTCTTACCTTTACCCTAACCCCCATACTAACAGAAAGTCATTGTGTAGGCATTAAACTATAAATCAGAACATATGTGCGCTACCACGGAAACTCCTGCCCTGAATTTATTCACCTTTGTAGCCACCGCTTGGTTCTTAATTGGCAATTTTGACTTGCAATTTCGTGTTCTACTAACTGACTGCCGCAATTGCCTTGTTCCTGTCAGATGCGGGCTACAGGCAGCGGTCAACCTAAGGTCTGCCGCACAGGAGATTTTGAAGTAGTATGGGCGAGCCGGTTCTATGCTACTGGAATAGGCTTGGGTGACGCAGCTAGGAAATGTGCCAGCCAACCGAAATTAAGAAGAACATGTTTTGGCAAGTTAAAAGGACATACGAAAAAATATGTTTGGTTTGATTGGCTCGAGCCAGCTTTCGTCGTGCTGTTTGCATATTTTCACCTGCGCGTAGACGCAACCAGGTCGATAGAATCATCCAAAGGCGGCAAAATAAGAATTTAACGCTCCCAACTTGGTCAATAACCGCTAATTTGAAACATAAATACGAACTTAGAGACGAACCCAATGATCCAGGGTTCACACGGCAGTTTACCGTCTAAGAGGATATACCATGTAACCGATGCAATGTGCCTGCGAAAGGCCAACAGTAAACATAACGTAAGCACAGGTTTCGACATCAGTTTCTTGCAGACATGCTGAACGAACTTCTCAAGCTTTACTAGATGTGGAGTCAAAAGAAGAAGATTCTATAACTTTGTAGAAGCGTTTATTGGCATCAAGTTTCGCATTCGTTTTTGAGTCCATTATCAGAGAGGGTCTCAGATAAGGGTGATGAGGGTCCCAGGAGTGCAGTTATTATAAGACAAGGTTTTTATACAAGCACATGCCTACTGCGTTAACAGGTCCCACTGTGGTCGCCGTTGGTCATATATACGATGCGATGATTAACTTACTAGTGCAAGTCCCGGTCATCAATTTGACGTGCTCATGATGCAGCATTATGGCTCGTTGGTGATACATCCTGAGCCGATGACATGACTAAATGATCTGTCTAGGCAATGTTTTGACGTATAATATGGAGACGCAAGCTTAGTGCATCTTTAATCAACTGCAAACCAGAGGACCGAAACCCAAGCAGTTCATGGTGCATGCAGTTGCCAGCCTATCCGATAATTTCATATTCCTGAAACTTTAAGTTGTTGCTTGGCCCACTACACAATCTGAGAGTAAACTTCCTGTCTCCTCCCTGTCGTTGGATGTTCGGTCACCCTCGTGCGAGTAGCCTCATCCGGTTTCTCCTATGTAGTTGCTTTCTTCGCATCTGCACCAGATTCAGTTGATCGCTAAGCATGTAAGGCGCTGCAGCAGCGGATGGTTCACCTTGTATCAAAAGGTCCACAGAAAGCGTCTGAACGAATGGTTGTCTTGATTAGCTGAAGTCGAAATGCATTTCGGCAACGCTTTCTACGTCCGACGTCTAGTACAGCCAATCACAACCTTACTCACATAGGACCTCACTTGACGTCTGCCAAGCAGACTTCACCTAATTCGTCGTCCACTGGCTTGCGTTTGCTGTTGAAGCTCGCCGAATTTGTCCCTTTTGCTGAAAAGTCTAATTTTAGGCTGCCATCTGGGGCAAACAAGGAAGTCGAGAAGGGTCATTTGTGGCTTATTAGCAGTCATAGGGCATTCAATCCTAACCCCTGAGTTAGTGCCCCCAGAGGCTAAAATACGCGATATTTTGTAGTTTAAGACCAACACACTCAAGGTTTCGTCAAGGGCGGTGACATCTGTGATCAAACCAGATGGAAAGGCAGAGGCAATAACAAGCAGTCCTTGAAACCCTCGTCGCTTGATGAAGTGGGCGAGAAAGCATTGTAGAAAACCGTCGACAGCCCGACTTCACAGCTGCGAACACACGCTCAATCAACTGGCCTAAAAGCCGCAGCGGTAACGACTGTTTGGCAGAGCATACTGCAGAGCTCATTCTAGTAAATATTTTCTTACATGATTTTTGATTTGGGAAATTTCTCTTCTCGACGAAGTCCTTAATTATATTCTGCTTGTTAATCACATCGACCTGTTTTTATTGGTCCTCTCAGCTATAAGACCACCAGCGTTCGCTGATACTTGAAAAAGTAACATATTTTTTTGCAAATGGTTGGTAAAACCGTTCACTCATAATTTTGTATCCTTTTTGGAGAAGAACAGATGGTCCTTGATGCGCATAGACTTGAACACATTGCAGATGACGTAGGGTGGCATGGTCCCCCAAACCTGATTAAGTCTACCCATGTGCATGTTGTACGATCTCATTTTCGGTCCTTTTAAAATTCATCGATGTTTCCGCAGCGTCCAAAGTAGAAAGCACAGCCAAATTTACAGACCTCGACTGTGTCCTACCTAGGGAACGACAGAAGGAACTGCCGACAAGTAAGTATACTACTAACTTCCAGATGTTCTCCTAAGGTTTTAGAGGACAGAACTGGACCATCACAACTAACAGTTTACGGAACACGGTGAACAGATGCATAGGCTTATACTGCACCTATTTTGCCTATATTTTCTAGCGCTTACAGCATCAGGCATATTGATATGCAATGGTTCATGGCAGTCAGAAATAACCCTGTCGTGTACATTGTCTTTTTCGCTTTAACATATTCATCACATCTGCCTTCCGGAATTTGCAAAATTTACAGAACCTGTATAAAATCGTGTCACTTTCATGACGAAAGTGGAAGTTCCTATGGTATGAACTATGGAGCAGCATGATTTTTAATGAATAAGTATGTTGCTATAAAAGCACTCAAAAATAAGTAACGTTAATTTAAAACATAGCTATTGCAGAACCGGAGAAGGAAGTCCAAAGTAAGTAAAATGTAAGCGGAACCAAGTTTATGAAATTGTATTTACTTTGAGAACCAAAAGAACGTTTTAGTTTAAATAATATTTTTTTTCTAATATGTGAAGATTTAGCCACATATTGTAGAGAAAGAGCTTTAAGCGCATTCTTTGCCGCGTTAAATTTTTGAAGGACGTAAGCAAAGCTTGTTATATATTATAACGATCAATTGCGTACAATCCAACCTTGCTGAATATTTATCATCTAGAAATATAATTTCCGCTTGTGCGGCATTTGGAAATCGCACAGGCTGCAGAATAATTATATGTTCAAATTCTTACCATATGTATCACCACTCTGTATAAACAGAAACGTGAATATTTGCATTTCTATTCAAAGCTATTTTATTTATCTTCGGGTAATTGAAAAATAAATTTTCAGAAATCTCCGTTTTACTTATGACATAAACCTTGAAAAAATGTAATATGCACAGAAATGCGTCGGATGAATATCCCAGTAATATGCTTTTCAAAGTGGTCACCTGTTTACTATTTTTATTATTCGTATGAAAATCAATATTGGACGCCTGTTTTGGAAGTTATTTTTGCTCGCAAATGTGATTTTCACCTTCGAGAAATTTCTAATTATGCACCACATGACCATCTTCATACGAACACTCATCCAAAACTCATAAGTGATAAAAAAATGAATACGCTGGATGCGAAGGAATATGAATCGGCATTCATCGGTCAGTCTGTGAGTTATTTAAATTACATTACAACAATATGTCTAGCATATTTTAATTAAGGAAAGGTTTTTCTTATTATTAAGAAAGCTGTGTAGTATCTCATTGCAATTCATGAAGCATTAACGTTAACTTTTATGATAAATAGCATTTTTCATGTGAGCAACGTCAGGATTATCAGGAAAATTCTTTGTTTTTTAACACATAATTAGTATTTATTTATTTATTTAAGTAAGACATTTGACTTGGGTTGTTCATTAATACTTCCATATTTTCAAACATTATTTAATGACACTTTATGAGAGCTTATCAATATTTCAAAAAATTCGCATGATGCACGATTTTACAGCCATAATATTTATTTGATTAAAAAATAAGTTTCCCTTTCTTTGGTTCATTATACCTTCACCATGATAAACGTGCACTCAGCATGCAGAGCCCAAGCGGCCGTATTTTTATAAATTATATATAAGCGATCCAAATTTGTGTATGTTTTGCTGACCTAACATATTGCAGTACACATTAAATTGTTTGCATTTTCTAACCAACCATAAATTGCTTGTACAAAAAGTCGACGTGTTAGTTGACGCTAGCGTCCGGAATTAGAGTGGGTCGAAATTAGGGCCAGTTTGAATTTGTTTAAGGCGACGGTGACCGACAAAACCATCGCGATTTGACATCAATATGCTATTATGGGAGCGGTCTTCCTTAGCGTGGAATTAATAATTGCATTCACATAAAATCAGCAAAGTTATAATGTGGGTAGCCCAACTTCCGTCTGCATGTCCTTATTCTGTTTATGACAAGGCGCCAGGGACCAACCTATTTGTTAACTTAATACCATCAGGCAGGTCAATTTGACCATTTTGACCGCAATTTTTTGCTGCAGAAGACTTTTACCAAGATAATCCTTAATATACGGGAGCATTTTTGCAACTATTACCTCTTTGACAATAAAAAAATGCATTTTTCCGAATGAATGTTTTCTTAAACTATTGCCGCCACAATGAACTCAGTCATCCAAATTCGACGAACAATGATCCTGCTTATTTTTCCATTCTACATAAATCCCTTTATGCTAAAATGTGACTTAATCAGCGAAGCTATATTTCCTACTGCTCTTAGGGTTGAACATAACTCTCCAAAACCACTCTAAGCAAATTCGTCAACTTGGCGCAAACAACTGGATTGGCAAAATACGAAAATGTCACAATCAATGCATGCGGACAAAAATATCTAACATTTTGGTCCTACGCTCAAAGAACGCATGGACATTCCAATTGGTTGCATTTTCTACTTCTCCCTGCAACCATTTTTAAATGAACTGCAAAAAGAAGCAACATCGTGACGACAACGGTTCAGAGCCCAATGAATGGGAATATATTACGGTCGGTAGAAACGACGGATTTGAATTTCACAAATCAGCAATTACAGGCCATTCAAAAAATATATGACAGATGCATAAATAATTAGTAGGCCGGTAGCTAAAATGGAGTGGGTTTTTAAAGGAATAAAATGCTTGAGAAATTCTAGCTTCATAAAAATTAAAAGCCATGACTAGGTGAGCAATGGTGATGAAACTTTCACATTCGGAATTTCTAAATCCGGGATAAGTAGATAGGAATGTGACCTTTGAGCAAAAACTGTTTTTTTTAAACTAAAGGTTCTTGAGAAATTTTTATGTTGTATCATTTAAACACAACTATAGTCACAAACAAAATCCTCCTTGAAACTAACACTGACTTATTTCGAAATGAAACAACACTTATGTACTTCCTCCACTACCACTGACTCCTTATAATGGCGCGCATTATTTAACACGTTGGACGTAATAGATTTGCCGAAACAACACGAACAACAATGCAATTGTGGCGTGATAATCGCATGGACAGACAGGTCCTGCAATTTCACAATTTAAATGAAAGTGAACAAGCAGCACAGACAATGCAAAAAAATAATTTCGGAATCGTAGAAGATAAAATAGTAAGGAAATGAAGAGCTTTTTTCAACAAGTTTGACGCAAAAAACCTCAAATATATTCTGCATACGCATTGCAGTCAAATGCCTTACATCAAATTGCATTAATAGCAACAATAACATTGTTTTTAGGATTTGTCAAGCATAACAATTTTGTATTATTTTCCTATCATTTACCAATTTAATACTTTCAATTGAACTAGACGAACATGTACAGTAGCAAAATAAGTTGAATTAAGGCATACAAGACATATGTTACTGATGCTTACTCATGCTACATTTGCCTTTAATTTTGCATGTCTTCGTGGGATATGTTGGCTCTGGGGTCACTTTCCATTGGTTACAAATGAAGCTCATATTCTGCGAGTGAAGACGAGGATGAAACATAAGCCATCGTTTTTGTGTTACATTCATTCATTCTCAGGAAGTTGTATTTATACGAAATGGTCATATAACAATTCTGCGTTATTCTTACTTTTGTAGGCAATTGGCTTATGTGGTACACAATTTAAAAGAAATATGCTGAGGCATACCCTACTATTCCCGAATTGTGTGTAAAATCAAAGTTCAAACTTGCGGTTCATGGCCATAACAAGTGAATTCATATTCAGATACTGTCAGTTTATCCGCTTAGCAGTATATTGTTCGACAAAGAACAGCTTCATAAGGTATTTGAGTAGCATAGAACGAAGCATACAATGAAAAAAATCGTGATAAAAATTCTAGACTGAAATATAACATCGCCACTCTTACCTTTGTGCATTCAAGCAAACCAACGTCATACTGGGTTGGTTGACATTTTGTAAAGCAGTCACCCATCATCAGCTTATGTAAACAAGCGCAGCTAGCGTAGGGGCTGTTTATGGCCGTCCCTCTGTATATGCGTGTTGCTTCCGTTTCGCGCTGGGAAAAGGCCCACATCAGCTGAAGTAGGAATGCAGAGACAGTGCAGGCTTCTGTACGGTCCATGGTTACACGCGCATTATATTGCACAGAGCTTTGAACTTTTGCTTTTTAAAGGAATTTGATTGTCCTTCGTGGAGGTGCTGTAAGGGTGTGAGTGTACTTCTACATGGGCCTCACCAAGGCAAAGTAACCGACAGTAAATACAATTTAAATAAGGCAGTTTAAAGTCGACGTCAAGGCTGCCTACTTAAAAACAAAGCATAAAACCCGCGTATTGTCTCCCTTCCGTTAATGTACATTCCTTCTGTTTCGGCCTGGCAAAATGCCTGCATAAAGCATCGACGATACAGATGCAGTAAACACTTGTGTGGACTTCAATGTACCAAAGATCGTGTGTTGCAAATAAAATTTTGCTTTTTGAGGGCGATGTAGAGTTTTCAAGGAGAGGGGTAGTTCTCAAGTGCTACGACTGCTCCCTTTCCAAAGATACTCCAGAACAATTGACAATTTGAATTGGGTACTTGCAAGCCACTGGGCCACGAGTGCCTACGCCAAAAATAGCCCTATTGCTTGCTTGATGATGTAGCATATGATAATTATACGCAGATAGAAACATTTTTCATGCAAAAAGCAGTACGATAGCCATTTAAGTAGCATTGTGTTTGCATAAAAATCTTGTGGTCCACACTATAAAGGGTAAAGTAGGGGGAAAGTATTATTATCCAAGCGTACGGATTTAAATTATTTGTCACCTCCATACCTCAGCGAAGAAATTTTTTTCATTAATTTGCTGCCCACTGCGTATGACATTTTTCAGCCTGGACATTTTCGAACGCAGTCTTTTTGCGAGGCTACGAGTTAACTATAAGTGCCTCGTGTTTTGTGTCCTTCAACCGCAGTCTTTGAACAATACATTTCTAAAACATAGACGGCGAATTTTTAGGCGAAGCCTTGACTTGAGAAGTCCTTGTTACTTTTTAGTTTCAATTGGAAAGTAATTTTACATGTTCAGTAGCACCACATCTTTTGTATCGTTAAATTCGAAATTCGATGAATAGGCATCGGGTGCCTGAGCGGCAGAAGTCTGTGTTGGTGGAATTGGTTATATAACACTTAATAACACAACTTTAAATGGCTTTATTTGATTATAATTTGAATATGTTCAGCATAATTGGACATAAGCTTCAACTCGTTAACCAAGACATAACTTTTTAACAAAAAATCCATCAGATTGCCGGTAGAGTATTTACTTATGTGGGATCAAGATTTATCTGTATATATGGTTCTCACAATTTCATAGTTACATCTTTTATGTTGTATACATTGTGCATAGTTTTTACAGTCGGGCCAGAGATTGCCTGGCCTACTTCCCTTAATATACTGAACTCTAACAGTAGCGTTTTAAGTAGTATTTTTTCGATTTATTAACTCGTAGGCATTTATTTTTATGTAAAATACGACCATCGCCTCCACCGAACTTTGTGTTCCTAAGCTACACGGCACTGTAAAGTTCTTCCTACTGGCTGTTCATAACTGCCTTTTGAGGAAAATGGCAGGCCCCTTCGTTTCGTCACCTGGTCTTTATGCTCAGTAGGCAGCAATAACGTACGATAGGCGCATCTCCCAATCTCGGTGATGTTCTCTTGACCTCTGCGAACTTCTCCTCGTGTGACCCTTTGTATATTAAGATAAACCACAATGGGCTCTTTTTGACTTGCTTAAATCATTCCTAGCAGCATGCCATCGTATATTTCATATACTTTTCCCAACTGAGCGCAATATTTTTCCTTAGATTTTTTTCAAATGGCATTAAAACCTGTAGAATATCCAAGCAATGTCAGGGATATTTTTCGCTGTCAGGTCATGTTGCTGAGTTGCTTCTTCTGGCGTCGCTACTCCCTTGTAATGCTCTGCTAAACCAATAAATTTCGTAGGTGCTCTGTACCAATAGGGAGTTCAAAAGCATTTACCTACGTTCCCTTTGATGAACCTGACACAGTCTGATTTGACATGAATTTGTTTCTTACATGTTTATTCTCAGTGTAAGACTGACACAACCATTTGCAGCAAACAACGACACCCATTGCTGGTTTCGACCGTGAATATTAATAAAAGTGTGCGTTACGACCACAAATGGCCCTTTAAGGCTCCATTGACGATCTCGGCAATAAATATCCATTAACAAGACAGTAAAGCGTAAAATTTTGTTAAATGCCGACATATGCGAAATATTTATGCTCTCTTACTGATTTGCATTGGGCGTTGTTGTAATATAGATTATCCTTTATTCTGAATCAATTGCAGCCGTAATTAGTAGCCGGCTTTTTAACCAGCTTTTTTCTGACGGCAAATAACACGTATGAACTGTAATAAGTGGCTTCTTAAGTGATATGCAGTTTTATCGTTGATTTTGACTGCATTTTTTAAATCAAATATACTTTATAGAGAACGTAGAAGAAAAAAATATTTCTTGTACATTTTTGGTAGAAAATTTCCTCTTCTGGATATTTTTATACTTAAAGAAAGGATACAGTTAGTTTTTAAAAATATTTCTGATAGCAAACATTTTCACGATTGTTCTGTATTGCAGGAGTAAGTAAAATATAACCCTCTTATCTAAAATAAATTGAAAGCAGCAACGAGCCGTGTGTTGGGCACCCGTTGAGTTGAAAGTGACAACACGATTAATAAATGTAATTTGCGTGCCGGTGATACGTTTAGAGGAAGCGTAGTGGTCAAGGACACCAGGTGAGTATCGTAAGATAGCGAGCCAAGAATTGGTCAATTTAAATGATACTGCCTTGTCTCATTGGACACTGGCTTTCTGCGGACACTTAAGGACAGTGTTCTTGACGACAGTCAATACCCTTCAAGCAGATGTTTGTTCGGAGTAGAAGTGCAATAACTCTACTCGCTTTTGCGTTTAGGCAGTATTTTTTCCACAAATTCTATCATTGGATGTTGCAGAATGTAAGTGGAGAATGAACCGACATCGAATATTACCATGGGTATTTCGATCTCAAAAGGCAGTTGGATGCTACGAGAGGAAATAGAGAGTCAGAATGGTACATATGACTCGCACAAATTCGGAAGACCGCAAAAAGAGCCGTAGTCTCGTCGGCCGATGTCTGGCTCTGTGGCATTGAGATAAGCAGTCTTTATATTGGTCATTAGGCGAAAATACTTTTATCCACCAAGAATATACATATATCTTCATCTGTTTTAAGCGTTTTAGTGCAACCTGATCTTCCATGCAAAGTTCTGACCTTCGTCTGTCTTGCGTGAGTAAGGCGGCGGTTAAGTGACGGATCAATTATTTCGTTTCCTCTGGTGCCCATGCTTGTTAAAGAAGAGGTAACAGTGTATGACAGTGGCCGACACCGACGCCGGGTGTAGATTGCATTTTACCCCCACCCCCTTGTGACAGTCAATCGCATCGTGCAAATCGCAGCAAGTATTCCTCTGTGTATCTGACCTCTGATCAACGCCCACAACTTTACCTAATTTTCTCCATTCCTCCCTTCCTCCCCCACACCAACACAAGAACCTGAAGAGGCTGACCCCGGCATTCGGGTGACGGGATAACCATGAATTGCAACCATACTTCAGTTATTAAACCCCTTTTTAACAGTATAGTTTTAATAATCCCTGTAAGTGTGTGCCCCGATTATGATTTGCTTGAAAACACAGCGTTTGCCGAATTGACTTATCAAAATATAATATGATTACTAGTACAACATGAGTAGGCGGTTATGAAAGATTAATCGTCTCTTTTTACACTGGGTTTCTGGTCTGCTGGATTTTCATCGATTACTTATCGTCAGCTGCCCAGAATGTTGATGAAGCCCAATGAATTTGCAATTTAGATCGATGCTTTCTGTGGTAGAGAGAGCCTGAAACTTATTCTGCTTTATCATTCAAAGTCTCCCTCGCTCTCTCGCTAAAGTTCAATTCACAGGAGTTAAGTCAGCAAATCACTCAGTATTCAGTAAGTTATGAAGACAGGGATGAAGAGAGTGCTGTTGCACTTGATATGATGCTACGCTCCAGATTTAGGTGTAGCCAAGTTAAAGGAATCACATTTATTTGCAGTAACCTTTGTGATTTTTATTTTTCGAATTATGTTTAGATATTCAGTGAATTTTTTGCGAAAAAGGCAATAACATAAATGCTAAGTCAGAAAGTTTGTCCAAACGCACAAATTTCATTGCACAGAAACAAAATTTTGAATATGTTAACACGAATATAAGCTCAAGAAGGCCTTATTTAGTTTAATTCGCGTATAAATATAGTTTTTTGTATAGTATGCGTTCCCTTTTGCGTTACTCAGAAACGGAACAGACAGAAGAATAATAAATGCTTAAAAATTGGCAATGCAAATGGCCAGGATTTTTTTAAATTTGCAAGCATGTAACAGTAAGTAAAATACGTTCACTTATGCGGAAAATAATCCATATTGAAATGAAAATATAGTTATTTCATCTGCAGTGAAGCTGTAGCGTTTATCTTCAGGTAAATCAAATAAATTGTCAATAATTTCATTGTAAAATAACCTTGGAAAAAGTTAATCTACACAAAAACTCGTCAGCTGGACACCCCATCAAAGCACTTTTTCAAGATGTTACATTCGATGGAAATGCTTTTATAAATCTAAGAAATAGCTGTTTCAGAACACGGCATCGGACATGATTCATTATCGACAATGTGATTTGCTGTTTTGAGGCATTTCTTAATGTCAGCAACGTGACAATTTTCAGATAAAATAAAATCCGAAAACACGTTTTATTGGTAGGTGCTCTTTATGCATATCGAATGTTACCCTGTTTTATGTAAACGTCAAACAGGTGCACAATTTATCAATTTTTCAAGACACTGAAAACAAAGAATATAATGACACACTTTTCCACGACATTCAATATATACTAATCCAGAAACAATAAAATGTACAGAATATTTTGATTAAAGAAAATTTCTTTCTTTATGGAGAATGCAGTTGCTTCAAGTTTTCAAGTTCAGAAAATCTCTAAATATATTGTTCTAATTTATAGCTCTTTTTACGTCCCCAGAACATATGTATCATCGAGAAAGTTTTATTTATCTTCATGAACGCTTGGTACTTCCTATAGTTCCTTTAAGTACTTAATACGCCTAACGCTTTTCATAATTATTGGTAACTTTTCCTTACTGCATTCACACCGGAATTGGAGATATAATCAAATTTTTTACAAACGTATAATAGTTGCATGGTCTTCAGCGACTAATGTATATTTAGAAACAGAATGTAGGCGAATCACGCAAGAAATGAAAATAAACTCATGCCGCCTGGCGCAAATGACACTATCGCATGCAGCCATAGATCTCAAAATACAACATATTACTTAAGGTAGCGTATATTTGCGTAAACTGAGCGATTGAAACTCCTACTACATGCATATATGAAAAGACTGGATTGCCTGAATCTTTTCTGTCTGCATTTGTGAATGCAAAGTAGTGATCTGATTTTCGTTTATGTTGGGACAGCCCGAACGCAATTTATCACTCCGGCAGTCGTGAGCGTTCCAGAAAAAGGAAATCTTACTGACGACCGATTAATGCAGTTAGAAGCGACTCTCAAGTGGTGGACATAAGGCCAGTATAAAAGAGGCGGGCGCGAAATAGACTGCCCGGAGACCGGGTTGTTGTTGCCTGAAGGTCACGCTGAGAACAGATGCACAGGCGTACGTGAGCAAACGCGGGCGCGGCCACTGGTGAAGAGCGAATGGAGAGCAATGACTGCTGGCCCTTAAGTCTGCTGCCAGCGCTAAAAGCGGCATTTGTTGCTGGATATGCGCTAGTGATGGCATGTCATTCTGCTGTTGGCCGAGACGTGATACCGTCGAAAGAAGGAAACGCTGATGTACAAACAAAACTGTTATTCTTTTCTGCTTTCTCTTTCTTACACGTAACTGGGGGACATAACCGGTATTGACACAGGATAACACCCGGTTATAAGAGTGGCGACGCAGGTGAGATCAACCAAGGGTATAAGCAGTGTTGGTACAGGAACACACTCGATAACAGTTAACAACTAAGGAGTTAACATTACTTGGTGACTGCGATTTGATGACGCGATTAACATGGTAATGCAAGTTGTTTGAATGCAAAAATGTCCAAGCTGAAAAGTCGATATGAATTTATCTACAGTGAGGGAGTATTATAATGATATAACAGTTGAAGGTGACGCCTACTAAAACTACTACTAGTAGTTTCACTACTCCTACTACCACCACCACTGTAACTACTATTACCTCTGTTGCTGCTGCTGCTACTATTACTACTACGTCTACAACTGCTAATACTATTATTACCACTTCTGCTTGTGCAGCTGTTGCTGGTACTCATATTTCTTATACTACTAATACAACTACTATTACTACTGCTGGTGCAGTTACTACTTCTACTAATGCTACTACACCTACTACCGAAAAGACTATTACTAAGATAGTATCGCAGAGTGAAGTGAATCTGACCGTGCAACTGCGATCTTTAGACCATGGTTGCTTAGTGCTGAGGAGAGAAGTCTTTAAAGGCCAGAGTAGATGGAAGAGTTTATTGTTTTCACAACGGAAGAGGAGAATAGATTGACTTGGGAGAGATACGTCCGATCAGTAGGTTGACCGGGCCCAAGTCTTAGAGTAGTCGGGCCACAGGATAGATAGAGGGAGATCTTTCATTGGGTAGGTCGGCCTGTAGATTTTGGGCAGAGAGGCAACTTGCGTCGGGTACGCGTGCAAGTTCCTCATTCGTCGCCTCATAGATGCGAGAACTATGATTGGCTGATCGAGACGTCGAAAAAGCACACCGGTGAGTGTTTGGGAAAGTGCACTTCGACGCGAGCTAGTCAGGCAGGTACGACCTGCTACAATGGCATGTCATTCTGCTGTTGGCCGAGACGTGATACCTTCGAACGAAGAAAACGCTGATGTACAAACAAAACTGTTATTCTGTTCTGCTTTCTCTTTCTTACACGTAACTGGGGGACATAACCGGTATTGACACAGGATAACACCCGGTTATAAGAGTGGCGACGCAGGTGAGATCAACTAAGGGTATAAACAGTGTTGGCACAGGAACACACTCGATAACAGTTTACAACTAAGGAGTTAACATTACTTGGTGACTGCGATTTGATGACACGATTAACATGGTCATGCAAGTTGTTTCAATGCGAACATGTTTAGGCTGAAAAGTCGATATGAATTTATCCACAGTAGGGGAGTATTATAATGATATAACAGTTGAAGGTGACGTCCATAAAATTTATTGAGCCCTGCTGAATTATATTTGGCCGTTGGTTACTCTTGATAATCTGGACCACGCAAAATCTACACAGGGTTTGCATAAAAATAAATGTTACATCCATGTTTAGGTACTGATATTTTATTGTTTTGTAAATTTCCTTATAAATATGTATATGTTGCGCCGTCATGGAAGCAATATGGCCTCTTTGAAGTGGACAGTTTCCACGCAGCAGCTTTAAAGTGTCTGCTTCAAATTTTATTTTCAGCTGGTCTGTTGTAAGGGGTGGCCGTTTTTGGAGAAAATTTGTTACAATTTACAACCTGTCCCTGACCGAAATCACTAAATTGCCTTCAAAAAGCCGAATTGCTAAGGATCTCTGCAACACATATTGGTTGTGCCAATAAAGTATACAGAAAGGTTTATTCTGCATGTATTTTATTCTTCTGAGTATACTCAAGTGGTGCAATGTGCATATATGGAAGATAGACTGCGAGAAGGTTTTTCTAGGCACCTTTTGACATCTTTTCCTTACGGCTTGGCTAAAGAACGTGAAATCGTGCCTGGAGTGTTCATATATATGCTTGTTTGCAGTCTATTATCGGTGGTTTAACAAAAAGTACAGCCCAAAAGGTGATTTACTTAATTAAGTGCTTACTGTGTCTGCATTCTATTAACGTCGAATATACGCCTTTTAGCAGCCTGACATGGAATACATGTGCATATACGAGAAAGCACGTTAATCAAGTCTTTTTAATCGCTTGTGCGTGGAAAGCCGCCCTTTCCTAACGTGGCTACCAATCAAGTACCTACTTTTCCATTTGGTTTCTGCAGTTGAGTTTCAACTGGTCGTGTCTCTTGCTTTCAGAACCTTTGCAGCAATAAAAAATAACACGTCCCCTCAGACACTAGAAGGCATTCTTAAAGCAAATCTCGTGAAGAAGAATGTCTTAAATTGAAGATAAGAAGTTTTTTTAATCTAAATTCATTCGGTTTTCTTAGAAACATTGTGAATTCCTACATTGGTTCTCACGTACTTATCAGTCAGTTGGAATTGTTTTTTTGGTTCCGGGAGAGAAAAATTCAAACATTTTTGCCTTTTGTTGTTTTCCTTTTTTAATAGCATGACACACAAAAAGCAAGAGTGTTTACTAAGTAATAAATAGTGTAGGACTTGAATAAATGTGCTTTCACCGATCTAGTAGAAAGAAACAATAAAGTACCGATTTGCCCTGGAGCTCGCCAGGCAAACCCTCTGGACGGTCACATGGTGACCGGGTGATAGGATGAAATGGATCCGACAAAGCAAAGGGAGACCAAATGGCCATTTCTGGCTTACTAGCCGTCATAAGCCAGTCATACACAATCTCCAGGGTTGGCACTCCCGAGATTTTAACCCAGAATCTTTAGTCTTTGTGTTCTGGACTCTTCTTCAAGTGTACGCATTCCCTGTTTTCTCGGTTGTGATCGGGGGTATGATCAATGAATGTGCTTTCACTTTCACGCTTTTCTATATCCGGTACCTCTGAATTCGCGAAACGTCTGCCTGTTATATCTCTATGCAATAAGCTGACATGTAGTTTTCTTTAAAAAAAGCTTTCAGGAAGTATCAAATCCACTTGAAGGAAACTAATATAACAATACCGAGTGTCCGTTAAAACACCAATGTGAATGTTTTCACCCAAAAATTCAAGTTGACTAGTGTAAGAAGTTCAGCATATAAAACTCATGGTCGGAATTACGTGATCATGAAATCGAAGTACTAGTTATGTTAGCAGCGTAGCGTACAGTAGGCCAAACTGACAGCACATGTGCACTTCCGAGAATAAATTGCTCCAGCGGCGTACCTGATCGAAACAATATCTAATCCCAAAAGTTGAGAATGCATGGGTTCCCCCCGTATTCCCCGATTATAGAACTTACGTCTCAATGCCATATTAAGGACGCGTTTCTTTTCTGCTCTCTGGGATATCTGCACGTTGGAAAAGTTTCTATTTATGTTTTATTAGATTTTCAGGAACTTCATTAATTAAAATATATTATAAATAAATCCTGCACAAAATTATTACCGATTGTACGCAAAATAATGTCATTCTATAAATATTTTTACATAACTGAAGTGTATATTTCGGCTTAAGTATTTAAATCAGTTTTCTTTTGCCAATTTATGGCCCTCTATAAAGGCTTGCATATTTCCATTCAGGTGGTGTTATGTGTACTACATTTAATATATTGCATCCCCACTGTTTCCCACATGAACCTTGTGCGAGGTCTCCCAAGGAGTCTTTAGAAATAAGGCACATTTTTATCATGGAAAGAAGGCAGCTTTTGGTTTTAAAACCCTAAATGTAAGAGCTACGACGCGTCTGCCCTGTGATGAAGGACTTTTCCGAGTCCATTATACACAGGCATGTCACGCTTACATTGAAGCAGGTCATGAACCAATGCTATCTCCCTTTTTGACTACGCTTAGGCAGGCGTTACGGTGGAAATGTGTGTTATCACCTTCGAATTACGCTCCATGGAATCCCGAAGGAAGAACACAATAAGAAAAACGTAACCTTGGAATCCACCAGGACTTAACCTGGACTTCATTCTTCGAATAAGAAAATATATATATAGAATATAATTTTTGCGTACAATACGAAATACTTTTGTGCAGACTTTATACATTATATTTTAATTAATGAGGGTATTGAGAATCTAATAATACACAAATAAATACTTTTCCAAAGTGCAGATATCCCAGAGAGCATGAAAGAAACGCGTCCTTGATATGGTATTGCGACGTAAGTGTTATGATCGGGGAATACGGGGGAACCCGTAAATCGTGAACTTTTGGGATTTCGTATTATTTAGATCTGCTACGCAGCTTGAGCAATTGACTCTCGGGAGTGCACATTTGCTGTCATTTTGACCTGCTGTACGCTTCGCTGCAAACAGGCTGACCCCGGTATTCCGATGACGGGATAACCATGAATTTTAACCATACTTAAGTTATTCACCCCTTTTAACTGTACAGTTTTAATCATCCCTGTAAGTGTGTGCCTCGATTATGATTTGCTTAAAAACAGAGCGTTTGCCAAATTGACTTATCAAAATATAATATGCTTACTACTACAAAATGAGTAGGCGGTTATGAAATATAAATAATCTCTTTTTTCACAGGGTTTCTGGTCTGCTGGATTTTCATTGAAAACTTATCGTCAGCTACCCAGAGAGTTGATTAAGCCCAATGAAATTGCAAGTTAGATCGATGCTTTCTGTCGTAGAGAGAGCCTGAATCGTCTTCTGCTATATCATTCAAAGTCTTCCTCACTCTCTCGCTAAAGTTCAATTCACAGGAGTTTAGTCAGCAAACCACTCAGTATTCAGTAAGTTATGAAGACAGGGATGAAGAGAGTGCAGTTGCACTTGATATGACGCTACGCTCGTTGCGGCATAAGATTATGTGGTGGCCTGTATGTATTCCGAGAGGTGATTTGCTTTTGCTAAATTTTGGCTCAGCACCGAATATTTTATTAGGTAAATCGTTGCACTTCTTGACGTTGGTTAACTTTTCTTTTCCTCTGCTCAGCCTGATGTCATGTTTTTCAGCCAACGCAAGTACGTCTGCTACACTCAGCATGCTTAGCAACTAAGAAGTGACGACAATTAAAACGAATATTCAGCGTATTTCCACTCCCCGGCATAGGGAACTAAGAGTTAGAAAAGGGACAGGCCAACTAAGAGGACAATACATCGTGATCTGGCCGAGGATTCACAGTTTGCCAGCCAAGATTGGGAGCAACTAACGTCACACGGGCTAGTGCATATGTGATGCTGTTCAAACGTACGCGGGCAACACAAACGTGTCAATGCAACCGGCAAAACAGCTTAGGCCGTAAGGGTGTTGTGACTGAACTTCGTTTACAGCGGTCGCCTTTCACTGATGCTGGCACACACACACGCACAAAGCTCATCTGGCCAATCACCTCCTTATGGCTATCGCACACAAAGACTGCGCTGTTTACGCTGTGATGACTCCTTTACCCTTACGCTTCGGACACCGACTCTCTCGGGGCTGCTCGTATGCTCATCCCACTGTCAACATCCTTCGACCTTTTCTTCGCTGCCTCTCTACAAATGCACTATTCACGCCACCTGACTTCCCACTTCTGCTCTTCTCACACGGCACCGGTCCTGCAGATCACAGCGGCAAGGGACTTCACTAATAACTTCAGCCACTGTGATTAAACATTGATGACTAAAAATTATACGCTTTTTCATGGATACTCTCGCAGAAAACACCATTTCTGCCGAATCAATCTAACAGAACATACAGGTTGTCGCAAAAAGTGTATACTGATTGTAACTCATTTTTAACTTGGCGATTATTATACGTGTATTATTCCAGACATTGAGAACATGCACTGAAAAGAATCGAATAATACCTGTTAATATTGCTGTATTTTTGGAATAATAAAATTATAATAAACACCAAGTTTACAAATATTAAAAATGTGTATGCATTTTTGAGACTCCCGGTATATCTCAAACGTTTCCTATATAGCATATTTTAACGAATGAAAGCATGGAAAATCACTTACACAGAAACACATAATAATTCAATGGGACTTTTTCTCCCTGGCAGCTGGCTAGGACGAAGTCCATTTTACAGCTCAGATCTCGGCTTGATTGTAATACTGTAGGATTAAGATGCATGGTTATCAGTAATACGGTGTCATCGGCTGGGTTCCCCATGATTTTTCATTAAATACTTATTTCGAAAGCGTTTGCGATATACCACGCCTAATGTTTTTTCTCTATCCCTCTTTTCTTGAGCTAGGCGACAAGACCGTACGTGGCAGTGTTGGTATTATGGGGAATTTCGACAAATAAATTCTCATTCTCAAAACCGTTGATGAAGGTTCGCCAATTCACGCAGCCCGCTCTGCCTCTTGGCTCATCCTCATCCTCGTATTAACTGCAGCATGGCTAGTAGCTTCGGCCGGCAAATTTTGCCTTAGTTAGCTAGCCATACGCAACCCCTAGTCGTGGCCCACCCGAGCTTCAAACGCACAAACTTTCGACTAGTCACCCAGCGCCATAGCCCTTGAACATCGGACTCGTTGTCTTGCCTGTTTACACCGGAAGAGGTTTATATGTAATGATTGTCCCCCTATCTATGCAGGAGCTCACTTCTAACGCTCTGTCTTGGGTCTCATTTGTGGGTCCTGACAGCAATTCGTGTAGCCCGACCGTATATGCAGCAAGGAAAAGGAAGAATAGTATGACCATTTTGGCGCATTGTAAGCCGCCAGCAAGTCATATCCAAGCCCCAAGTGTGCCTCGCCCGAGCCTTGGACGCACGACGTTTTGATCAGAGGCAAAATCACTGAGGGTCGAACTCTTTATCTTGTCTGTATTTGTCAGGCGATATAGACACTCGTGGATGAAATTGCGCTGATCGCTAATGGCACTCATATTTTCTTTAAATAATATATTTCCACGGAACATAGGTAAAGCGGCGGGAAAAAAATCATTATGTACGAAGGTGTTTGAGAGAACGGGCTTCAAGTTGTCTGTACCGGTGGTACAGCTGTTCCAAAACGCATGCCGATGTTATATCCAGGTGTCGATGGGTAACCATAACAGCAACACATTGTTTTAAAAAAAGCGACGTCTGGAGCTCCAGAGGGTGCGGGAACACATACCAGCGTGGCTCAAGCGAACAAGAAAATCTACTGATCCCAAGATCAATCCTCGCATGCTTGATCGATACAAACCCCCAAGTTGACGCGAGCAAGGCCTTTCAAGTCATCTACCAAACTATGACACACTATTATCAAGGCCTGTGCAAAGGGGTGCTCGCCATACCCGAAGCACTCGCAATCCATTTAACAAAACCCGCTCTCTGCTGCCAAAAAACGCTGGCAGCCGCAGTCTACCTACCCTGGCCAACCATACGAATGAATACCATGCCAGCAGAAAAGACGTCACCGCACCTACGCACGTCGACCGTGAGAACGACCTCTCCCTTCCTCCTCTTCCCTGCTCGCTGGACCCTCAACAGGCTGCAGCCCGCCTGAGTGAACACCACGCTTCCCCTCCTCCTACCCCGAGAGCCACTTCAATACTACATAGCATATAACTGACCATGTTAGTCCCTGCAATTATACTGGCCTGACGAAGATTGGCTAAAAGCATGTGGTTGCCAAGATGACCATTCCATTACCTGACAGTCACCTCATCCCATTTTAGCGATGCTTACCCAAACAGTCATCACACCGCCATGACATGCACTGTTAGTCTTAGAAGAGTTTTATCTCACCAGTAACACCAGTAAAAATAATCTTCATAGAAGCAGTTCAGGATACGTCAGGAAAATAATGTCCTTGTTCCAGTGATCGCATCTTCTTCTTCGGAGTAGTAACTCTACCAGCAGTCAGATGCTACAGCACTAGGATTCGTATCAAGATGACTGGTGACATTGTCCCCTTGACGACTACTGCTACTAGGAAACGTACTGCTGCTCCCACCCACACTCCCCAAAAATTTCCCCCCCCCCCTCCCCCATGTTCTTAAAAGTCTGATGGCGGCGCGACAGCAATGTTATAGGCGGCTCGTAACCAAGTGGTCGTTCACCACTAAATCAATCGTGGCCTATGGTGTTATCCGGCAGCAGTTACTTGTGATAGGCAGTGCTCCTTAGGAGCAGCACTACCACCCTTCGTTAGAGGGTTGACGGACCTAGAAAAGGTGATTTCCAAACACGCTGGGTCACGATATTTGCCAGCTGACCGTGGCTGTCAGACTGCATGCACGCGGTCGAAACACTACAAACGCAAATCAAAACCTTTCTCTTACCCACCCTCTCTCTAACCTGTTTTCTTCCCACAGGACAGCTCCTAGAGCTCACAAAACAGCTCAGAGAGCTCAGGTAACTCCTATCATCTTCGGCGCTTGGAATGTTCGTTCCGTTTTCGATAACCCCGAGGAGCATCCGGCCCAAACGGAGAAAATATTTAATCGCTACTACTTCTCCTTTTACTACTACTACTACTTATTTTACATCTACTATTACTACTACTAATACTTCTGCTCCTACCAATATAACAACCACCAATTAAACGAAGGTGTACCTAACCGCTAACAGGGTTAATCTGTCTCACTGCCTTGGGTCGCGACAAAGGCCCTGACAGCTGCAATAGCTGGTAGTTTAGGCAGATACTATTGCCGTCAAAGAAAAGAGAGACAGGAATGGATATTTCTGACTTATTAACCGTCTTCAGGTTATTAGCCAGGAATGACCATTCCAGTCTTTGCAGCTGATAACCACCATCGTCAGGATTATCAGAACCATACCCATTTACACAATCAGCATCACTGGAATTTTTATTATTTCTGTACCTTAACCACCCAGGCTAGGCATGTTCACTCTCGAGACTGGGGTTCTAGGCTACATCTCGAAAAAGCCTCTAGTTAAAAAGGCACAAGGTGTAAGCCACCCGCCACGCTAATACTATGAGTACGACTACTACTACTCCTACCACGGACAGTTCGACAATCGATTTGTACAAAAGGGGGACGCAGGCAGAGTGACAGGCGCGTGAGTTCACTTTAACTGATGGTGGACTTGCGTTGCATCTAGCGCAATCTCCCTTTCCTCATTCAGCCGCATCCGGTGTCAAGAAGACCCGAGGATGGATCAGGCGCAAGTGGCAAGCAGCACTACAGAACTTCATGCATCATCAGGGCCCGTCAATCAAAAAAAAAGGAGTTCCTCCAGGTAAATTGCAGGCAGATAGGAGTGGACGAAAACAGTTATTTTACCACGCTCATGTTCAGGCGTACGTGTTGTGTGTGACCACATGATTTT
>JAYGXS010000007.1:0-17179 GCA_036362985.1 Ligula intestinalis
TTAGTGTAGCCGTCCCATGACGTCGATTTGCAGCTACGTATCGGTGACAAATAAAGCAGTTTTTGGCCTGCCCAAATCATCGGAACTGACACATTGTTTACCTGAAGACTTACACCACAGGGCTGGCCTTCCATATTGAGGTGGTGTGGCTTAATAGACATGATAATTAAGTTGGTTTGGCAGACCCGATTTGGTTGACCAAATTGGTTGACCCAATTGTGATGATTGCCTAGAAAATCCTCTTTGGACAGTCAGCTTGCTGTCTCGTATTGGTGGATTCCATATGAGCGGCACAGTTTGGCGGGTAATATCGATCCAAGTGTGATTAAACTCACAATGTGAAGCGCTCAAGTAGGTAGAGCATTGGCTTGCGTAAAAAACCTCCCTCATATGCAGGTTCGAATCCCGCCAAATGCCGCGAGGTTTTTCAAAATTGGGTCAACCAACTTCGGTAGCAGCATCCGTATCAGTATATTAAGGGATATGTAGGAAAAATAAGAGCATACAGTGAAAAAACTCCTCAGGGATTTTTAGGAGGAAAACTGTCGCTCTTGTGGGGGTAATGCGTGGGATTTAGCAGAAAAAAGGGGGTTCCAACTTGGGGGGGGGGATTGCAAAGGTTCCCAGGATCATCACCGTGTGAAAGCTGCGTTCTGATTCTTCCTTGCTGATTGCAGAGTCCGCCAACGGAACTGGATAAACAGAGGCATCCGTCCAGATCGTCGACAGTCCGCTTTGGGTCGAAGCAAGGGTGAATGTTTAGGCCGTCAGGCCTGGCTGATAAGATCGCTAGCGGGGTAATCACGGTACGCAGATAGCCAATTAGGGTAGACAGCGGAGACCTTCGTATGAGGCTATGCGTGGGAGGGCGTTATAAATAGAAAACGAGAATGGATACAAAAACTAACACTACTTAAAAATTAAAAGTAGTACTATTATTATTGTAAATTATCAGTTCCGATCAATCGTGCACTGCTATATCAATCCAGTTTTCGCTTAAAACCCCCTGGCGATTCCGACATAACGACGTCCCGAGGAAGCGCATTCCACGCTCAGACCACCTTTTTGGAGAAGAAATGTTTCCGAGCGTCCAGCCTGGACCCTGTCACCTTTAATTTGAGAGGATGACCCCTCAGATTCGTGGTCGTGGCCAATTCGAAAAAATCCCCTGGTATAAGACAGCAGTCTTGAAGACATAATATGCGGAATGCTAGTATCAGGTCCCCCGAAGCTGCCTGTAGCGCGATGGGAAGAGGTTGAGATTCAACAGCCGTGTTTCATAAGACTGCGAGCCCTGCCCCATAACAAGTTTGGTTGCGCGCCGTTGTACCTTTTCCCAGGATGTTGATCTCTTTCGTGGCCCAGGGTCTCCAAGCTTGGATAGCGGATTCTAGGGGGGGGGGTCGTACGAAAGTTCCGAAGACTTTTGTGAAGCACTCTTCATTGAAGGTAGAAAAAGCTCGTCTGACGAGTTATAGGAACGATATCGCAGACTTGGCTACCTTTGTGCAATGCAGGGAGGGTTTAAGCGAGTGCGTGATCCAGACTCCCAAGTCTTTCTGGGCGTTCACTTCCTTCAGTAAAATGTCATTCAGTCGATAAGCCATGCCGTTTGAAGAACCGGATTTGCCGACTCGAATGGTGGTGCACTTGCTCTCATTGAGCGGTAAGAGCCAGTCCGCCGACCATTTTTGAAGTCTATTTAAATTTCCCTGTAAGTGCACTTCGTCAGCCGCAGTTCGAATTACGCTCCAAAGTTTTATATCATCGGCAAACATGGCAATACCGCAGTCCAGTTCGCGGACACAGTCGTTGATGTAGATAACAAACAAAATAGGGCCTAAAACGGAGCCTTGGGGATTATCACTCTCAACCTCAACCTTGGCTGACTGTTTGTCGCTGATGTGGACAGTTTACGAGCGACCGATTAGGAAGCTTTTCATCCACGTAAGGAGCCTACCCCTTACTCCTATGCGACTGAGTGTAAAAAGGAGGCGGTGGTGCGGCACGCTATCGAAAGCCTTTTTGAAGTCAATATAGACAGCGTGCACTGAGTTTCCACTATCGACTGCCTCAGTCCACCGTTCTAAACAGCAGAGCAAGTTTGTTACGCAGGACCTTACTCTACGAAAACCATGCTGAGCATCCGATAGCAGATGGTTATTTTCCAGGAACTGCATAAGTTGTTGCTTGATAATTTTTTCCATGATTTTGCAACAGATTGCAGTAAGGCTGACTGGTCGGTAGTTATTCGCTAAGACCCGGCTTCCTCCCTTGTACAGCGGCGTAATCCTCGCGGATTTCCAATCTACTGGTGGGCATCCAGTCTCGAAGGAGGTTTGGAAGAGCATAGAGAGTGGTATGGCCAACTCATTGGCGAACTCCTTCAAAATCTTGGCTGGTACGTCGTCGGGACCTGGTGACTTAGATTCTTTTAACCTTAAGTGTTCCTCAAGAACAATAGCCTCGGGGAATTGGACAGTCTCGACTATTGTATGTGCTTCGGTGTCATCGGTGGGGTGATCGTATGCCGTTTTCTTTGTGAAGATTGACCGGAAACATTTCGAAAGATGATCAGCCTTTGCTTCATCATCTATCAAGTCTCTTCCCTCAGCAGTCCTCAGCAGTGGTATCGGATCCTTGATTTGGTACTCAGCCTGAGGTAACTGTAAAACAGTTTGGGGTTCACTGTGGCCCGGTTTAGCAAGTCTGCTTCGAAAGCCCATCTTGTTTTGAGAATAAGACCCTTGACCCGGTTTCTCTGAGTTTTGTAGGCACTGACAGATGCAGGAGTCCGGTCTGCTAGCATTTTTTCCACAGCTTTCGCTTTTTGTTCAATTCTATTTTTAAGGCCTGCGTAAGCCATCGCGGTCTAGTGGTCACCTTTTTTTCGCGAAATTGGACAGTGCTTGTCAATGAGTCTGTGCAGTGTGTTCTGGAACGCTTCCCAGTCCGCAGTTATGTTTCCAGAAAATAGAGGTTCCCACTCGGCGCGCGTGAGTTCGGTCTTCATTCGATCGAAATCGCCTCGCCAAATATTTCTTCTGGCTGTCGAGGGTCTCTCTGGTTTTGAGAATAACGAGTACTCCCATAGCAGTACAACATGGTCACTTTTACCTAGTGGTGGGAGACATGACACTTCGTCGATGCTGTTCTGCGATTTCGTGAAAACGAGGTCCAGACAGTTGGACTGTTGGCCATCGCGCATCCTTGTCGGAAAAGTGACATGTTGTATGAGAAATAACTTTAGAGTCATGCTCAGAAGGCAGCTGTAGAAGGTTAGATTGGAGCTATGTGCGCAGGCCGCACCCCAGTCGATGTGAGGCGCGTTAAAGTCCCCCACAATCAGGATGTCCGATCGTGCAGTAATCTTTTCCAGCTCCCCTAGCAAGGAGGCATCCACTACGGGCTATCTTCTCGGTGGTCGGTAGAGTGTCAGAACATCGAGGTTGGGTGCATATGGTACTTTAATGGACACCCAGATGGCCTCGGAAGTACACGCCAGTTTATCCGTTTTGCCTAAAACTGTGAGTCCATTTTTCACGTATGTTGCTACGCCACCGCCTTGACGAACTTCTCTGTCTTTTCTGAACAGTTGATAGCCAGGCATGGATACCTTGCCGTCGGCTACCTGTTCAGACAGCCAAGTTTCCGTTATTGAAGCTATAGCTGGTGATAATTCAAAGACATGAATCTTCAGCTCGTCTAGATTTGATAGCATACTCTGTGCAGTTGTGTACCTGAAAGTTAACTTTCTGTTTGCTCGAGAAGTGGTTACAGTCAGGCTCTCCCCACCCCTTACCAGGTCGACTGTGCGGTCATCCGGGGAGGATCTTTCCGGGGGAGAACAGTGGACGCTAGATCACTTGGTTGTTGTAGATAACCAAATGTTTTTCCTCTTCATTCTGCCGCTGTATTTTTTTCGATTGGGCTCAATCCTCCCCCTACTGAGCCGACTGTGTGGTTATCCGGAACGAACCTATCCAATGTGAGAACAATGGACGTTGGATCACTTGGTTGTTGTAAATAATCAAGTTTTGTTCGCCCTTGTTGACCCGCTCCCTCTTTTCGGAAACAAGTTGAAGACGTTTGTTCCTTTCTGCAGATAAGAACTCCTGCTGAAAAAAAACTCCCGGGTCAGAGTCTTTTATTTTAAAACGCCTAGATAGAATGAGCTTGGCATCTTGGCTCCTTGCCATGACCACTTTCAGAGGTCTGGGACGTGCCTTTCCAGTTGGGCTCTCAGGCCGTTTGCCAAGGCGGAAAGCCTTTTCGCACTCTAATGGTACAT
Source organism: Ligula intestinalis (assembly GCA_036362985.1). Lineage (NCBI taxonomy): Eukaryota > Metazoa > Platyhelminthes > Cestoda > Diphyllobothriidea > Diphyllobothriidae > Ligula > Ligula intestinalis. The sequence continues at coordinate 4,292 of JAYGXS010000007.1, forward strand.
TGGGTCCCAGCATTTTGTTCATAAGTGCATGGAAGAGCTGGACATTTGCGGAATGCTGGTCAATGGGAATGGCTGCGGTTGATTCCGTTAATCCCTGTATTACGATGCTTGATTCTCTCTTAGTGACATTTTTCGTGCCTACGACACTGTCGCTTACTTTCTGGTTAATAGCTCTTGTGCTGCTATTGTGACCATCTTGTGTGCGACCGGACTCTATGGTTGATGTACTGCCCTCGTTTTCTACTGTGGGCTTCAGGCTCGGGCCTGCGACACTGTCACCCACTTTCTGGTTAATAGCAGTACTGACAGTGGATTCCGGTAGACCTTGTCCTACGAAACTTTTGCCCCTATTGGTGACTTTTTGCGTCCCCTCTACGCCGTTAGTCACTTCATGGTTCAACGCTTTCGTGTTTTCCTTCGTGTATTTTTTGATGGCAGCCTGTACTTTACGTGGCGAACAAATCGTGCTTTTGTTGTCTACGGCGAGAGTGTTTAAACTCGTCTCAGCGGTGGCTGATCGATCAACTGTTGGGGGCCTTAACTGTAAGTATGGGCTCCCTGGTATCTGTCTCCGCGGCAGCCTGCACTTTACGGGGCGAACCAATCGTGTTTTTGTTATCTACGGCGAGATTGTTTAAACTCGTCTCAGCGATGGCTGATTGATCAACTGTGGGGGCGTGCACTGTAAGTATGGGCTCCCTCGTTTGTTTTTCGGCGGCTTTCTTAGCTTTCATCGCTTTGTGTGCATCGGACCGCAGTTGCCTCGGTGCAAATGCTGTCTCTTTTTCTTCTCCCAGCTCTTCTCCGATCCCCTTTCGTGCAATTTCACTAGTTTTGACCTGTAAAGAGGGTGACACTGGTTGGTCAGGTAGACGCTTCCCTCTTCTCCTGGCCGTTTTGATGATCCTAGAACCTGAACTTTCTTGGGACGGTAGATTAGGGCTTGTTTGTGTTTGCTTCTCTTCAGTTTTAATCGCGCTTGGACCGATTGGCTGGTGCCTGGTAGCGACTTCCGTCAAGGCGTATTCTAGCTGCTGCTTTCCACTGGTTTCATCTAGCGGCTTCTATGTGCCATGCTAGAGAAACCGTGTGATAACATCCCCTAGTAAATCTATACGTGACTCTAACTTTGATATTTGCGGGCAATGTTTGCAATGTTCGCATGCCATCGGCCAATGTTTGTCATCCGTGTCACTGTTCTTACCTTTATGTGACTTCTGCGAGGTGGTCATAGTGGCCGTAGGGTTTATACCCTTGTCTCTTATGTCGCACTGTTTTTCACACGGGACAGTTCGGTCGTGGAGTTCGTTGGCAGAATTTATCGTGTCAACCCTGTCAATGCACTTAACTTTCTGTGACTCCCATAGCTGGGTTGCAGTGGCCGAGCGGCCAAGACGTTCGCCTCCTAAATCGCAGGTCGGGGGATTGGCGCCGGCTCCGGAAAGGACTTTTTCTTCACCCAGGACAGTTGGGTCGTTGGCGGAATTTATCATGTCAACCCAGTCAATGCACTTAACTTAATAGACATAAATAGGAATAATTAATTCGAGAATAATTGGTGTCCTTCTGATTTCAAATATGGCACATTTTGGTTCTTCTATTGCCGTTTAAAGACCGACTGAGGGGTCCTAACCTGCGATTTCTGGATAGTTTGGCAGTGTATTAAGTGCGCTGAGTAAGGGCGAGTAATGTTACCATTGTATTCAAAATAGACTTTCAGAAGTAGTCATTGGCGAATAAATAAGCGCAGATAAGCTAGTTTTATTTAAAAGCGCCTCAGCCATTGCTTTATCGTCAACAGCCCACCGACGGATGATACAAGTCCGGTGGGAATTGGATTCTCGACGCAGCGGTGCCAAACAGCGAGTGGCTGCAACGAACAATGAACGGAGTTTATGAGATGAAACAGAGCAAACACGTGAGTGGCAGGAATCACTTCATTCATTAAGCTTAATAGCTTTTCGCCCTTTTAGCAGGGCTGAACAATTAACAGAATAGCCGTATTTGGCATTATTTGCAGTTTGTTTATTCGTTTTTGGAAGTGCGCAAGTATAGCCGAACGTCAGATGCGTTTATTGCCGGCCTTGTAGGTGTTTGCGGCACAGGTCTAAACCCCGACTGTGGCATTGAATTTACCTTCCGTTTTTCACGGCGATTAATTGTGGGCATTTATAGGCAAATACGCTTAATGCATGAATCTTCACAAAATTAAAGAATGATCGAGGAAATAATTTCAAGGATTATTAGGTGCATGGAATGGCAGTTATGTGACCGTGATGTGAGTTCCCTTTCTGCGTGGCATCAGAAGCAGCAGGGAAACACGTGGCTGGGCTTTTAGCTGGTACCTATGACGGGAATACCGGATAATGGATTAAGTTAAGGCAAGAAAAGTCGGTTTTGTGGTGCTGAATAGAAGTATCATCTTTTGACACGACAGACACAGAGAGAATCTGGGTGTCAGCAGTTTAAGGTTGTCCTCACCAACTACTAAGAACGACCCATGGCGCTTCCATTCTTACACGTCAGCAGCATTCTTTCGCTTTACCCATGAACCGACATGCTCTATCAGATGTGAACGGCACGTACACAGTTATACTTAGCCTTAGGTATCAGACCAGACTTTAGGACATTCAAAAAAATTTCATTATCAACCTCAGTTTCTGCGGAGTCGGATCTGCAGAGACGGTGCAGTAGGGCATATTCCTACAATTCCTCGAGGCCGTAAAGAAGACAGTACGGTAGTCACCAAAGACCACGGAAGATGTCGAAATATGCGAAAGACTGATACACTTTCGCTAATCAGCGTTGATTGAGGTTAAGTCACTTTAAGTCACTTTATTAAGGGAAGAAGGCTTTCGCACTTGAGCTCCATATTCATAACAAAAATCGCATAATAGGTCCACCATAAAAATATGGCATAATAAAAATGTAGGCTTAAAATCAGCGTAAGTGTGAGCCAGTTGAGAGGTGCTGCTACTGACACTTTGTTCATTATATCTGCCACTGTTTCTCAGCAAATGAGAATCAAGTTTGTGTTTAAAAATGTCAACAGTATCTGAGAGGACCACATCTTCCGGGAGTCCATTCCACGCTCCAATGACCCTCTGAGAGAAGGCGTTTCGTCGAACGTCGATACAGGCCGGCTTCCTCTGTAGTTTAAAAGGATGACCTCGCAGATGGTCAGTTCAAGCCAATTCGAAGAAATCATCAAATTCTAGGGCGCAGTCTTGGCCTCTAACAATACGGTAGGTTTGTATGAGGTCCCCGCGGAGTTGCCTATAATTGAGAGGGAAAAGATCAAGTTCAGTCAGTCTGTCTTCATAAAGCAGGTGACCAAGATTCTTGACCATCTTCGTAGCCCTCGCCTGCACTCGTCCCAGGTGCAGATAATCCTTCTTGAACCACGGACGCCAGGCCTGGACAGCATACTCCAAGTGGGATCGAACAGACGCTCCGTAGGTTTTTCTGAAGAGCTCCTTGTCAATGCTGACGAATCCCCGCCTTATCGCAAACAACACCTGTGTCGCGCGTTTAGCTGCTTTACACACTGAGTAGATGGTTTAAGTGAGGAATTTATTAGAACACCGGCTTCCTCTTGTTCGTTCACATTCGAAAGCGGGTGCACATCGAGGAGGTATGAGAAGGAATCGTTCTCCTCATCAGTCCTTCTAGTACAGAGTCTTAAAACCACACACTTACTAATGTTGAAGTTTAAGAGCCAACGAGCAGACCAGCAGCTAAGTCGATTGCGACTCTCTTGAAGCGATTTCATATCGGCGTCAGACCTGATGGCTTTTCAGAGTTTGACGTCGTCGGCAAACATGATAGCTCTGCAACCTAGGTCGTTGACACAGTAGTTAATATAGATAAGGAAGAGCAGTGGCCCTAAGACAGAGCCTTGGGGGACGCCACTCAGCAGAGATGTAGGGTTTAACTTCGAGTCACCGATGCATACAGTTTGCAATCGGCCTGTGAGAAAATCTGTGATCCATGCCAGCAGGTTTCCTCGTATGCCAATTTCTGACAATTTATACATTAGACGGTTTTGTGGGACACTGTCAAATGCTTTCTTGAAGTCCGTATAGATGACGTCAACCTTACCACCTTCATCCAGTGCGCGAGTCCACTGCTTAGTGGAGAGTAGAAGGCTGGAAAGGCAAGAATGGTTCTTTCTGAAGCCGTGTTGGAGCCCTGACAGTAGGTTGTTCTCCTCCAAGAACTTCATTGTCGTCTTCTTAATTATCGTTTCCATCAACTTGCAGCAAATGCAAGTTAGGCTGATGGGCCGGTAATTGTTGACCTTCTTTCGGGCTCCGCCCTTGTATATCTGGTAAATATTTGCCATTTTCCATTCGGATGGCAGTTTTCCTAGTTCAAATGAAGAACGAAAGATATGTACTAGGGGCTCTGAGAGTTCGCTTGCCAATTCTTTCAAGAACTTGGCTGGTACATGGTCTGGAGCGGATGACTTTACTTCTTTGAGGCTCTACAGCTCCCTCTCAACTACAGATGTTGGTAATAGTAGAGAATGAAGTGCTGGACCGGCGTTTACAACAGCACTGTTGGCATTATCAAAATGCAGCTCGGTTTCCCTAGTGAATACCGAGGGAAAGAACCGGCTATAGTACTCGGCTTTCTCGTCATTCTCAACTACTTCTCCGCCATCATCATTCTTAAGTACTCTGACAGGATTTTTGTTTTTTAATCTACTGTTAATATAGCGGAATAGAATTATGGGCTTTTCTTCGGCCTGTTGGAGGATTCTTGATTCATAGTTTTTCCTGGCCTGGCGAATTGATTTTTTTACTGCATTTCTTTGGCGTCGGAATTCCTCGAGGTGTACTGGCGACCCAGTTTTCCTGAATAACTTCCATTTCCTATTCTTCTTCAGTTGCCTGTTAAGGTCGCTCGTCAACCAAGCAGGACGACTAGTCGTATTGTGTACCTTCACCGGACAAAAGCGCTTAATCAGATCTAATGCAACCCTCTTGAGTGATCTCCAATCCTCCTCCGGATCCCCCTTGAGCAGTCAGTCCCAATTCACGGACGATAGTGCATTCTTCATTGAATTGAGATCTGCCTTCCATATGTTTGGCTGGTCCTCCGTTTTCCTCAGCCGTTGAGTATGGAGTAAGTAATCCCACATTAGCGTCGTATGGTCACTCTTACCGAGCGGAGCACTTGAATGCACTTCATCTATGTAGGATGAATCCTTCGTGAAAATGAGATCCAAACAAGTAGCCCGCTGGTTTTCTAGAAATCTGGTTATGCCCTTAGCGTTCTGAATTAGAGATAGGTCAAGCGTGAGATCCATTAATTTGGAACTAAAGGAAGTCGAGGCCACCTCCACTGTCAGGTTGTTCCATTCAATTGCAGGGGCGTTGAAGTCACCAACGATGAGAACCTCCTGGTGGCTAGCAGCTTCTTTCAACAGACCAAGGAACGAATCGTCGGCTCCATTCAAAATGTTTGGTGACCGGTAAACGGCCAGGAATTCAACGTTCTGTGAATTCGCCTTCTTGATCGTTAACCAGACGGACTCATACTCCAGGGCTACAGTGTGTTCTCTTTCTACAACAGAGATTTCAGTTCTGACATACACGACAACCCCACCTCCTTGTCGGTTTTGGCGGTCTCTGCAGAAAAGCTGGTTTTCTGGAATCGAAATCTCCGAATCTGCTATTTCTGTTTTTAGTCATGTTTCCGTTATGGCAACAACATCAGGTTTCCGCTCCGAAAGTACTGCCAGGAGTTCATCAATTTTTGAGGGAAGACTTTGGACATTAGTCTAAAGAAAGCTCAATTTAGACTTAGTCACCGCTTTATTCAGGCGGTTGCCTCTTGCGTGATATTGCATGCAGGGAGCTGTCGGTGCTGATGGAGACGGACTGTTGTCCATCCCGACTAGGCTGTTAAGGTTATCGGCTTTCTCCAGAGGATTGACCTCGGGACATGGACGATCTCCCCGTTCAGAATTCGAAGATTGCTCTCGCCGAGTTCGCATCTCCTGTGGAGTTCTAATTTTAGAAATCTCCATTTCTCCCACTCCGCGGGGAAAAATCCCGCTGAAAAAACGTCGGGTGTGAGTATCTAAGTATTGGTTTTCGGCTTAACAATAGCTGGACCTCGGCCTCACTCTTCAAAACAACCTCCAACGGTCTTGCTTGGCGTTTTTCATCTTTTGATTCTGTTCTACGGCCCACTTGGAATGCCTTTAGAACTTCGACTTCCTCCTCACCCTTTAGGAGGAATTTCAGATTTCTTTAAATAACTTCTTGTCCTCTTCTCATCTTGATTTCGGGGTATCGAAAGTACCGTCTGTCATGCCTTTTATGACTATGCAGATTATACGAGTGGTAGTCACCTTCCAACTGTCGTCCCCTTCTGCTTCTTTAGGGTTTGTTAGGGCAGATTCGCTTCGAGGTTCAGCGCTCCTGTTCGTTTTGGCCTGCAAAGGTGCCCTTTTTTGGCTCGTGCTCAAGCTCGGTCAACTTATATTAGCCCTTGGGCTTAGTAGGCCTTTTCTGGGAGCCCGAGAGCGCTTCTTCGTTCTCTGAGAAGCCAGTGGGTTGAGATACTGATAATCGTGTAATCTATTCTGAAGTCATTGCAGTCATGAAAGGATGCGGGCTTTTTAACGAGATTTGTTTTAACCACTAGCAAAACGTGTGTTTTGTAAAAAATGGCTACTTACAAGGGTATTCACTTATATAGACCCTTGTACGCATTTATATAAACCACTGTATGCATTTATATAGACCCCTGTAGGCATTTATATAGACCCCTGTATGCATTGTGATACTTTCGTTGGGCACCAAGGCAATTGCATTCGCATAAATTCTCCGGATGTTTATGAGTGTGGGTGTATTCCTTTTTATAGGCACCAATGACAACCACTTTCTCGAGCAATTGATTTTTTTCATGATTCTTGAAACGGTGGACTGTGACCTCAGCGCCTACAAGATCCCCAATTCCTGAATGATTTCTCGCTCGGTCATCTCGTTTTGAGCATTGGCCATCTCAGCAACAAGCTGCTTAGTTGTTTCCGATGTTTCTTTCGGCCTTCTCTTCTCATAATCGGTTTTGAAATCTCACTCGTAATTTTCATTCTTGCTCAGGTATTTCGCAATTCTTTTGACTGTCGAATCAGACAAATTGAGCGCTTGGCCTATCCACTTCAGAGGGATTTCCTGTTCATACATCGATGACAACTTAGCAGCTTGTTGCTGAGATGGCCAATGCTCAAAACGAGATGACCGAGCGAGAAATCATTCAGGAATTGGGGATCCTGTAGGCGCTGAGGTCACAGTCCACCGTTTCAAGAATCATGAAAAAAATCAATTGCTCGAGAAAGCGGTTGTCATTGGTGCCTATAAAAAGGAATACACCCACACTCATAAACATCCGGAGAATTTATGCGAATGCAATTGCTTTGGTGCCCGACGAAAATATAACAATGCATACAGGGGTCTTTATAAATAAATACCCCTGTATGTAGTATACCGTTTTATCATTTATGTTGACTGCCTTTATAAATTCAAATATATTTTATGGAAAATATGCGCAGAAAATTATTCATTTTACTTGTTTGATAGCAAATTATGGCTTCTTAAAATTTTATATTCAAAGAAGTGATATCTTTCGGTTTTAAAAAAAAGTTGCTGAATTGCCTGATAATTTTCTAACCTTGTGACTGCTTCACTCCAATTCAAGGTATACATCTGCGCACTGTGTACATTCTGTTAAACGAAAAGTATTTTTTCGCCTCCAGTTTGAGGAAGAGGTCATATAGCTGTCATAAAATATTGAAATAGATGTGGAACATATTTTATGCGATATAGGCAATATTAATAAATTTACGGATACGGTGTATCATGAATTAACACCTCAAAATTGTAAAAATGCTCATAATTAACAGCCTTTTTTAAAACCGAAAGCTACCCTTTCTTTGAGTATACAATTTAAAGAAGGCGAAATTTGATATCAAAAAAGTACGATTAATTTTTTCGTGCATGTTTTCCATAAAGTATTTTTGAGTTTATAAAGACAGTCAAAATAAATGATAAAACTCCTACTTCTTAAGTAGTCAGTTTTTAAAATAGGAACGTTTTGCTAGTTGTCAGAACGAAGCTCGTTAAAAATCCTGCATCCTATCACGACTAAAATGACTTCAGAATCGACAACATGATAATCAGTATCACAACCTGAGTCAATGCCGTTTAGCGAAATAGTATCAATCTTTCGCATATGTCGACATGTTGCGTGATATTCGGCGACTACTGTAGCTAAGGAGAGGAAATAAGAAAGCCAGAATTGTCCAGGTTTTGACCCTATTGGACCAATAAACGATTAGCAGCCAACTGTGTTCATAAGGTAAACCAGCCTTTCACGTCAACATTTGTCAACGTTCGACGCCAGAACCCTACTCCCACAAACAAAGATGGCATTAGCTTGGCTCTTGGCTCTTCTTATTGCCGCCCCGGAAGCCCACGTACGTAACTGTGATTCCTTTTCTTTAGAGTTCAATGAAATTCGTTTTCTGCAGACAGCCTCCATACTGTTTGTACTGTACGGCTTAGAATTCATGTTACACGCGAAAGATACATAAAATTTCACTTATTGGCATTGATTAAGGTTATAACACTGATCAGCATGTAGTCTCTTCTGAAGCCATTTCAGTCACGAAAGGTTGCCGGCTTTTTAACGAGCTTCATTCTGACAGCAAAAAATCTATTTACTGTAGGAACTGGCGATATAAGTGTTTTGCATTTTTATAATTCAGTTTGACTGCCTTTACAATTTAAATATTTTTGTAAAACGTAAGCGAAAAATTATTTCTTGTACTCCTTTTTTGAACATTACGCCTTCTTTAAATTCTTTACTTAAAAAGGGCATCCCTCTGTTTTGAAAATAGTTTCCAATGATGACTTTCTTAACGATTCATTTATTATACATCACGTGGTATCCGTCAATTTGTTAAAGCCGCCTATAAAGTATACAGCATGATCCAAATCTATTGCAGTATTCTTTGAGATCGTAAGAATTTGAGCCACCCATTTTTTGCTCTCCATTTACGTGGGGATTTATTATCCTATACCATCGTTTCTAATCCTCTGCTTTGTTTGTCTGCATATGTGATCATGAGGTCATATCTACAGTACTTAGCTACCTTTTTAAATGCACGAAAACAAGTTATTTTATCTACAACATATCACCATCCCAATATTTGTCAAATGCGGCCAATCTGTCACAAATGCAATTCACCAACAAAACAAACATCGAAAATTCTCCGTAAGATGACAACACGAAGAAAAAAGCGTGTGAAGAAGCGGAAATGGAGAAGTTGAAAGCCGATCTGTCTCCATACCCTAATAGCAAGTGGAAACCTACTGGAGTTCTACGGGAACCCTACAAGTCTACGCAGTAGGTCTCTACGGGAGCTCCACCTGAAACAACATGCAGTATCCTACGGGAGCTCTACATTGGGTCTACATGTTGACCCAAAATTTTCCGCCGGACAGGGGTGTAGTGGCTTTATCGCTACAAATATATAAAACGTCTTAGCAAATACGCGATGAAAACTTTCAAGGGTACACTAACTGCTAATAAGGGATTTACCAGTCTATTCTAGTGGAAAAGTTGTAAAGTCCAGTAAAGAGATTGACGATGAAGATTAGAAATGATACAACTCACTTAGATCCTTCACGATCCTAGTCGGCATGTGGCGCATTAGAGCGGAGGGGGTTTGGTCGCCAAGTTCGACGTTGCTGAGGAGTTGACGAAGTTTGCTGTCGGCAGATTGTGCCGTACGTTCGAGAATAGCCTTTTTTAAGCTAGAGTACGGTTTGACTTTAGGGATAGGATCAAGGAGATCCTGAACGGCGAAAGCGATGTCGAACGGTAAGTACTGCACGACGTACGCGTAACGCGAACGCTCGCCAGTAATCTGACGTGAGGCGAAAACAGCTTCGATCTGTTTGAACCAGACTGTCGGGTCGCGCACTTCGTAAGGTGGAAGCTTAATAGATATCTGAAAAGCCTGCGGCTCGTCGTGAGCAGATGGTGCACACGAGTTGTTAGAACCAGCCTCATCGTCATCGCAATCGTGAAATGGGTGGTATTCGTCGCCCATGGTGAAAAATTTATGAACGGCAGATTCAAATGGCAAAAAAGGTGAATGGAATAAATAATAAGACGTGGATAACAATGGAAACGGGGTCACCAAATTTGTAGTGGCTTTATCGCTACAAATATATAAAACGTCTTAGCAAATACGCGATGAAAACTTTCAAGGGTACACTAACTGCTAATAAGGGATTTACCAGTCTATTCTAGTGGAAAAGTTGTAAAGTCCAGTAAAGAGATTGACGATGAAGATTAGAAATGATACAACTCACTTAGATCCTTCACGATCCTAGTCGGCAGTAGTCAAGTAGTCGACTTGCCGAAGGATAACTCTGTGAGGACTGGATCCAAGTTCGTTGGGCTGTGAGTTGCAAAATGGGGAGAAAACTCGTTTGCGAATTGTCGCTGGATTCTCCTGGAGCCCGAGAGTGATCACCAGAGAGGTGTCGTTGAAGGGCAAAATAAACAGCGGCAGGTGAGGAGGGAATTGAGCTGTGGAGAGTGATTAGCAAGATAGTTGCTAGCACGCGTCAAAACCGAATGTGTGAGAAAAAGTGTTGTATTTAGTTTTTTTAACAAACTTGGTTATTGATAAATTTAAACAACACGTAAGTAGGGCCAAGAGCCCACAGGGGTTACCTCCTTTATCGCGAAAAGCCCCCTTTTTTTAGAAACGCCGTTGTAGACATGTTATTGAAGACATTTAATAGTTGGAAACTGTATTATGTAAGAAAAGGGTAAAAAATATTAGTGTAAAAAAATTCGTTAGCGGTCTTGTAAATGTTATATACATATCACAGATGTTTTTTTACCTTCATTTTCCCCAGAAGAGGAAGAAAAAGTGGAGGCGATTCCTGGGACCTGGTTATAATTAAGCTGACGTTTCGGAAACTCTCTCGTCTCCATCGTCAGAGTCGTGTCCGTTTCCTGCCGTTTGTCTTGAGCGAATGCGTCCTGTCTTCAGTCGGGTTTCATAACGGTGCCTCTTACGCGCGTGTAAATCGATTGGACCGATCGATTGGAGGTGGTTGTTTGAATTTCCCTCTTCCTCGCAGGTGCCTTCACGGGAATGAGTGCTACCTTTTTTACACGACTCCTGATAATTTAGACTTTCTTCCTTCGTGGGTTTATGGTCGTTTGCGTCTTTTTCGCCTTTGTGGGCGCACCCACGAGCAATTGTGCCATATCGTTTAGGAGATCCTTGTTCGGTGACACGTTCCTCCTTTGTTGGCGTCGGCCGTCTGTCCTGTTTGCCTTCTTTTGCCTGGCCTGTTGCCCCGTTTCGGGCGGAGGTGAGCCCTGCGCGGAGCGCTTGGTAGGCCGGATGAAGGTCCATGGCTCTGTTAAGTGTGCCATTGGAGGACCAACTTTCCAATAGTAATCTGGCCATCTTGTCATTGGCTCGGCCTACTATTCTTGCTTTTTCAAAGGCGAAGGTGTGGTTCTTCTGCTGTACATGCTCATAGACCATAGACAGTTCATTCTTGTATTTGATTGCGAGCTGATGCTCATGCAATCTTGTGCCCAGGCGCCTGCCCGTTTCACCAACATACCTTGCATTGCAATTTTGGCATGGTAAGCTGTAGACCACTGACGATTGTTCTGTCAATGGAAGCGGGTCTTTGGGCTTCATCACTTGCTGTCTGATAGGGGATTCAGGTCTATGGGCCACACCAATCCCAAAAGGTTTAAGGATTCGCGCAGTCGCCTCTGAAACGTTTTTGATGTAGGGGATTGCGAGCCAAAATTTGGGATCTTCTCCTTTTGACCACTCAGGGTGCGGCTTCTTGAGGCATCTGCGTATGAAAGACTTCGGATAACCGTTGGCTTGAAATAGTGTATACAAGTACGCAATCTCCTCCTTCCTCCCTTTGTCGTCGCTGCAGTGTGTCTGAACGCGTTGGAAGAGGGTCCTAACACAACTGCGTTTATGACCAACGGGGTGATTGCTTCTGAAGTGGAGAATGCGCATCGTGTTAGTTGCCTTGCGGTAGACCGTTGTCCTTATCTTCCCGTTTTCCAACCTTGTCACTTGTACGTCGAGGAAGGGTAACTGATTGTTGGCCTTTTCTTCCATAGTGAACTGGATGTCGGGAAAGATAGAATTCAACAGCTCCTTAAAAGCCTGCACTTTGCTCCTTTTGATAATAACAAACGTGTCGTCCACGTATCTGGCCCAGAATTTCGGGGGAGAAGAGCTGAAGACCAGTTGCTCGAGCCGCTGTAAAACAGCCTCGGCAAAAAGATCAGACAGGGGCGAGCCCATTGGTGTCCCCTTCTTTTGTTCGTAGATCTGGTTATTAAACGTGAAGAAAGTTTTTAGACACAGTTCCAGGAGCTCGATTATATGAACTCGCTTGAGCTTTTGGTCTGTTTCATCGTATTTCTCTTGGAGAAGACTGTCAATCGTGTCGATAGCCAGAGCGGGTGGAATAGAGGTGAACAAGGAGGTCACGTCAAACGACACCATCACTTCGTCTGCCTCCACTTCCAAGTGTTGGATGCGGGTTAAAAATTCTTTAGCAGACTTTACGGTCCATTGTGAATCCTTGGTAAGGAAGCACAGTCGCTGGTACAGCCACTTCGATAGCCCAAAAGTTGGGGAACCACATAAGGATACGATAGGGCGTAAGGGTACTCCAGGTTTGTGCACCTTTGGTAGGGCGTAGAAACATGCCATTGCAGCATCGGTCGCCTTTGCAGCTAGCGCTTCCCTTCTTGTCAGAGCACCCGACTTCTTCAGCTTGTCGATCGCCTTGTTAA
>JAYGXS010000007.1:17279-29653 GCA_036362985.1 Ligula intestinalis
TGTTCACGAGCCTTTTGAACTCGGTGGCAGTCGACGGTGTATAGGATTCCTTGTCCATCAAAAGGTTGTTAACTTTTGTTTTATAATCCACCTTATCCATGACGACCGTTGAGCGTCCTTTATCGGCGGGTAGGATGACGATATCCTCAATTTTTCGTATTTTTAGGAGTTCTCGTTCTTCAGCTCTAGAAAGCGTGGTTTGGTGTTTGTGTTGAAGGAGTAAAGTTGTCACTTGTTGCCGCATGGCGTTTTTACACTCCTCACTTGCCTCACATTTCTGGAGCGCCGATTCGTAGGATGCGATGAAGTTTTCTGGTCGAGCATCTTTCGTGTTGAATTTTGCGTCATAGGATAACACTGCTAGTTCTTGTGGAGAGAGTGGATGGGAAGACAAATTGTGGACCAGGTCTCCATCCGAAGACGGTTGCTTTGATGGGACAGTCTTCTGAAACTTGACCAACAATTGGTCGTCACGTAACCTGCGGTGTCTTCGTGCATTTTCTACGATCGTCGCCTCGAGGGCTCCCAGCTCGTGTGCCGTAAGGATCGACCGGCAAATTGAGGAATGATGCTCAATCATTTGTCGGTAGTGGTGATTTCGGTCGTGGCAATCCTGTATCATTACTCTGACCATTTTTCTCTTAAAATCTGCCATCGTCCGTTGGCACAAGTCAGTTTTTAGGGGTGGTCTATATCTGAGGCTTTTTGGTAGGACGTTCTCATCAAGGCATCGGTGCAAGAATTTCAGCTGCGCATAGGTAGTGATTGGCCAATCACTGCTCCAGCTGAGCCGGAGCCGTCATCGCTGGAGCCGTGGTCTTCTGCAAATTAATAAAATTATTTAATTTAGTTAAGTACGTATCAGTTCTGTAGGCAGTACTGCAGTATTACTGCATAAATGTATGCAGTAAGTTGACTGATGTAAGTATACTTACATCAGTGTTAAAGGAACTCACCGTAAAAGCGTGAACGTTTCGGGGTGATATATTTGCCCCTCTTCTGTCTTTTGTAGGCCTTCTTGAAGGCCTTTATGAAGGCTCTTCTAATTTCCGCCCGATCTTGGTTGTGTGATAAGCACCACACAGTTGCCACTTCTGCGTTGTTAACAGATAAAGCGGAATGCATAAAAATTTACCTGTCAGAAGCTGATGCAACGTTGAATTTTCAAAAGCCCTCTTTGGGCTGTCAACATACGCCCCGGTGAAGCTCACCTCGGCGGTAATGCTGTCAGAAAACAGGGCTTTGAAAACCCTGTCCGCAAAGTCTTCCAAGCTATTACCGCCTAACGAAAGTAGGTGGCTTGTCTGTGAAGGCAGGTCAGAAGAAAATCATGACATACCAACTGGCATCGGAATTCTACGTCGGACAGGCGAGACAGTAGGCCGTCGTATTCCAGCAGGTTCGATACCCGTGAGGAAATGACGGCATGCGTGTTGGTAGGATTTGAAGTGTCTGCGCTCCTTGCTCCCCTCGCCTGCAGGAGAAGCATCTGCTTTTCCAGTAACTGCTTGTTACTCTTGACGAGAAAATCAGAGATACTGAGCATGAAGTTGTTGAGGTGGTTTAGGTACTGTAAGACCGTTTTCTCAAAACCTCGTCTCCTGTGACGGTGGTATTTAGTTCTCTGGCTGCCTACAAAGCGTAGTCGTTGTAGCGCACATGCTTACCATTTGCGGCCGAAGGCGTCGGTGACCGACACGATGGCATTGTAACTCCGCTAGCAGAGGAACTACTATCAGATTCCTGAAACACACCATGTAGGCAACTGAACTTCTTACAGATGAGAACGATGAGGAAATGCGGACCTTTCCGCGGAGATAATCATGTAATTTAGTCGGTGTACGTTTTTCGCGACCAGATTGGCGTCGGGAGCTGTTGCCGTCAGACATTACAAGTCTAAAATGAAAAGGTCGCATTTAGCACCTATTAAACGACTGGCTGCTGTTAAAGCAGGAACCAGGCTAGGCAAAAGTCACTTCCAATGAAACTGGAAGCTATGGTAAAGGTTTTATTTGTGAAATGGCTTGTAGTTCAAAGGCAAGCACAGCATACGAGGAAAGAGCAAAGAACGTTAAACAGGGAAACTTACCTGCTGGCCAACATTTAAATTAATTTGGCTCTTTCTTGACGTCCCAACGCTCGTTAATCTCGATGAGGACACAGTGATCGTCAACGGGGAACGATGTGTACTTGCGGACGTCCGATGGCAATGGGCAGCAATGCATTATATCACCTAACTGTGCTTTAAAAACTTTGAAATTTGATGAGTTTGGAGGATAAGTACAAAAATCCTCAACATTAATATACTCAACATACACCAAATGAATATCACCCGTAGGTGAACGAACAATTTTCTTGATGCATAACAACTTACCTTCTATTGCAATTGAGCCGTTTGATGGTGTCGATCCCAAGAATAGGGAGCCCTTCGATAATGACCTAAATTGCGTAAATAGTCCACCACATGGAGGCAGTGGTCCAGCCCAGTGCTCCGAATTACAAGTCCAGTCTACTGGACACGGTGAAAACTTCATTATACTTTCTTTTTATTGCAGCGTTTTAGCCACTTGCTGTAGGGGTTTATCTTTCAACTGCCCTAAGTAGCTCTCAAAGTGAAAAGACGAAAACTTCTTCAAGGGACCGTGACGCTTAACGTCTTCCGGTAGGTGTACGATGCTGTGCGTATTGTACACCAGTTCTTCTTGGCAATACAGCTTTTCATGTTTCTTAATGAACAATTGTAGAAGGTCTGATGCATATGTGACCCACTCCCGACAGGAAGACGGGCGAATGAGACATCTAATAGCTGTTGATAGAAGCATGAAATGCTTCCAATACGTTTTCCGAAGTACATCCTTCAAAACAACGACTCCTGTATATAAAAGGAACTGACGCAATTCAGTACCTTTCCACGTATCCCACTCTATAAGCGATCTAGCTCGTTGACTAAATTCTTTAGGTAAATAAGTATTAATTGATTTCAGACGGTCATTAACATTACTTATGGCCTCTGCAGACAACTTATACTTTGTTCCTCTAGGGCTTTTCATCCACAATTTTAACAACGGACGCATAACACCCAGGTAAACTAGGTGAAGCGTGTCTAACGGAAAACAAGTAATCATAACTACATTACAAGCTAATAAAAAGTGATCTGCCGATACGGTTGCAGTCATCCCTCCGACTGTAGAAGTCGTCATCACTTCTTTTATCATCACTAACAACATATAAAACAACCTTTTTCCATTCTGGTTTACGGATACCCGCCACTTTACAGCGCTCGCATCCGTAGTAGGCATTAAAATTTTTAATTTGCTTAATGAATGCTCTAGCAGGAGCGTCGCAAATGACAGCTCCCAGTTTAAACTTCAGAGTTCGGTCTAACCGTTCAACAAAAAGCCCATTTATTGACAGGAAAGATAGTTCCCTAAGCAAGGGCTTACAGTACGCCTGAACATCAGACGGTTTGCTTTTTCCACAGTATATACCTACTGTGAAGATATTACTTACAAAAGGCTCCATTATTCTAGCAAGAATGGGTTAAAAATCACACCAACGCTTCCTATATAAAGGCAAACCATCCATAGATAAATAAATAACTACCTCATATCCTTCAATATGTACCGTGGGTTGACTTACCTGGTTAGTTAATCCATTGAGAAGTCCTAAATGAACATACTGCCCATTGCCGTCACGGGCGTCCGCTTGCTAGAGCGTTCCCGAATCGTTCGCCC
This sequence comes from Ligula intestinalis, assembly GCA_036362985.1. Classification (NCBI taxonomy): domain Eukaryota; kingdom Metazoa; phylum Platyhelminthes; class Cestoda; order Diphyllobothriidea; family Diphyllobothriidae; genus Ligula; species Ligula intestinalis. The sequence goes on from JAYGXS010000007.1 coordinate 21,014, forward strand.
ATCGCCCGGTAACTCCGGGTGAAACCGTTGCAATACTTTCAGCAGTTCCGTGAGGTGGCTTGTTGGTGGGTCACATTTTGCTGCCCACATCTTCAGTACATCTCGTAGATTTGGCTCCTGAACGGCCTGTTGCATACTTGGTCCTTCGATTGGAACATCAAACATTGGAAAATTCAGACATTTCGACTCCTCGATGAAGTCTGTGTCGTAATCTGACGTTCCGCATGAAGAACAGCTGGAAGCTTCACTAAACGAGGAATCTTCATCAGAATCCGACGTCGTCGGCCAAGCTATAGTTGATGTGAATGGCGTTAAAAACTTGACTTGTGAGTATTACATGACCTTTTACCTTTGCCCTTCTAAAATGGCCCTTAATTTACCTTACCATCTGCTCTCCGTAAATGAAGCCATTTTTGCTGAAAATTCAGGTTTGTATGATCCTCAATATAGCATTCTTCTTCTGCTTCTTCTTTCTCTTCTTCTTCTTCTTCTTCTTCTTCTTCTTCTTCTTCTGCTTCTTCTTCTTTATCTTCGAGTTCTCCCTCAAACCATAGGTAAAAAAGTACTTTTCCTTAAACAGGATGCGCACAGCACGCAGTTTGTAAACCTTGAATTCAAGTATAACAGTCAGTAGGTTTCAAAATCTTTCGACAGTTAAAAACTTTTTAAAACCGAAATATACATTTTCTTTTTGTATAAGATTTAGAGAAAGAGTTATTTGCTGCAAGACGAGAACGAGGAATAATATTTTAGCTTATGTTTTCCATAAAATATGTTTGAATTTGTAAAGGCAGTCAGGATCAATGATAAAAATGCATACTTTATATGGAGCCACTTTTACAGTACATACGTGTTGTTAGCGGTTAGGACAAAGCCCGTTAAAAACTGGTATCCTATTATGACTGAAATTTCTTCTGAATTGACTACACGGTAATCTGTGTTACAACCTTACTCAATGCCGGTTAGCGAAAGTGTTTCAATCTTTTGCATATGTCGCCATGTTACACAACTTATAGGCCGCACTGTTAATGCTACCTTTATATCCAAATCATGTTAGTAGCAATATGTGAATCTTTAAAAAAGCTGAACTACCAAGACTACACTTTATCTATCTAACGCGTTTTCATTTCTTTACGCTATGTAAATTAAACGAAAATTGTCCACGTGATATTAACGGGCGCGCTAGTGCATCTCATTATGTGTTGGAACACTTGAACGAGGTCTCTGAAATCGGCAAGGATGTGGATTTCTTCGGGCCCACGAAGAACTGGTTTGGGATAAAATGGTACCACCCAACACTATTGGGGAACTGCGCCCAAGGAAGCTCCACAATCTCCACTACTTGCAACATTGTTTTCGCCTCCATTAAAATGCGGACTACTTATTTGGTAAGTTAATCTCATTTTGTGCTATTTGACTTGGTAACAACCGGCAATCATTTTTTCCATCGTTCATCTTCTGTTTTCGCGTGTCTAGGGTTTCGAAAACTCTGCGGAACGGCTTATACGAAAGATAGTCAACATCCCCGTGAAGGCAGAAGTAATCACCATGCACCAGCCGTCCGGCTGAGCTTATCTTCCCCGATCTTTATAAAGCCCTAATATACGGTCAGCCAACAACAGCAAAGTGGGATGAACGGGTTTTTGCAAAGGCACATCAATATTCTAGAGAACAAGTCACATGGGTGGGTCTTTCTGAGTCGCCTACCCAACATACTACTGTCACAACTCCATTTGTTAAGCGTTCGCCCTGGGGGTGTGGATGTGTTTGTACCTAACAGTGATTGTAAATGGAGCAAATAACCAATTAATCTTTGGTTATGTTTCATGTTTTTCTGTTACAAAACTTAGTTGCGTCATGGCTAATCCTGTCGGTAATCTAAGAAACACGCGTTGTGCCCACAAGTGGGATGCCTAACTTCAACAGGCAGATTGGTCTCGCGGACGCCCACGGAATGCTCTAGTAACAGCTTGAATGCACTTTGTATACCAACCATTTTTCACCTCCAAAGAGTGTCTTCACTCAATTATTGGAAGAATTGACCATCAAGGAGAAGACGACTCGATCGCTGGGACAAAAAAATTATTTGTCTGACGTGTCGAGATCCCTCGCGGATATATAATCGAAAACATAAGCAGAAAGCAGTAGCAAGGTAGCGTATGCACAGCAATTTGCAATATTTGGCAAAAGAAGTATATGAAGGCCCACTCATATATCCATAGTCCCAAAATTTTGTCCTGCAAAAAACGATGGTTATAAGGTTTTGAGAGCGGAGGAATTAAGATAGGCAGAGAAGGAAATTTTTAGAAGTGGAAAGTGAAAAAAACGCAGGTGTAGTTGCTCTCTGCGGCCACTGGAAGTAATTTGTTTCGCATGTAAATAAGTACGGTGAATTGAACGGTGAATAAGAAAGGTAAGTTGGACCCAGGTAAGTTGCAGTGACGATTTCCTAATCACCATTTTAATTTTTCGGGAAAGTAAATAAACTTGCAATTTGATAATCGGGTTTATCCGCAATAAGATAAGCGATTGTACAGATTAGGAAAATCAACAGATATAAATCAAAAACACTTCTAAATACCGTAAAATAAAAATGCATTTTGCAATTATCAAAGTATATTACACTGCGTGTCCTAATTTACCACCCCTAAAACCCGATTAACACCATTTTTGTAGGAGGACATGCAGGTTGTAGGGATTAATGAGTGGGCCTACATAAGCAACTGTTGTCCAACGTTGAGTTCACCCATTGTGCTAGGTGTGGCATTCGAAGCTCAAATGTTAGAGCATTGGCTTTGCGTCAAAGCCTTCCCTACTATGCTGAATGCCACGAGTTTTTCACAATTGGTTGACTAGATTTCGCTCAAGTAAAGGTTAAATTTAGTTTATAAATTTAAGTTAAGTGTAGTGCAATTTAGTTTATATCGTGTTTATAATCCCCGGAAGGGGAAGTAGTAGAGAGGGCGTGTAAGTTTTAGTTTAGTTTATTATAGTTTAAATTTTAGTTTAATGAATGAGCTTATAGCACACGACGATATTGCTTTTAAGAAAGCACCATCCGATTAAGTTTTAAGATACGTATACTCCCTTGAAACACCATCCCCTCCGGGCCCCGCTATGCTTCGTGGGCAAGGTGGGGCTCAGGCGGGGCAAGTCAACACTTTGGCCCCGGCTGGCCGCACCATGAGAAATGTTTTCTTAGATGGGCGCCTATTTTCGCTAAATTGGCCATTTATTTTGGCAATCGAACAAGTGGCAAGACAGCCAGCTGTAGCAGCTCATAAAACATAAAACTCAAGTCGTAAATGCATGATGGTGGATAATTTATTGAGCGATGAAATATTTTTTACAGAAATAAATTATCCTTTTTACGTGATATCGGCAGGAGAGCTTTCATTGTCCGTATCGGGCACCTGAAGTTTCAACAAAACTGCTTGTTACATATATTTCTATAAAAGATGGTAAATCTGGATGAACAGGTAGAAGTAAAACCCATTTATTTATTCTTACAGGTAATATCTATTCAAACTAAATTTTTAAATGCACTCAAATTTTCACGGCTATCCCAAATACATAGCGCATATGCATCATATGTGCTGGCTTTTCCTTCATCCCCGCATGTAGACGTATTAACCATGAATATTAACGGGGCCAACCACCACCTGGCCAACTCAGAGCCCCTTCACTCAATATAATTAATAAAATTAGCTGAAAGATCAACTTTATCCACCAAATCTTATAAAGTCTGGTTTACTTTTCTTCTCTGATCCCTCAAGCATACAGATGTACGGCCGGGCTAGCAATATCGCGATAATAGGCGTCCCTTGCGAAATTTTTTCATGGTGGGGCCAAAGTGATGACTTGCCCCGCCTGAGCCCCCCTTTTGCCCTGCCTGAGCCATACCATGCCCCATGTACCATATTTACTAAAATTAGCTTAAAGATCACTTTATCCACGAAATATTATAATTTTTTTTTAATTTTTCTTCTTTGATTTCTCAAATATACATATGTTCACCAGGAAATAACTACTGGAACAGTAATTGGCCCCTCCTGAGCCCCCTTTGAGCCGGCGGGGCTGCGTGTTTCAAGGGCTGCAATTGACTGGCTGGCTTAATTTCTGAATGGTTGGTCGTTGCCATTTTCACAATGGGACGATTCTCAGATTTAGCTTCAAAGAGGCGGTTACTCGTTCACTATAGGTACGCGCAAAAGTCTGCACTCAGTAAAAGTAGGCAACACTTCTAAGGTATAATTTGCACTCTCACAGTCTGTCTTTCAAGTATAACAGCGCCTACATTGCAAAGAAAACTTTTGACTATTTTCAAAAAGCCGAAATCCATTTTGTTATTCCATTGTTCAATAGGAGCAGTCGTTTCCGCGGAACCCCCCGCCTCCGGTTCAATCTTCAGTCCGGTTTCTTTACAGTCCTGGATACCTCGATTTCGCTCTGACGGTAGGAAACCTTGAGTTCGGGTTATAGTTAGGTTGGCCTGAATCCGCTACCTTGGAGGAAAAATCACCTCGGCATAGCGTAGCCCTGAATGCAATTATTCACCATAGTCTCCATTTGCTTTTACACCAGCTTTACCGTCTGCCTAACAATTAGACGGAATTTGGATCGGGAGGCCTAAGTGACTACAGATTACGGGTGCATAGATTGGTGGGTCAGCGTTCGCTCGCTCGAAAAGCACCACAAGCTTTAATGGATGTATTGGTCTGTAAATTATATCCTTAAAGGCGATAAGTGGTATAGGGCGGGTCTTTTCCAATTAGGCCTTCCTAAGCTGAGTGTTATAAATTACACTTATCTCATTCATATTCGAGAGAAATCACTTCTGTTGACGTTTACGTATGACATAGTTAACATTAATAACTAAGTTGCCATTATTGATAAAAATTGTGCGCAGTGCCAGTAGGTGTTCAGCGAAACAACAAAAACAAAATGTTTTCGATTGGAAACAATACCCCAGCGGAATTAAGTATCACTAACTATGCAGCCTTATCCGTTGATTTTTTAGGAAAACCAGGAAGTACAATGTCAGAAGAAGAAGAGTGATCACTGGAACAAGAGATTTTTTTCCTGACGTTTCGGATTCTGTCGAGATTGACTTATCATAAGTAATCGTAGGAAAGTCGGAGACATGCTCAGGTAATGTTGGTTGACACTTCATGAACTAACTGCGAGAGATGCCTAATAGGCTGTGCAATTGTCCAATGAGTTCGCAACGCTGAGAAAAAATGGAACAACATATAGAGTGATAAAGGTATCCAACATCACGCTTTTTAAACATGCAAGTAGCAACTGGCTTGGCCAAATATCATGTTTTTCAGTAGATCCTTCCGAAACTTTCAAGATCATCCACAAACTGAACAAATTGTATTCAATCTACGGGCAGTAGTTTAAGTAGTCAAAAACAGTGGCTTGATAGGAGAAGCAACGTTTAGGCACTAATATTTTGTCCATTTTCCTCTAAAAATAGGATACCATTTGGATTTGTTTCCGTTGGCCGACTGAATGAGACGACGGGAGGTTGAAATACTACTTCGGCACAGGGAGTAAAAGTCAATTACTACTTAAGTAGTAATAGTTAAGTTGTATCACGGGATACAAAACTGACTGACCGGTGGCAGTGGCATGTGATCCGCAGGTCCCGGATTGAAGTATCCGTTGGTGCTTAATCTGCGGATGAATATGACTTGCTGTTGATAGTTAATGATATAGAAAATGCCATCCCTGCTGGCAATATTAGTGTATTCCTCTGCTTCGTCTGCACGGTCAACTTTTGTGAACGTTATCTTCCGCAAGGGGATAACTACGTCATCATTTATTAAGACGGTTGTCTGGATTGAGGATAATTTCAAAAAGCAACGTAATCCGATGCTTCTGGCCCAACTACTCAACGTAACTAGCTCCTACTTACAACTTGACACCAGGCCCAACGAAGTATCCTCTTTCCGGCACGCCGGTGTAACTCTGCGATCTAATCTCTCGTTTTCCCTTAGAATTAAATTCATTTTCATTTGAATTCATTCATTATAAATTTGACATGTTGGTAACTTTCCTAGCTCTACAACGAGCCCTGAGCTGTGCAATTTGTAGATGCTTACATTCTCTACTGCATTCGCCACTGCACACTGATTTTTCTTCCATCTTCGTTGATTTTTGAAGCTATACTATGAATGCTCTTTTCAGCTGTCGGTGCTGCAAAGGACTTTATCTTAGCTGCTGTTACAGTACACTGGCGATTAGCAATTGCAACCAATTCGCTTATCGAACTCCTAATAAAGTAAGCTACCTTTCAATTCAGTCTGAATTAAAGGTTGTTAAGAATTTTCGAAGCATGCGCCCAGGCCTTTAACCTATGTCCTGCCACATATCGGCATATCAGCATTTTGTTCTGTCATTCAAACCATGCTAAATGACGAGTAACGAAAATGAAATCCACCAGGTTTTTGTCTATCTTGTTAACTGACCCAAAAGTATCATCGTTCCGCATAATTCGTAGTCACCAGAGTAAACTGAATTCGACCCATCCTCAGCACACCACACGAAGCAATACGGTCAAAGCACCTAACCGACAGTTTTTAGAAAAGAAAAACCTCAACCATAGCACCCGCAAACGCAGCAATAAAACTGCACTTAATCTTAAAACAGTCTTCATTTTGCTTATAGAGAAATGGATTGTACCTACTCAATGAACATGCCTATAGCTAATTCATTTATATCTGCTTTGAAATACAACCAAGCTCATGTTTCTGACTTCTTTGTTTCTAAGAAGATAACGTTCTATCGTATAACATGTCCTGATAAAAAAACAATAAATTCAAGAGAACATTAGGTATGTCTATCCGGCAAGTTCTACTGCGGAGTTGAGTTGAAGAAGTACACAAAACACGAAGGCAAAAACGGATGAGGCCTTTCAAGCTAGATGGACTCTATCTGCGTGAATGCTAAAGGAATGTAAACCTTAACGTTGAACCTTACCATACTAACAGCCTAGGTACTTACTAAAAGGTCAAGACACGTGTTTCGCCAGTATTTTGCCGCTGCTTGACACAGCTGTGAGGGCTCCGTCTCATCAGTGGGAAGCCCAGCTTTCCCTATCTGCTTTCTGGTTGACATACCAGATTTGAAAGGTCAGCTTTTTTTAACCTCCAGAGAAAATAATTTCTGATCGCAGTACGTACAGCAATATATTTAAGGTCTATAGGCGTAGACTGAACATTAAAGTGTATATTCGTGTTAAAACCCGTCAACCTCTGTTAACTATACACATGCTCCCATCAGACAGTCGTAAATCGACTAAATTGATGTTAAAATTTACCATAATAACAGCCTAGGTACGGGCTAAAAGGCCCAGACACGTGTTTCTCCGGTATTTTGCCACTGACTGACACAGCTGCGGGGGCTCCGGCTCATCAGTGGGTCGCCCAGCTTTCCCTATCTGCTTTCTCGGTGATATACATGATTTCAATGTTCGGCTTTCAAATCTCCCAAAAAAATTCCTGATCGCGGTATGTATGTATTTCAGTATATTTATGGTCTGTCGGCGTAGACCAAAACTGTATGCGTATATTCATGTTGACACCCGTCAACTCCTGTAAGATACACACATGCTGCCATCAGACAGTCGTTATTGGAATTATTGGACGCTGTAACTTACCATACTAACAGCCTAGGTACTTGCTAGAAGGCCAAGACACGCGTTTCGCCGGTATTCTGCCACTGCTTAAAACAGCTGCGGGGGCTCCAGCTCACCAGTGGGTCGCTCAGCTTTCCCTATCTGCTTTCTGGTTGATAAACTGGGTTTGAAAGTTCAGCTTTTTAATCTCCAGCGAAATAAGCTCCAGATCGTGGTAAATATACATCAGTAAATGTATAGTCCATCGGCATAGACCGAAATTTTATGTGTTTATTCGTGTTGATACCCGAAACCCCTGTAAAATATACATACGCTGCCATCAGACAGTTGTAAGAAGAATAAATTGACGCTGTACCTTACTAAACTAGCAATCTAGGCACTTGCTAGAAGGCCAAGACACGCGTTTCGCTGGTATTCGGCCACTGCTTGGAACAGCTGCGAGGTTTTTGGCTCATTGGTGGGTCGCCCAGCTTTCCCTATCCGCATTCTGGTTGATAAACCGGTTTTAAAAGTTCAGCTTTTAATCTTCAGCAGAATTAATTCCTGATCGCTGCATAAACATATCAGTATATTTAACGTCCATCGGCGTAGACCGAAATTGTAAGTGTATATTCGTTTTGAAACCCATTACCCATGTAAAATATACACAGGCTGCCATCAGACAGTCGTAAGTAAAATATATTGACGGTGTAACTTACTATACTAACAGCCTAGGTACTTGCTAGAAGGCCAAGACACGCGTTTCGCTGATATTCTGCCACTGCTTGAAACAGCTGCGAGCGTTCAGGCTCATCAATGGGTCACACAGCTCTTCCTATCTGCTTTCTGGTTGATATACCGGTTTTGAAAGTTCAGCTATTTAATCTTTAGAAAAATCTATTCCTGATCGCAGCATAAATATATCACTATATTTAAGGTCTATTGGCGTAGACCAAAATTGTAAGTGTGCATTCGTTTTGAAACCCGTCAATTCGTGTAAAATATGCACATGCTAC
>JAYGXS010000007.1:40576-75576 GCA_036362985.1 Ligula intestinalis
TAAGGCACTAGAAGATTCAGCCTGGAAGACTATCAAAATTTTGTTGGATAATAATTTGATTGACACCAAAACCGCTTCTTCCTTAAAACCCAGAGGTTCCCACATTCCGCGACTCTACGGATTACCAAAAACCCATAAAAACGGTATTCCTCTACGACCCATTCTTTCAATGTCGAACTCCCCCTTTCACAAACTAGCGCATTGGCTTGTTAAGGAATTAGAACCAATTCGCCAAAGATTTTCCAAATTTACATTAAAAGACAGTTTCCAGTTTATCGACGAGATCACCCAGCTCAATTTACAAGACAAATGCATGCTATCCCTGGACGTGGAGTCCCTGTTTACTAACGTACCGTTGGATGACACCATTGATATTATCTGCGCTTATTCATCCGACACACGCCTGCCCCCACAATTACTACGAAACTTACTGCAACGTTGTACCGAAAAATGTCCAATTTCTGTTCAATGGCCAACTGTATAGACAAATTGACGGAGTCGCAATGGGTAGTCCACTCGGACCAACCCTTGCAGACATATTTATGGGCCATCTAGAAAGAAAAGTACTTGCAGAATTGAACCACACAATAATCTACAGACGATATGTAGATGATGTTTTTACGATCGTGGAGAACCTGAAAGAAGCCGAGGAATTGCTGTCCACTATGAACAAGTTACATCCGAAGATAAAATTTACTATGGAACTGGAACGTGATAACCAACTTTCCTTCCTTGACGTCCACTTGTCCAGACAGACAGATGGCTCCATTTCACGGAGAGTCTTCCACAAGAAAACCTGGAAAGGTCAGTACTTACATTTTCTAAGTTTTGTTCCCATTCAATGGAAAGGTAACCTGGTTTGTAACCTTTTCCAGAGGACTAGGAAAATCTGTTCTGAGGATACTTTGGACGTAGAATTAGGTTGTCTCAAAGCTACTTTACTGAAGCGTGGATATCCACCTCAGTTTATAGACAAATAAAGTAAGCCTCTACGACCCAAAATGAGTGAACAATTAGCCCCGAAGAAGCCAGTATTTATATCCTTGCCCTTCAAGGGGGATAAGGTCCTAAACACAATCAAGAGGCGCTTGCTAAAGACCACAGAAAGAACCTATTTCGCCGCAGAACTCATAATTTGCTCTCCAACAAAGCCCCTGCCGACTCCTTGTGTCAAGGATGCCTTTCCTTTGCACGCCACCTCTAATTGCGTTTACGAATTCATTTGCACTTGTGGATGCAAGTACATAGGGCGTACGCAAAGACAACTGGCAACCAGAGCCAAGGAACATCTACCTAGCTGGTTATTCAAGCAAGGAAACCGTTCTCCTCGTTCTTCTATCACTGAACACCTATTGGACACGGGTCATTCGGTAGATCCTATAACTTCTTTCCGAGTTCTTTTTCGAGCACGAACATCTCGAATCTTGTGTTACCTGGAAGCTGCTTATATTAGACGCTTTAAACCGGACCTCTGCAAACAGTTGGAGCACGTGGTTAACCTTGCCTTACCTTGGTAACCACAAGCCCCAGATCTCGCACATTCCCCAGCCCAATATTCCCCACAACTCAACTTCCCTGTTTTTTTTCCTCCAATTTTGTTTAAACCTTCTTTCTCTATCTGAAAAGGACCTATGACCTTTCTGTATATTTTCAATTTCGTGTTTTTCTCATTCGTGAACCTTAATGCAACGAGGGGTTGTAACTGAGGAGCTCTCCCGAAATTTATGGTACCAATAAATCTTACAGCTATAACCATTTTCAAGTTCTCTCCGGAAACAGCATAGTTCAAGGAACTGTAATTGTCGACCTCCATTTATTCACGATCGAATGTCTCGTCCTCTGATACACAGTCCTCGTTGTCTTAGGATAACAGAAGCGTGTCGGCATTGGTTTCGCACCGGGCGTCCTAGTATGAAGCAACTTCAGATATTCTAACTGTAGAAAGCAAGCCAAAGCTGCAACTGTAAGTAAACTGATGGTGTCCGAGGTGTGCTAACCTGTCATGCGTTATACACTCTCATCAACAGGACACTCCTATCTGGCGTACATTTTTCGTCTATGACCGACCGTTTTTTCTCCTTAAAATCCCCCAAATTTCATTCAAACTCTATATTTTGTGAGAACTGCCCAAAGTGTTGTTTTTCTACTGTCTGGTGTTTTTGATCATTCTTCACGCACTGGCCTGTGTCATTTGGCATCGCAAATGAGTCCAAGTACTTCCCCCTGCAAAATATTCGCATATTGTATTATGCTACTCGTAATAATTCAGTAGCCGTGTATGTTTACTCATTCCGACTAACCCACCGTTGCGCGTTTTTTACCGCAAACTATGAAAACGATCTCTTTTTGACTTTTTTGCTGTATATCTGCCTTCGTTCCTATTGGTCGTGATTCGCAGTTCAATTATCGCGCGCAAATAATTAGTGATAAAAATAATTATTCCTTTTCATTTCTACTTTTGTACGCTCTAGTTTTTTGAATGTTTTTCTTTTTTTCCCCGTAAATTCGATGGAGATGGACGGAAATAAATTATTGTGCCTGATAAAGCTAATTTTCCGGATCCAAACCAAATACTGGCAAAAATACACTTCGTAGTTGCGTCGCAGACTTGTAGGAAAGTAAAAGAACTCCTTTTGTGTACTTCGTAATTAAATTCGCACAGAAATGTACTCATGCAAAATTCTATACAAGGAACTTCGGTGTTTAACCAATGACCGGCAACTGATGAATTCTGACAGATGCAAAGATGAGGGAAATGTCTGACCTTGTCTTTCAACACTCTGTTGTTCTGGATCACAAGACTGCTCCAATTCCTTTTAGGGTTTAATTGATTACCTCATTTCATGGCCGCACTCCATCTGCAGAAAGCACTTTTGGTGTCCCCATTTATTGCTGGCGTTGTAGTGGCTAGATCTACAACACGTTTAAAAAGTATTAGAAAAGAAGTAATGAAACCTTCCTAGTGTAGAGCTAACTATTATCAACTAAACTACCGAACTACGCTAGTGGGAAAAAATGTAAACTGTATAAAAATGGCAATAAAAGGTGAACGATACAACCCACTAGATCCCCAAAGATCCTTGATAGCAGTAGCCACAGAATTGACTTGCCGAAGGATGGATTAGTAAACGTTGGGATCTTGGTTCGTCAATCCAAAGTCGAAAGAGTACCAGGGAAAATTTCGTTCAAATCACCGTTAGTTAATCCTGAGCGCAGAGATGATCACCAGAGAATGGTGTTGTTGACAGACGAAGATCACAGAGACCGGTGAGATGGTATGCTGCAGGAAATGCAGGAGAGTAAGGAGGAAATGCTCAAAACACGCCACATGCGGTGGTAGCCGGAAATGTGTGTATTTCGGGGTGAGTTTGGCAAAATCAAAAGTACGTAGGATTTAAACAAGAATGTACAAAGTACAAGGATATGAGAAGGATCTAAAGCGTTGTAATTCCTACCTTAAGCGTGCTATTCTTGCTAGCACCAGCATTTCTGGTGCCCAGGAATGAAGATGAATAGACAGGGCTAAGCAGTGGGCTATAGCAGCAGATGATCCGGCTGTCCACATGCCGACGCACTCTGGTTCCAGCACTGAAAAAATGTGCAAGGGGACGCACACTGTGCGCTCTCTTCTTAAAATAGTTAAAGATAACGATTTCATACTCAGTTCATGTATGTTGATAAGAAACTTGAAAACCTGTCATGTAGACTCTCGGCAAGGGTCGACATTTGTTGTTTTCTGATATCCAGCTTAACACGTATCTCGTAGGATTAGGGATCGAAACTGCCTGATTCGGGTGACTCCGTCGAACTGGTGAACGGTTTCTCGGGGTGATCACTCCCTATATCAGTTTACTAGTCATATCCTCACCAGCAACACAAGCTATCCTACAAGGTCGCATCTCCGGCGTTTCGTTGATGATCACGTGACCTCTGCCGTTCACTCTCTTGACGACACTGTTGTCCGTGATGGCCTCCTCCGGTCTCAGCTCCCTGATGGTTGATCATGAAGCCAGTCGGGCGGTGTTACAGTGGTGAACGACAGCCTCTGCTGTTATATGATTTCTCCAATTACAAGAAGCGTTTCCAACCCTCATACGTTCTCGTCAACAGTTCTGTCTCATTTGCACTACAATCAATCCTTTCAACCAACCCCCTTAATTTTGTTGAAGCAGTTATTTTTTCTCCTACGCTTCGTTTTTTTAAGCGGGGGTTCGCTGAACTCCGCCCCAGCTTTAATGGTAGGAGTTTTTTTCACTGCTTCTTCCTTTGTTCACCATGCGTCTCAGAGAGTGTTGACTACTATTTTAAAACGACGTTATGTTGGTGAAAATCAATTAATCTACCAACACTACTAAACGCTCCCACTGCCTATGTGGTTGTTTCACGGAGAGCAGCATTTATCAACTTTGATATTTATTTTTCCACAGCCTAAAATATAAAATTTACTGATTTATTTATTTAATGGTTTCTGTGAGCAACTACTTGTATTAAGTAACGGAGCTTCATAAGCGAATAGAAGAGAAAATGAAAAAGAAGAAATTAAAGAGGGCTTATTGGAGCGTAAACGCGCATGGCAACGAGAGTTCACTGGATGTCGATTCGGCAGAATTGGAATGATCATTAGCCCCTCGGACTCTGATCACCTTCACCGTGGTTACGAAAACAGGAAAAATAGATAAAAGTCAGCACGCAAACTTGACCGATCAACCGTTGAAGGTTGGACCGTCGAAGTTGATAACCGTCTGAAATATGTTTTGGCAATTGAAATCGCGTACTTGCGTTCATTTGATAGCAAATTATTTTCTCTCAGTCACTCGTATTCCAAAGCTCGAACAACTCTACAAACACCCTTCCATCCCAGACACTGCTTCCACATTTTTATGCGGTATGCGCCAAGGCATAGCTGAGCGGAAAATTGTCCAACATGTAATTTGGTTACAAATTGCCACAAGACCTGCATGACGTAGGTGTGCCAAATTCACAGAGTGAACGCAGAATAAGAAGGATACGTCGGCGCTACAAAGTAGGCTAAAAGGTCGTCGCGAGCAGGATTTGAACCTGCGCGGGAAATTCCCAATGGATTTCTAGTCCATCGCCTTAACCACTCGGCCATCGCGACACGATTTTGGGCTCGTGTATTGTTTATCAGCCTTTAAATTCTTACTGTCCTACTTTCTTCTCTGTCTACCTTAATAGTCCATCTCTTATAAATGTTTTTCATCAGCTCTTTTTACCGTTAATTCCTTTCCAAATAATTAACCGTTTCTTACTCATGATTGATACACACAACAGATTTTCATGATAAAACTAAGCTGTCAACAAACTCACAGATGTCTACCTGCATAGTTAGCTATAGATGATTCTAGACACTGCATCAATTCCAGAAACGTTCACCCTGACCTTTATGAGTGTCAGGTCAGGCCAGGTCAGGTTTATTAAGCGAAGTGTAGGTAAATGCCTTTGAAATCCCTATTGTTACTCAGCACTATGAACTGCATTGGTTTAGCAGAACATTGCAAAAGAGTGGCGTTGCTGCTAAATGGAACTGGGTAAAAAGAGCAGGCAGTGAAAAATCTCCTTAGGCATTGTTCGGAAATTTTAGAGGTTTCAATGCCATTTGAGGGATTTCAAGGAGAAAAACTGTCGCTCGTGGGTGGGGGAGTATACGCAAGATCGGATGGCCTGCTGCTGAGAGTTTTTGAAGCATGTCAGTAGGAGCCTATCGTGGTTTTTATGAATATCTTAAGTTTCACACGAGGACACGATCGCAGAGGTTACGAGAATATTACCGAGTGTCGGAGATGCACCTATCATACGCCCATGCTCGTTACCGAGTCTGCCAACCAGCTGACGAAACAGAGAGTCCCACCACGATCTTCAGCAGTCGGTTATGGACAGCCATTAGGAAGAACTTTACAGGGCCGCGTAGGCTAGGACCACAAGGTTCGGTGGAGGCGATTGTTGCAATTCGCATAAATAAGAAAGCTTATCATGAATAAATACTACTGAAAAGTAACGAATAGTATGTTTTATAACATGTAATTACTCAGTGGCGTCATGTGACGGTTGCCTAGTGCTAATCTAAAGTGACGAGTTGCCTGTATTAGGTCACCGCGCAGCAGTCTGTAATCCATAGTTAATGAATCAATATTTGTCGGACGTGTCTCCTAAGGGAGATACCCTTGTCCTTCCACCAACTTGGTTGCACGTTGGCGAACCCTTTGAAAGGTTTTTCGGTCTTTGGCTGTCCAAGGTCTCCAGGCTTGTATAGCAGACTTCAAATGCCAACGCACAAACGTCCCAAGGACCTTACCAAAGTATATTTCATCAAACTTAGCAAAGGCGCGCTGAGATCAACCGGTCAGAAAGTTTTCGATCTATCGCAAAAGGTTGCCCCTTACCCCAATACGGCTGAGCTTGTATAAGAGACACTGATGAGGCACCGTGACAAATGCCTTTTCAAATCTACGGAGAGTTCGTGCACCTTCATACACTTCGCTTAATAAACCTGACCTGGCCTGACCTGACACTCATAAAGGTCAGGGTGAACGTTTCTGGAATTGATGCAGTGTCTAGAATCATCTATAGCTAACTATGCAGGTAGACATCTGTGAGTTGGTTGACAGCTTAGTTTTATCATGAAAATCTGTTGTGTGTATCAATCATGAGTAAGAAACGGTTAATTATTTGGAAAGGAATTAACGGTAAAAAGAGCTGATGAAAAACATTTATAAGAGATGGACTATTAAGGTAGACAGAGAAGAAAGTAGGACAGTAAGAATTTAAAGGCTGATAAACAATACACGAGCCCAAAATCGTGTCGCGATGGCCGAGTGGTTAAGGCGATGGACTAGAAATCCATTGGGAATTTCCCGCGCAGGTTCAAATCCTGCTCGCGACGACCTTTTAGCCTACTTTGTAGCGCCGACGTATCCTTCTTATTCTGCGTTCACTCTGTGAATTTGGCACACCTACGTCATGCAGGTCTTGTGGCAATTTGTAACCAAATTACATGTTGGACAATTTTCCGCTCAGCTATGCCTTGGCGCATACCGCATATCTAAGCCTACATAACAGGTATGGTCCGCTCACTAATTGTACAGATGGTCCGAAGATTATTTATACAATTTAATGTTCTTTCTAAAATGCCGTTAAGACACTGCGAACTGGATACCTGCAATCATAAAATTGTGGAAGCAGAGTCTGGGATGGAAGGGTGTTCGTAGAGTTGTTCGAGATTGGGAATACGAGTGACTGAGAGAAAATAATTTGCTATCAGATGAACTTTTATCGTGTCGAAATGCATCAGAAGGCGGAATCAAAGTGGAATTTGTTTTTCAAGTCTGTGGGTATTGGGGTCAACTTATGCGTTGTTTAAACTTATCAATGACCAATTTTGTTTCAACCCAAATATAACACACAAGCCCATTTTTCGGTTTGACGCGTGCCGGCAACTGTCTTGCTAAACACTCCACAGCTCAATTCTCTCCTCACTTGCCGCTGTTTATTTTTCCCTTCAACGACACTTCTCTGGTGATCATTCTCGGGCTCAGGAGAATCCAGCCACAATTTGCAAACGATAATTTCCTCAATTTGCACAAGCGCGGCCCAACGAACTTGGATCATGATCGCTACGGCGTCATCTTTTGGCAAGTCGACTGCTTGACTACTGCCGGCTAGGGCCGTGAAGGATCTAAGTGAGTTGTATCATTTCTAATCTTCATCGTCATCCTCATATACCGGTTTTGACAATTTTTCCCTTAGAATAGTCTAGTAAATCACTTACTAGCATTTAGACTACCTGGGAAAGTTTTCCATTGTGTATTTGCCATGACGTTTTGTATATTTGAAGTGATATAGCCTCTACGAATTTGGTGACACCGTTTCCATTATCATCCACGTCTTATTATTTATTCAATTCACCTGTTTTTCCCGTTAGAGTCTGCCGTTCATCCGTTTTTCAACATGAGTGACGAATACCACCAATTTCACGATTGCGACGAAGATGATGCTGTTTCTAACAACTCGTGTATACCACCTGGTCAGGACGAGCCTCAGGCTTTTCAGATATCCATTAAGCTTCCCCCGTACGAATTGCTTGACCCGACGGTCTGGTTCAAACAGATCGAGGCTGTTTTTGCCTCACGTCGTGCAGTACTAACTGTTCGACATCGCTTTCGCCGTTCAGGATCTCCTTGATCCTATCACCAAAGTCAAGCCCTACTCTAGCTTAAAATGGCTATTCTTGAGCGTACGGCACAATCTGCCGACAGCAAGCTTCGCCAACTCCTCAACAGCGTCGAGCTTGGCGACCAAACCCCCTCTGCTCTAATGCGCTATATGCGTCACCTGCTTGCTGGTCGCACCTTAGATGATTCTATTTTCCGTCGCATTTGGAGGGATAAATTACCCCATCCAATGCAACAGGTACTCGCCCTGCTTGACGACGATGTTCCGCTGACCAAACTCGTGGATCACGCAGACCGCATCCATTAATGTTATTGCGGTACTAGTTCGTACGCTGTAAATCAAGCCTCGACCTCAGTACCTCAGCATGCCGTCTCCCATGTTTCGGCCTCACGATCCGACCGTAAACCTGACAGCCATACACAGCGAAAGTCCACTAAATCGCTTGATACCTCATCCCCGCGGTCTACTTTACCCTCTCAAAAGATTCGAGACTTTACAGACAATAGAGACGATGACCTGCAAGATCTTAAAGATACTATCAGGTTATTTTGCTCTCAATTGAGCACGATGTGTTCCACACTCAACCGACTTCAAACCGGTCGTCTATCTGCAAGCCGCAATCGTTCTAACTCAAAAGAGCGTGCAGACGACAAGGTCTGCTGGTACCACCGAACATTCGGCCCGGATGCTATTAAATGCGTCCCACCTTGTTCTTATGCTAGACGTTCACGTTCGGGAAACGGCACCGCCAGCCAGTAATGGCGAAGACTGGTGTTGGCCACTCGCGACACAGTCGCCTGTTTCACGTGAACGACAAGTCCACAGGGTTCCGTTTCTTGATCGATACAGGCGCAGAGGTTAGCGTTTTACCACCCCCTCGTCGTCATCATCTCCAGCCATCGCAGTTTACACTGCAGGCTGCGAACGACACTTCTATCGCCACGTTCGGTCAACGGTCCCTGACCTTAGACCTCGGGCTTCGTCGCCGCTTCCAATGGGTCTTCATCCAGGCCGACGTCCAGTCGCCTATCATTGGAGCGGATTTCCTATCACACTTCGGCCTCACAGTTGACCTTAAACATCAGAAGTTGCTAGATCCTATCACTCAGCTGTTTACTGTCGGGTTAGTTTCGCGTGAGCCGTCCACTGGCATCCATTTGGCCGTGCCAAGCCCGCCATTTTCTAACATCTTGAGGGATTATCCTTCCGTTTCTAAGCCCTGTCAGTTCACGGAGCAGGTTCCACACGCCGTTCGCCACCATATCACTACCACCGGCAGACCGATCCATGCTCATCCGCGTAGGCTTCATCCTGAGAAGCTGCAAATCGCGAAGAATGAATTCGAGCACATGTTGAATTTGGGGATTATCCGTCCTTTGTCCGGTCCATGGGCTTCACCACTGCACATGGTCCCCAAAAAGTCATCCGATGATTGGCGGCCATGCGGTGATTATCGCGCTCTCAATCGAGCTACAGTCCCGGACCGGTACCCGCTTCCCCATATTCATGACTTTTCCAACATGTTGGCTGGAAAGACGATTTTTTCCAAGATTGACCTCGTGCGAGCGTATCACCAAATACCGGTCGCGGAGGAGGACATCCCTAAAACCCCCGTCACGACCCCATTCGGCCTGTTTGAATTCCTTCGCATGCCTTTCGGTTTGAGGATCGCGGCCTAAACGTTTCAGCGTATTGTCGATGACATTTTACGCGGTCTCTCCTTCAAGTTCGTGTACATCAACGACATCCTTGTCGCAAGCTCGTCACCCGAGGAACACGTTGAACACCTACGCCAAGTTTTCGATCGTTTTCGGCAAAATGGTCTACAGTTCAACGTCGATAAGTGTCTTTTTGGCGTCACTTCTCTGGATTTTCTTGGCATCATCTTGACCAACATGGGATCACACCCCTCCCAGAGAAGGTGCAAAGCGTGTTGGCTTTTCCAGCCCCGAAGTCCATAACTCAGCTCCGCTGTTTCATCGGCCTCATCACCTTTGACGGACCTTTTGAAATCAAAGACCGAGTCGCTTCAACTTTCACCCAGTGCTCTTGAAGCATTCGAGGCAGCCAAGAAAGCACTCGCGGATGTCACCCTGCTTCATCATCTGAGCACCGATGCTGATACACAGCTTATTCTGACCACCGACGCCTCAAACATCGCCGTCGGCGCAGTTCTGCAGCAACAGGTCCACGGACAGTTGCAGCCGCTAGCCTTCTTCTCCCAGAAGCTTCAGCCGGCGCAGACTCGCTATAGTACTTTCTCGCGTGAACTTCTTGCCATTTACCTAGCCATCCGACATTTTCGCCACCTGCTCGAGGGAAGAGATTTCCGGGTCCACATGGATCACAAACCTCTCACTTACGCCCTCAAAGCTAAGCCTGATCGATATTCGCCACGTGAAGTACATCACCTTGACTACATCTCTCAATTCACCTCAGACAAACACTATGTCTGCGTTAATGAGTATGTCGTTGCTGATGCCTTGTCCCGTCTAGAGGTCAACGCTCTTATCACCACGTTAGACATGGCGAAGCTTGCGGAAGCGCAGGCGCTTGATGACTCCATCATTGAAATGCTTGCGTCTTCTGTGCTTCAGCTGCGTGAGGCTCCCCTCCCCGCGGCACCAGGCTCTATCGTGTGTGATTTTTCGACAGGTACCCCTCTTCCTGTAGTACCCCAATCCTACCGGAAGGTTGTTTTCGACCACTTCCACTGGCTATCCCACTCCGGTGTTCGTGCCGGCCGCAAACTCATCGCAGCCCGTTTCGTCTGGCCAAAGATGAACACCGACATTGCTACCTGGACCAGGCAGTGCTTAGATTTTCAAAAGAATAAGGTCCATCGACACACCATTTCACCTCCCAGCACGTTCGCGGTTCCCGGCGCCCGTTTTCAACACGTCCACATGGATTTAGTCGGACCTTTACCCCCATCTCGCGATTTCGTGCACATTCTGACCGCTGTTGATCGTTTCAAACGATGACCCATCACCGTTCCCATCTCGGATACCTCGGCAGAGAATATTGCCGTGGTGTTCCTTACGCACTGGATAGCCAACTTTGGTGTTCCAGCTACACTCACCACTGACCGCGGAAGTCAGTTTACATTTGCACTCTTCCGTGAGTTCACCAAACTGCTCTAGTGCTCGCATATCACCACCACTGCCTATCACCCAGCATAAAACGGCCTCATGGAACGCCTTCACGGTCAGTTGAAGTCAGCGCTGCTGTCTCAACCTGCCCCGCACAACTGGAGCGACAACCTGCCGTTCGTCCTACTCGGCATTCGTTCAGCTGTTAAGGAAGACATTCAATGCACTGCTGCCGATCTTGTTTACGGCACATTCCTCCGTTTACCTGGTGAGCTTGTGCAGTCCTCTCCCGTCACCCCTGACGCTACGAACAACTTCGTGCAACAGCTGCAGCAACGCATGGCCGCACTGCGCCCAATCCCCACACGCGCGACACCTCGACGCGTTTTCGTGCACGACGACTTGCACACAACCCCATTCGTGTTTGTCCGGCACGACGCAGTTCGCAGGCCCCTTTGCCCACCATATGATGGTCCCTGTAAAGTGCTTGAACGGAAGGACAAATATTTCGTCATCCAAAAGGCTGATGCTACTGATACGGTCTCCATCGACAGACTGAAGCCGGCCTACGTTGAATGCACGACACCATCACCTGGTCCGTCCACTTCCACGGCACCTTCGCCCTGCACTCCACCTGCTGCCCCAGCCCACCGCCACCCTCCCCACCCGAACCTACCCCCACCCCTAGCACCCCCCTCCCACTCCTTCCCCACCTTCCACTCGTTCTGGTAGACATGTTCGTTTTCCTACCAACTTGCGAGACTTTGTTGTTTAACTTTTTTGTACATCCTCTTTTGTCGAGCGTTTGTAACCCACCAACGCTCTGGTGGGGGAGTTATGTGGGCTCTTGGCTCAACTTATGCGCTGTTTAAACTTATCAATAACCAATTTTGTTTCAACCCAAATATAACACACAAGCCCATTTTTCGGTTTTGACGCGTGCCGGCAACTGTCTTGCTAAACACTCCACAGCTCAATTCTCTCCTCACTTGCCGCTGTTTATTCTTCCCTTCAACGACACCTCTCTGGTGATCATTCTCGGGCTCAGGAGAATCCAGCAAAAATTTGCAAACGATAATTTCCTCAATTTGCACAAGCGCGGCCCAACGAACTTGGATCATGATCGCTACGGAGTCATCCTTTGGCAAGTCAACTGCTTGACTACTGCCGGCTAGGACCGTGAAGGATCTAAGTGAGTTGTATCATTTCTAATCTTCATCGTCATCCTCATATACCGGTTTTGACAATTTTTCCATTAGAATAGTCAAGTAAATCACCTTCTAGCAGTTAGACTACCTTAGAAAGTTTTCCATTGTGTATTTGCCATGACGTTTTGTATATTTGTAGTGCTATAGCCTCTACAAGTCGTTGAACTGAAGTCGCAGTCTGCAACCAAAGCAAGTGAAAACAGTCTGAAAAAAACCAAGTTACAAGGATCTCAACCATTCTTGAAGATCAGTAGTTATTGAGGATCTCGAAGATCTACAAAAGGCTGAATCGTTCCTGAATACCCTGCTTATTGTTTATACATGTTTGAAAGTGCTTTTAAGCAATTAAGCGCATTGTTTACTCAGTCTGCTTCAAATATTTACAATACTTTACACACCGTCGGAAGATTTTTGTTATTTTATATATCAGTCAACACACTACGTCACAGTAGCAAAGGCAATTATAACATTTTGAATTTTGTCGTTTCTTTTGCAATCTACAATGGAATTAGACAATATTACCCTCGATAATTCTACAAAACTGTCACTGGGGGCGGGAATCCAACCGCGGACGCCTCGGGTGGAAGTCGAACGGCTAACCGATAGCGCTATAGAAGCATACAGCAGTGAGGATCAAATTCGGTTATCAACTACAAAAGAGCGGTCACGAAGTCTATTAAAAAGTCCTCCCAGCAAACGGACGAAAAGCCTCAAAGGTTTAAGGGATGCAACTTTTATAGAGGAGACCTGCATATCATGTTTTACGCTTCTTCACAAATTTGAAAACCAAGAGAAGGAGCTTCATAGTTTAAAAATGGAGATGGAGGAATTGAAGAAATCTCTTCGCCATATCTTTACGAAGGACAACATAATGATACCTGAATTTCAGAGTAGCAAGCAGAGAAGAGTTTTTGCAGAATCCCGGGGCAGTGCATCTACTGAGGAAAGGGAGCAGGCACCGTCAACCCGGGCCGCGAAATTGGTAGCTTTCGCATCCAACCCCCTTGATACTGTGCAAAACAACACACCAACAAAACTTCACGCTCAATACCGAGAGAGAGATTGTACAACTCCACTTTCTAGTAAAGTCAGTTCGGGCGCAGAGAGCCAGCAAAAACAAGGAAGTGGGTATGTTAAGGCTGCATACAAATCACTGAAGGAAAAAACTAATGCAGAAGGGGGACAGCACGAAGCCAGCTCTGAACAGTGCCATCTCAGCTTCCAAAAGAAGCCTATCTTTGGTGAAGGTAAGGAAAACTGCACAGGTGAGGCAATACAGAAATCGCCCATAAATCGGAAAAACAAAATTTTCATACAGGGTGCTCCTGAGTCCACGTTTGACAGTACAACGGAACGAGTTGCACACGACTACGATCGAATACACGAATAGGCCAGGGCTGTCCTAAAGGATTGACAAACCTATATCATAAATAAAGCCTTCCGTCTGGGTATAGCAGACCCAGCCACGACCTGCAAACAAATCCAAGGCCTCTCAAAGTTATCTCCGATAACGAAGGCTTGGCATCGAAATTGCTAAAAGGAAAAATGGCCTTACGAACTTAGCACAAGCAAGTGTTTTTTCAGCCAGACTACGAGCCGAGGAAGCGGATGAAAATGAGAGAACTAAGGACAGAACTGAGAAAGAGGACTGATAGCGGGACAAAGGGCCTGAAAATAAAAGACGGCCAAATAATACAAGTCAAGGAGCCCTTCCTGTGGCCAAAACCTGTCACGATGAGGGTTGGGCCTCACGGAGTAAATTATCACTAAAGATCTTAACCGCAATTTTACAAAACTTTTTTAACAAGGTGGACGAAGTAAAGAACGTGGTTGATGAGGTAAAACCAGACATCATGGCTTTAATTGAAACCTGGTTTTCGAAAAATATCGCTGATTCTGAATTATCGCTTAGAGGATACCAGCTTTTCAGTAAAGACAGAACAAATAGGGGAGGAGGGGTTATAATCTATGTCACTTGCAAGCTGACAGCCACGGCTGAAGTACCGATCTCAGCACGAGATGTGGAAATGCTTAACATTACCATATCTGCTAAGTATGCCAGGCCACTGAGGCTTTCGGTGACATACCGCCCGCCAAATCAGACTCCTGACCAAGACACTATTCTCATATCAGAATTGTATAAGGTCAGTGAGAAAAAAGACATCCTCATTGTTGGGGACTATAACGCTCCTGGGGTTGATTGGCAGACATGGACTGCACAGGGTCTTCCAGACAACTTCAATCACAATTTACTACAATGGGCCACAGCCAAAATGCTCTGCCAAACCGTCGCGTGTGGAACGCGGGCTAGGGAAGGACAACAGTCGAACTGTCTCAACCTTACCTTTACCCGAGAGGAGGAAACTGTGATTGACCTGCAGGATCGACCCCCATTAGGGTCAAGCGACCATATTATGCTGTATTTCGAGTATTCGCTGTTCTCCAAACCCTAATCCTCCGACACATGGGAAAGTAACATTTGGCAGGGTGACTACCCACTTATGAGAAGAGAAATGTCAGAGGTATCATGGGAAACAGATCTCCAAGGTGGGGCAAATGAACAGTGGATGACCTTAAGCTCGACGTTGAAAAGGACTCTTTGTCTCAACTGTCCCTTCAGAAGAAAGCCGAGTACGAATCGCCTGAAGTGGATCAACTCAAACTTAAGGGCCGCTTTCAAAAAAATAAACCGCTTCTGGAGGCGTTACAGACTAACTGGCTTCCATAAACACTAACGGGAGTAAAAGCACCAATGTAACATTTGTAAAAGTGAATCTACTAAGCTCGCAAGGAATACGAGTTGAACATACTAACAGTAGGTCGTTCTCCTCCAAGAACTCCATTGTCGTCTTCTTAATTATCGTTTCCATCACCTTACAGCAAATGCAAGTTAGGCTGACGGGCCGGTAATTGTTGCCCTTCGTTCGGGCTCCGCCCTTATATATCGGGTAAATATTTGCCCTTTTCCATTCAGATGGCAGTTTTCCTAGTTCAAATGAAGAACGAAAGATATGTGCTAGGGGCTCTGAGAGTTCGCTTGCCAATTCTTTCAAGAACTTGGCTGGTATATTGTCTGGACCGGATGACTTTGCTTCTTTGAGGCTCTGCAGCTCCCTCTCAACTGCAGATGTTGAAAATAGTAAAGAATGAAGTGCTGGACCGGCGTTTACAACAGCGCTGTTGGCATTATCAAAATGAAGCTCGGTTTCCCTAGTAAATACCCAGGCAAAGAACCGGCTACAGTAATCGGCTTTCTCGTCATTCTCAGCGACTTCTCCGCCATCATCATTCTTAAGTACTGCGACAGGATCCTTGTTTTTTCATCTATTGTTAATATAGCGGAATAGAATTTTGGGCTTTTCTTCGGCCTGTTGGAGGATTCTTGATTCATAGTTTTTCCTGGCCTGGCGAATTGATTTTTTACTGCATTTCTTTGGCGTCGGAATTCCTCCAGGTGTACTGGCGACCCAGTTTTCCTGAATATCTTCCATTTCCTATTCTTCTTCAGTTGCCTGTTAAGGTCTCTCGTCAACCAGGCAGGACGACTAGTCGTCTTGTGTACCTTGACCGGACAAAAGCACTTAAGCAGATCTAATGCAACCCTCTTGAGTGATCTCCAATCCTCTTCCGGATCCCCCTTGAGTAGGCAGTCCCAATTCACGGACGATAGTGCATTCTTCATTGAATTGAGATCTGCCTTCCATATGTTTGGCTGGTCCTCCGTTTTCCTCAGCCGTTGAGTATGGAGTGAGTAATCCCACATGAGCGTCGTATGGTCACTCTTACCGAGCGGAGCACTTGAATGCACTTCATCTGTGTAGGATGAATCCCTCGTGAAAATGAGATCCAAACAAGTAGCCTGCTGGTTTTCTCGAAATCTGGTTATGCCCTTAACGTTCTGAACTAGAGATAGGTCAAGCGTGAGATCCATTAATTTGGAACTAAAGGAAGTTGACGCGCCTCAACTGTCAGGTTGTTCCATTCAATTGCAGGGGCGTTGAAGTCACCAACGATGAGAACCTCCTGGTGGCTAGCAGCTTCTTTCACCAGACCAAGGAGCGAGTCGTCGGCTCCACTCAGGATGTTTGGTGGCCGGTAAACGGCCAGGAATTCAAGGTTCTGTGAATTCGCCTTCTTGATCTTTAACCAGGCGGACTCATACTCCAGGGCTACAGTGTGTTCTCTTTCTACAACAGAGATTTCAGTTCTGACGTACACGACAACCCCACCTCCTTGTCGGTTTTGGCGGTCTTTGCGGAAAAGCTGGTATGCTGGGATCGAAATCTCCGAATCTGCTATTTCTGTTTTTAGCCATGTTTCCGTTATGGCAACTACATCAGGTTTCCGCTCCCAAAGTACTGCCTTGAGTTCATCAATTTTTGAGGGAAGACTTTGGGCATTAGTGTAAAGAAAGCTCAATTTAGACTTATTCACCACTTTATGTCCAAATAGGGCACTCAGAGGAATTTTTCCTACATATCCCATAATATACTGATACTGATACTGAACTCCCTATTTGTCACATCAAAATCTCAAGAATTATAAACAATGTGCATAGATAAGCCTAAGAATGCTTACTTTAAAGTGAGATTGGCAACCGAAAATTGGTATGTGCGGCAAGTGCAATTGAAAAAGAGTAAATTTATTGGATAGGAATTAACAGTAAAAATACGGACGAAAAACGTTAAGGATGGATGTATCACCAAGGTGAACACAAACAAGCAGATATATTTTGAACTTTTATTGCCAAATAAATTTTACAGGAATCACTGAAGTGTCGCGATGGCCGAGTGGTTAAGGCGATGGACTAGAAATCCATTGGGAATTTCCCGCGCAGGTTCAAATCCTGCTCGCGACGACTTTTCCATTGCTTTCTACTTTGCTGTGCTGACTGATCGCTTTATTCAGCCTGTGGTTTCGGCAAAAAATACACCATGCTGGTCATAGAGGAACCATCAAATAATATGCCTTCTGAACAATTCCTTATTTGAGCTGTGTTGACTATGCGCATTATCGATAATGATTCCCTTTATTTTTTAAAATTTTTGAAAACTAGCAGTTCCCAAAAATTAGTGCAAGTTGCGTGTATGCTCTCTCAGCTTTCGAGCCTTGTAACGAGCCGAGGATGTCGAGGTTGGCACACACACGGAATGATAAGAGACCTGAAGATGTTTCGGTCATTGGGAGCGGCGAACAGATTTGATAAACTCCAGACGGAAAGATTATGACAAAATATCGAAGGAATGAACAAAATCTACTCTACTCGATATAAATGTATACGTACACGGATTATATATAAGGTACAGTAAGGAAATGCGTTACACGGATAAATGTCCCATCTGGAGTGGGGGGTGTTCTCTCATGTCCGTTCAATCACCGGTGGGGAGCGCAGCGCTGGGGGCAACTGCAGGGGAGGGACGAGGGAGTGCTGGCATAGTGCGAGGAGAAACGATACGAGTTCGATGGCGGCGAGTTGTGGGGTGGGTAGTCAGCGGTTGTGAAGGGGGACGGGCACCGGGATCTTCGCAGACAGTCGATCACATCACCGCCATCCTGGGTTCGCGCCAAAAGTGCCAACCTTGGTGCCTAAAATAATCATTCAGTTTCTTGGGTTGTTACAGCTTTCTTTGGGGAAGGGAGAAACCCGTCCTGCACCCCGTTCAAGCTCGCGACGGGGATTTCAACCCGTATTCCCCCGTCCCCGGAAAAAATTTTCACAGCGAGGTGCCCGTTTTTTTTTCATTGTTAAGCCCCGTAATTGATTTTTTTGTCAGAGGACGAGGTATGTTTCGAAAAACGTGTACTATAAATTTAATTTTTGCATCAAAATTCTTCATCCCCGCATTCCCCCGAGTCTCTCCGGCATCCCGCATCACCTGTGCTCGCAGAGTACATCTCGTAATGCAACTTACTTCACTTATCCAGAGTACAGTCCATAGACTCCGATTTTCACAAAATGTTAATTGTACTGCGAAGTCAACCTCTTGTAACTTTCCACGCATCCTTTCTTAGGTCCTTTTCTATCACTGTCCATGCAGTTTTGAGCCTCTATCTGCTACCGTAATTGGGTGATCACTAAGCAGCTTATATGCCTCTCATTACTAACAAGCTGCCAGTCGCAGGTTGGGATAAATGCACTTGAACAGATTACGGTGTGTCAAAGGTCACTACTCGGAGGGCCGTCACCTACCCAATTCAATACCTACTTGGCAGTCGGCCCAGTGTATGTTTGTTTGGCGGGTTCACTATGAGTCAGGCTACTATGACACCTGCTCGAGTTTGCTTCTATGACACCCTCACCCTGTTGGCATCCGAGGCGCCCCTTCACGTCGAAAATTGCAGTAATTTGCGATTATGAAATAATTTTGATCTGCTGGTGTTGTGAGCTGGTGCACATAATTGTATCCTTTAAGAACAAATACCGTTTTTGCTGAAAATATCGGAATATTTTCAAAATAAAGCGTATCTATGGGAGCTTGCCTCGCTGACTCACGCTGGCAGTAAAGTTTCTGTCCTCCTACGCCGTCTTGTTTGACTTGTGATTTGGGGGAACATTCTGTTTGTTGACAGCACAACTTGCGACATTGGTGACTCCCTCCGAACACGCCTTGCTTCCAAATCCACGATATATTCAGGCTTCGACAATGGACAGCTTTCCCCCAGAAATTCAACGCATGTAAGCGCCTGCTGCTGACGCTCTCAATGCCGCTTAAATTTTTCTTCTGGGCGAACAATTGATGGAGAGGCACGGCTTTGTCAAACCATCACCTGCCGCACTCCCAACTCCTGCTATTTCTTTTGAAGATATCTCACAACTGAAGGCTGACATTGCGCAAATCAACGAACAGGTACTTGCTTATCAACGGCAATTAAGCTCTTCATCCCGGCATTCATCGAGGTCAGCTACACGGCATGTCCAGCCTGCTGCTTCAGTTCATCCCAGCTCCGCTACCACATGCCGGTATCACTCCACTTTTGGCGCCAGAGCCCGTCACTGCACCTCTCCTTGCTCCTTTATCTCCAAGCGGCGCACACGAGCTAAGCCAGTATACACGAAGGTGAACGCCACCAGTCTTCCTGGTGTTTCTAATCCCGGTTGGACCTTTTATGCCTGCGACGTCCTGAGTGGCAGGCGTTTCTTGATTGATACTGGCGCTCAGCTGAGCGTGCTTCCTCCTCCACCAACCGTTCGTCAATGCCACAACACCGGCTTTTCCCTCAAGGCAGTCAACACCTCATCAATTGACAATTTTGCTATGTATGCCCGTCCGAGGGGTCGAGACATCATGACGCGAGGCACGCGAGGCGCGCGTCAAGCGCCGCTCAAGGTCACGGACACTTGGTCATCCCTTTCTTTGTTCTGATTGACCAGCCTTCGATCCTGGCCAGTGGCTCACCCCCGGCCTTAATCTGATTGGCCAGCGTTCCGCCCATTACATTTACCCCACACCATATACACGGCTGTGTCAGCATAACTCGCCACTTGAACTAAGCCTTCGCCCTCAGTACACGTCCTGCCTCAGACAGTCCTCTGTTTTGCCTACATGACATTCTGCTTACAAGCAGCCTTCTGTTTTACCTACATTACATTCGTCCTACCTAAAAACTGCCTTCCGTTCTCAATCAATAACTTTGGCGACGCAGTGAAGCGAATATGGTTCCTTTATTTTCTACATCATCACCTTTTTGGCCGAAAGGCGCTCTGAAACCTTCAAATAATTCCTGTTTACAATGGAGGATTACATTGAACTTCTTCCGATTTTGTTGCCTGCTGTTACGCTCGACGTTACATCTTATTTGAAACTCCTTCGGACTCATCTCGGAGAGGTGGGACAGTGTTGCTTTGAAGCCCTTAAATTACAAGAGTCTGCTGATCTTCCAACAGCATTCTCTAAGCTCGAAACAATGTGTGGCGGAAAGGACAACATCTTCTTGAGCCGATATCGATTTTGTCAAATGCGTCAGGAATCCAGCCAAGGCATCGGCGATTTTATTATAAACCTTACTCTTGCCGTACAGGATTGCCGATACACCGAGATTTCGGCATCCAAGTTCGAGCAGATGATGCTGGTGCAACAGTTGCCTGTGGGCTTGAGGGATGAAAATGCTCGGGAAAAGGTTTTATCCGTGAAGGAAGATTTGTCATGGGAGAAAGCCTGTGATATCGTCCGTCATCAAGCGGGCGTACAGCAGAACCTTCAGCAGCTAGATCATTCAAACACTGAAGTTACATCATCCTTACAATCTGATTTAGCCATCTCCCTAGTCAACACCGCCGAATGGTCACCTAAACGGCACCCTGTAGCTCCTTCAAAACAACTACCATCCTGCTATCATTGCGGTCAGCACCATATCCGTTGGTCAGACTGTAAACACCAAAATACACTTTGCTGAGTTTGTACGAAAATTGGCGAGAATGATTAGTGAGGCCAAGGCTATATCTATTCCCCCGCCCAACTGCTTAAAGTATTAAGTGGTTAAACATTTACTTCTTGGTTAGGGAACGTAAATTAATATGTAGTTGTTGCGGAATTCATCAAAAACATTTTCAATTGAATAAGATTATGCTTGTTTATGTAAACTAACAGAAGTAAATTCAACCAACATTAACCTCTATTGCATAGAATACGAAATGTAACCGAGGGATATTTGATCTTACGCAGGCAGAGTTAAAAATAAAATGGAAATTAGTCCTTCTATAGGTGGAATGTAACGAAAAATTTAAATTTAAGCTACCGAGCATTTGAAAGTAGATTTTTATTATAATTCGACGGGAGTTTTTTGCCTCTATAATCATGCTTGCCAGAAAATTGGCCACATCGAAAAAGTCTTTTTCCAAAAAGCGGACGAAAACTAACAAACACGCCGTCTACCCGAATCCAGCTGGGGATGGCGAGATGGTACTTCAGAAGTCTGCAGCAGACAAGCCGTTCCAGTCACCCTACAACATCACGCTTTCAGTTGATCTCCATCCCTTGAAATTTGAAATCGACACTGGTTGAGCTGTAACCCTCATAAATGAGGTCTCTCTTCATAAATTTCCCCACCTCCGTCCGGCTCACTCTACTTTTTAGTTACACTGGACAGAACGTAGACGTTCGAGGAGTCTTTACGGCCGAAGTTGAGCACGATGGCAAACTTCATTACCTGCCGGTTCAGGTGGTCAGAGGAAGTCAACAAGTAAACCTCCTCACACGGGACTGGATAGGATGTGTTCCGTCGGTGCTATCCTACATATCTCGAATTGGAGTTGACTCCGCTCTAGATTCTTTTGTAATGAGTCATGAAGAACTATCTCGGGATTATTCTACTACACAGCCTCGCGATCCATCCGTTAAATTCTGCTTTGAATCAGAATCTCAGCTCAAATTGATCAAAGCTCGTCCAGTCCCCTATGCACTTGCAGCGGAGGTCGCCGGAGCGTTCGATCGTCTAGACAAAGCAGACATTATTGAGCCTGCACGGTATTCAGAATGGACAGCTCCAATAATCCCTGTTCTTCAAACCGATGGGTCCGTGGGTATTTCTGATGACTACAAGCTCATTATCAACACAGCAACTAAACTAAACTATTATTAGCTCCAACGTAGAGAGGTCAGGTATAAATCCCTTTCAGATGGTCAGCAATTAACAACTTTCGACTTTAATCATGCTTACAACTAATTCATCCTAAATACAGAATCCCGAGACGTTACCAGCACCAATACACACCGGGGTTTGTTTCGACACAAAAGACTGCCAATTGGAAGTTATTGCTGGAACTAGTTGGACGTTGAACAATCTGCTTTTGAACAAGCAAATGCGGTCCCTTCCACATTCTCTTCCCGGATTCATCACGATCCGGAAAAGCTGATACCACAGAAATGTAGGGCGTCCCCGTACGGCCTGGGTTCAGTTCTCAGGGACTGAATGTCTTCGTCCTGCCTACAGACTGCCTTTTGTTCTCAATACATAACAAATTTCGGCACCCGTTCTCTTTTACTGGATATTGGCCTCCAACGACTCTTCTCTTGGGTGTTTGTCGTTGCCGATATGCCCTCCGCCATTCTTGGGGCAGATTTCCTGTCTGCCGTTAATCTCATGGTGGACTGCCGTCACTCCAGTTTGCACGACCAGACAACTAAACTCTCTATCCGAGGCATCTCTTCCTCTGAATTCTCGGGCAAACTCGCCGTTCTGGATCCAGATCCTGAGAATCCATTTCGGCAACTTCTCGCCAAATATCCTGCTCTTATCCACCCAAATTTCAATACATCTACCCCGCCACACGACGTCGTCCATCACATCCGGACCACTGGCCCTTCCGTCTTCTCCGGGGCTCATCGTCTCGCGCCCACCCAACTTGCTGCCGCCAAGGCTGAGTTTGACCACATGCTTCGAATGGGCATTGTCCGCCAGTCTGACAGCCAATGGGCCTCACCCCTCCACATGGTTCCCAAGGCCACTTCTGGTGACTGGCGCCCCTGCGGTGACTACCGAGCCTTGGACCGCTACCCTGTGCCGCATCTTCAGGATTTTGCCGGTGCCCTATTCGACAAGTTAGTGTTCTCGAAGATTGACCTGGTCCGGGCTTTCTATTAGATACCCATCGCCCCGGAGGACGTTCCGAAGACGGCCGTCACCACCCCATTTGGCCTCTTTGAGTTCCTGTGCATGCCGTTTGGACTCCGCAACGCCTCCCAGACCTTCCAAAGGTTCGTTGATCGGGTGCTCCGTGGCCTACTTTTCGTCTTTGCCTACATTGACGATCTCTTGGTGGCCAGGTCTACTGCCGAGGAACACATGGAACATCTCACAACGGTGTTTGACCGCCTTCAACAGTTTGGCGTTGTTCTCAATCCGTCCAAGTGTGTCTGCGGTGTGTTTCCCTTGAATTTCTTGGACACCTGGTTGACTCTCATGGTATTCATTGCCTGCAGCCATCCGTGACTTTCCGCCTCATTCTTCCAAGCGTCAACTCCAGCGTATTTTGGGCATGGTGAATATCTATCGCCGGTTTCTCCCGAACTGTGCTAACACTATTATGCCGCTCACGAAGCTTCTTTCTACTTCCAAACGTTCGTTTGAGCTATCAGCAGTAGCCCTCGCTGCTTTTGATAAGGTGAAGTCTGCCCTGGCCGATGGTACACTTCTGATGCACTATTATCTCGATGCGCCTCTCTCCCTCATGGTCGATGCCTCCAATGTTGCAGTCGGCGTGGTTCTTCAACAACACATTACAGGTCAAACTCAGCCCTTAGCCTTCATTTTCAAGAAGCTAAAACCTGCCGAATCACGCTACAGCACTTTTGGACGGGAGCTTCCGGCTATCTACCTTGTCGTGAAACACTTCCGGCATTTCCTCGAGGGCAGAGACTTCGTCGTTTTCTCTGACCATGAACCACTATCCTACGCCTTAAAATTACATTCGGACAAGCTGAACCCACGGGAGCTTAGAAAACTGGACTATATCTCACATTTCACCTAAGACATCTGCCACATCGGTGAATCACGCAATGAGGTGGCTGACACGCTCTCCAGACCCTCCATCGCCCATTTGCAACTGAATCCCGAGATCGATCTGACTCCCATGGCGGCCGAACAACGCCGTTCTGATGAGAACGTTTCCGGACTCCAACTCCAGGGACTGCCACTGATTGCTGCCAACGGCACCATCCTGTGTGACGTCTCCACTGCCTCCCATCGGCCATTCGTGCCACCATCTCTTCGCCGCACAGTTTTCTCCTCCCTGCACAACCTGTCTCATCCTGGGAGTCGAGCAACCGACAAGCTGGTCTCTGATCGCTTTGTCTGGCCTGGAATGCACAAGGACGTCAAAACTTGGGCACGGGCTTGCTTGAGCTGTCAACGACGCAAGGTGCACCGGCACAACAAGGCACCAATTGGCCCATTCCCCGGCCCCGGTACGAGGTTCAGTCACATCCATCTGGATATCGTAGGCCCTCTGCCTCCATCCAACGGCTGTTCCTACCTTCTCACCTGTGTGAATCGATTTACCCGGTGGCCGGAGGCTATTCTTCTTCCCACTGTCAAGGCTTTCACGGTGGTCAAAGCCTTCCTCAGTCGTTGGGTTGCCATCTTCGGCGCTCCATCCACTATCACGACTGATCGCGATGCTCAGTTCGAATCTAATCTCTTCCAGTCTGTTCTCTCCTTTTTAGGCTGAACCCGCATCCGCACTACAGCCTATCACCCGGCTGCGAGCGGTTTCATCGCTAGTTGAAGGCCTCCCTACGCGCTGCGGCTGATCCGGAGAACTGGACGGACCATCTTCCCCTGGTCCTCTTGGGCATCCGCTCCTCCCTCAAGTCAGACCTTGACTGCTCCGCCGCTGAACTGGTGTTCGGTGTCCCTGTCCGACTTCCCGGTGAGCTGATCTCGCCATCTCCTCCAGGTGCGGTCGAGGATCCCGCCAACCTCCTGCATCGCCTCCAGCAGTTTCTGCGGATGCTATCCCCGGTTCCGCCCAGGCCTTCGGTCTCCGAATCTTATCTCGAGAAAGACTTGGCGACCTGTACTCACGTCTTTCTACGATTTGATCGCGTCCGGCGGCCCTTGGAACCACCCTACGAGGGACCGTTCCGCGTCATCTCGCGTGGGACGAACACATACCGCATCCAATGTGGTACTCGCGAGGAGGTCGTGATCGTTGACCGGCTCAAGGCTGCTGTCCCGGACACTTCGTCAGACGAGCCCTTTCTTTCCCCTCCTCCACAACCCTCTATTCCACCGTCCCGCATTTTACCCCTTCCCTCCTGTCCCTAACCCCAATCTGATCCTGCCTCCAACTCTGACACTTCTGCTACTGTCTCAACCTCTGACACTTCTGCCACTGCTCCCACCAACTCCTCTTCCACATCCCCTGTATATATCACCCGGAGTGGACGACATGTTCATTTTACCTGACCGTTTTTTCACCCATATTTTTAGGCACCAATCTTGCCTTCGGCATCGTTTCCGCCGCCTTCGGTCTTGCAGGGTGCACTGTGGGAGCCTGCCTCGCTGAATCACGCTGGCTTCGTTGCCAAACGCCGCGCAAGTTCTGCCTCTACGCGCGCCGGCTCAACGCCTACTCACTGTGTCTGCCAACAGCTACGAGAGGTCCCGCGATATCCTTCTCCTATGCTCCCACGATTGTCGCGGCTCCGTACGCTTATTGAGGCTCAGTGCTTCAGCCAATAGATGGGCGTATCTCCATCTGGCTGAGTGCATTGCCCAGCCGTCTCGGGTCCACCGCACCGAACACACAACTTGGCATACCGACTCGGCGTGCACAACTCCACCTGTGTACTCTCGATTTTCGGGCAGTAAAGTTTCTGTCCTCCTACGCCGTGTTGTTTGACTTGTGATTTGGGGGAACCTTCTGTTTGTCGACATCACGACTTGCGACATATCAATCTCAAGCTGCCAATAGACAGTTAATTATTGTCCACACAGGAAGCACAACTTTGCGGGTTTCGCCTGTCGCGTGCCATTGCATGACGCAGCTACGAGGGCTCTGGCCCTTCAGTGGCTTTTCCAGCATTTCCTGTGGTGGTACACAGTTCCGATGTACTTAACTCCAGGTAAGCGTTTGTTTAAAAAAACAATGCTACTTAAATTTTGTGAATACTATTTTAATCTACGTAACTACGCGTGTTTCGTGTTTCTTGTGCCACTGCATGACAGCGTTGTGAGGAGTCCAGCCCATCAATGGTGTTATAACCGTGTGTGTTCCTGTGTCAACACTGGTTATATCCTTGGTTGATCTCACCTGTGCTGCCACTTTTATAACCTTGCGTGTTCCTGTTTCGACCCCGGTTATGTCCCCCATTTACGTGTTAGGAAGAGAAGGCAGAACAAGATAACCGAGAATAATTTGCTTTAACAATTCCTGCGTACACATTGACTCTGCACGTGTCAGTTGACTTGTCCCGCGTTCATCAGCAAGTCGTCTGTGGTTGCGTCACGGCGTTCTCGTCTGCAGCAAGTCCCACCTCCCGTGTCCACTCTCCCATTTACAAAAAGGCAATCGGTCCGTACCCGCTTTGTCCCTTCTTATTGGTCTATCTGGGCAGCAATCGGATACTGGTTGAACCCTCAAGGGCATGCATAATTTGCTGGTGTGTAACAGCTCTTTGTGACCTTGCGTTTACCTCTGTTCGTGCGCCTTTGTTTGGCGTTAACTCAGGCTATCGGTCTGTATGTCTGTCTGGATGATAAGGGTGGTGGCTCACGTGCTCGGCCATCCCAACAAATGAATTCTTCAGCTTTTCCGTGTGTTTTCTGCTATAGGAACTCCACTTTTTCCGCAGCAACTGATGGATTCAGTTCAGCATGGAAACTGAATTTCGTATACCAGAAAACACACGGGAAACACTGAGGGAGGGGAGTGCAATCGCGCCAATCCGATAGTGTCCTTGAATTTGAAGCATGCTAACTAGCTTTCCGACTCATCCGAGCGGTTGGGCCGAGCACCAATCGTGTCGACAGATTTTGCGATGTCGTTACGTGCACGGCCGATGGATAGTGCGGCATGGGACGAGTCATCAGGTTGGTGTACGAGCAAGTCGGTTAGGGCTGCTCCTAACAATTTCCTCGGAAATTAAAAAGGCAACATGGAAACTGGATTTCATGTACCAGAAAATACATGGGAAACGCTGGGATGGGGACCCACCGATGAGTTGACTTTCTCGAAGCTGCACCCTACAGTGGCACTGGATCAGCGAAACACGTGTGTCTGGGTTTTTACCTAGTACCGCTGTGCTGTCAGTATAATAAATAATTGCATAGTAGGCTATGCTAATGGCACTGAGTTCGTCAAAATTTTCATAAACGCTGGTGGCTGCAAAATGCATTGCAATTGCGTTTCTTCGCCTCATGATAAACATAGTACAATACTATCAAGAATTAAAAGGAGCTCCAATGGGTTCACCCTTATCTGGATTCCTTGACGAAATAACGATGTAGAAACTAGAATCAACGGCACTTCCATCGATTAACTCTACCTTATAGGCACAATATGTAGACGACAAATTTGTTGTCGTTAAAAAGGAGCAACTCGGAGCACTCCAAAATGCCATCTACTCAACTATTCCGGGCATTTATTTCACACTCGAGAAAGAGGTTAACAACAAACGCCCATTTCTGGATGTTCTCGTGCAGCGAAATACTGACGGAACATTACAAACATCCATTTACCGCAAAGAAACATATGCGGAAGTTATTCTAAGCTATGAGAGTAACAACCCCATCTCTCATAAACGGAGTGCCGTCAATAGTCTGCTACATCGAACAAAGACACACTGCTCTGAAGAACAAATCTACCGAATGGAGGTTAATTACTTGTTTAATTTGTTTTTCCGAAATGGTTACCGCAAAAGCTATATACGCCGATGCATGAAACGACAACAACGCAGCAAAAAGGAACCAGATAGTTCCACTCAAGCGCCAACACAAATACATGGCGAGTCCTCCCTTATATAAGGAATATGTCTGAACTCGTTGAAAGACACTTGCGGAAACACCAAATAAATTTGGCGCACAAACCGATGGCTACTTTACGCACCCAGCATTTACACGCTAAGGATAGAGTCAGCTACCTCAATAAGAAAGAAGCCTTCTACAAAATCCCATGTGGAGGTTTGGATACTGTATATTGTGGCCAAACAGGAAGATCCGTCTCCATGCGCATCCACGAGCACAAATTGGCCGTGAATAGATGTGACCGTTTTTTCCGAAGTGGCCATGCATTACCTCAATACAGGACACACCTTTGCATGGGATAAAAGACGCATCGTCGGAGTTTGCCCCTCCAAAAATAGCCGAGAATTCCTCGAAGCCATGCACTCCGATTCATGAAATAACCGGCACGTCGAGTTGGATGATATTTATAAACACATCAAAGAACGATAGAAAATACAGAGGCCACAGAACAGAGATCAACTGAGACCAAACCTACCAATCACGTCTCACTTTGTATAACTATTGATTTTTTCGGCTGTTTTGAAAATTTAGTTGTTCATTGCACTTTTCTTGTTAGTACGAAGACGAGTTGGGGCGCCAAAATCGAAAATTTACTCATTTAAGTTATTTTATCCCAAAGAACATCTTAAAATTTAAATTTCTTGGGAAGCGCGTGTTCCAGTTTATACGAATGAATTCTGAAATTAGCCGTGGGTAATTGTACACCGATCTGTTTCAGGATGTACCCATCCTGATTGATGTCGTGTTTGCGAGCTAATTGGAACCCCAATTTTATCTGTTACTCGCTAACTTTCAGTAACAATGGTAGTTACCGAGAAACACAGAGCACACTCTCGAAGCGCTTTTCCGCCTCATTGGGCGTCATCAAATATATAATGGTTTACAATTACCCACTGCTATATAGTCCCGATCACAAACCGACAACACGGCGGACCTGTGACTCAAGGGTTAGAATGTTTGCCTCTGGCCGGAGAGAAGCGAGTTCGAAACTCGGACGTGGTGGCAATTTCTGAATAAAAGCAGCCGTCGCCCCCTCGCCCACTGATCCATACACGCGTTCTCCCAAGACTGTTTTCGCCCTGCGTGGCGGTGGTGAACGTGCATTGATCCCTTGTCTAGAGACAGGCGATTTGGCCGACCCCTTTTTTTTGACTGTGTGTATCCATTGCTGAAGGTTATCTTTTACTACTTGTTTAATAGTACCGTACCACCTTGATAGTTGTTATCATTGGGATTTGAGGTACGCTTTACTGCTGGGTACAGAGTCAGGTGAGTCAAGAACACAAAACAGCGTATGAAACATGATACCGGAAATGAGCACAAATGTTATAGTCTTGCCAAAATCCCATATTGCCAATAGAAATAAATATGCCAATTCCAGAAAGCAGTTCAGAAGAAGAGGAAGAAGTGATCACTGGAAAAATACGTTGGCTGAGCAAGAGAATCAGTCACGTGGGAAGGACCGGGCGCAGCAACAACTCTGACAACAGCGGACATAATTGTCGCGCAATTATCAAGCCCAAATCCGACGCGGACAAGGAAATCATGGCAATTAATGAGCCATCGCCGTACCAAGTAAGACCTCAAGCGATTTCTACAGGAACGGACAATTACAGTACGCATGCGGATGACCAGTGCGAACTATAAATACCGTGCAATCTGTGTATGTATCACCTTTATCGGCGCATGTCTCAGACTTTTCTGCTATGATAAAGGATTCTCGACAGAGTCCGAAACGTCAGGAAAATCAAACTCCTGTTCCAGTGGTAGCATCTCCTTCTTCTTCTGAACAAGCCCAGATGTTCGCCGTCCAAATACATCTCGTTCGGATCCCCCAAAGGAGAAAATATTAGCAAGCGCACTAAAATGTAAATCTCCTAGCGTACCTAGTGCAGTATATTTAAGGCTATCAAAGCGTGTGCAAGCAAGTACCAGATCGGCTTTCAGTCGTACCAATCAGATGGAGTCCTCAGGTGGATTTCGGCTCGACTGTCCTTCTTACTCATCAGAATGACGTCGGATAGTCCTAATCTCTACCTGCGCGTCACCACGTGGACTGCGCGTGGACGGAATGGTGTAGGAGAGAGTTGCCAGGGCAGCGTGCAAGCGGATTGGTTAGGTTGGCAATGACAACTGGAGGGCAGGTTCGGAGGTGCTTTTCTCTCCCACCCGATTACATATATAATGGATATGGCAATGACACATTGATTAAACATAAACGCTGGTGTCTACCAGATGCATTGCAGTGTAGTTTTCTATTGCCTGACTACGAAAATTTTATAAAGTCACTAATCTTATATAGTGTATGATCACAACAAATCTGCAGAGGAATTTTATTTGTTTTCAACTTTCTCAACTAAAACCCATGTAATATGTCCTGTATTAAACGCAGTTAAGTCTCACAACGCGTTTTCTGCAAAGTATTCGATTGGAGCCACTACCATACTAGTGATGGTGTTTGCGGGAGGCCACCGGAGGAATATTCCAGACAGGGTATGCAGCGAAATGTTCAGTTTGGTGGCCAGGATGCCCACGTATACATCCTCCAAGCGCAGCGGTTTCGTGAAGGCTGCAACAATGGACAGGGCTTCAACAGCCTGCGCTCCAATGACATAAAAAAATCCTGACATATAAGTGGGTAGACTGACGTAGGGGAAGTCGTCCTGATCAAGGGCCCACTTATGACCTCGAATTCGGATGACGGGTGAGGAGGGGTTGACGATACCGAAGGCGTGCCTGAAGAGGTCTAAACGGGAGAAACCTGCAAGCGCGTCCAGAAGTCCGTCCAGCTTGAGCCCAAAGTCGTCATCGAGGAAGACAAACTGCGGCGAAACGCCTCGGCAGAGGATGTGCGCAAAACGCAGATTTATCAGGGTCTTGAGTGTGAGGTTCTCGTAGGTGTCCACGAAGTTGGTCAACAGAATGTCATCGAAGCGGACGATTTCTGTCTTGAGCTGCTGAAGGATTGGTTCGTTGGGGGCCATCTCATGCGCCTCGCGCGGGAGACCCATACTGAAGATGAGACCAACGGGAAACGGCAGCTTGCTGATCTGCTTGTGCATGAACTCCCGGAGACGGTTCCGGGCGCGAAAGTTTTGGGTGGCACTTTTAACGATCACCACAAACCGGTAGACCTCCGTATCGCGTTGGTTCTCGGTGCAAACACTTTTGCTGGTGTTGAGAACTGAGAGTTTTGGGTTATTTATGGGTTTCTGTTTCGTGGGGAAATGATTGTATAATGAAAGTGTTACTTATTATAATGAGTAGATATAGTTTATTGTAATTTAAAATTGCTCTCTCAGCCAGACTTGATGTACTTGAACAACCTTATATGTACCAGTACATGAACTTTACCAAGGTGGGGGTCAGGTGTCAATTTAACATACAACGGCTGAGAGTGTCATTGATATACAAAAGATGACGTAGCACATAAAATGCCGGTCGGAATTCTGAAATACACTTTAGATTAGCAACAATTACTTAGTTAAGGTTTTAACGTTGATCATAGTTGATTCCAAGTTATCTCAGCAACGCTGGAATGTCAGCCCTTGGACGCCATGCATTTCCGGGCACCACATTAGTTTACAAATGAGCTCTTAAGTAGTATTCCTTTTTCGACTTATTTTTCAATGTCTTTATGAATTCAGCTATATTTTCCAGAAAGGGCACGCAAAAATATTCCCTTGAGTTCTTCTTTAAATTTTATAGCTTTTGGTGTCAAAAAGAGTTTGTAGAAATTTGATTTTTAAAACCCTGTAATGGCGTAGTATCAGCCTGATGTTTCAGTTAATTTTGTTTTATTTGGTGAGGGCAAATAGCAGTGCATTGTTTATACGACGGTACGTCATATACACCTGTACATGTACTCTTAAACATTGTCACTATTAACATAGTATTCACAAACTATGAGTAGCATTGCTTTTACAAATAACTCTTGTCTGGAGTTCGTGTGGTATTAGTTCGGGTTCCGACTGTCACGAGACACACATAATTACCCTCATGCATGCTTACAGCAGGTGCGAACCTTGTTGTATACTTTACAAGAAGCATTTAAGACTGCACGAGGGCACATTTTACGGTCCTGAAAATCTCATACTTATAATTTTTTAAATCAAAAATACTCTTGTTCAAGCAGCAGAAGAGGCAATCTCTTCCTGTTTACGTTTTCGCTTAAATATACTTGTTTGTAATAAGGCATCTAAAATCATTAGGTGATTGTTATACTACTAAAGTAGTCATTTTGAGGCAGCCGAAAAGAAGTGCATTCAAAAGCCGGCATCCTGACGTGTTCGAAATATCTGAGACTTTGGCCACAAGACAACGTTGGATAAACAGGTCGCAAATTGCAGACCCGCCTGCATGAGCACAAACTAGCGGCTCGGAGACTAGACCAAAACTCTCAACTTGCAGCACACGTCGCAGAGATTGGCCGTGACTTCCATCTGCAAGGATCGACCATCGTTGCCCGAGGAAACTCAAAAGCCGAAAGGCTGCCGCTTGAGGCATGGGTCTCAGATGCCAACTCTGTCAACAGGCAGCTAGACCTGCTCGCGGCCTACAAAGTCCTGCGCCATTATGTGGAAAAAAGACAGAACACAGCCAAAAAAACGTTGGAATGGCAAGCGAAGAAGACCCCACAACGAACCGGCCGGAAGAGGAGGCAAGGTTGCCAGGACCCTCTACCGGGTGACAAGGTGCCACACTAATTGTTATTCATGACCCCCTGCTCCACTGACAGCTAAGTAGTGCATACCACCATAATTGCCCCCCCCCTCGACTCCACTGACAGCTGATTACCCTCCTCCCCCATCACTTTTGATTACTGTTTCTAACGCCTTGACAACCTGATGATTTCTGACATTTGAGAGGCCTATGGCCACTATAATTACCCCTTTTATGGTGGTTACTTCTCATCGCTAAAGATGGACTCCTGTAAGAGTTCGAAAGCTCAGAATAATAAATCAATTGATCTGCTGCTCGATACGTCTTCTTCCTCATCTTCCTGGATTGCGAACCCTCTAATTCATTACAGAACTCCCTGTTGCTGTTTCAGGCACCAGTGGCCACTGGCAAAGCTAGTGTTGACTGCCTCCAGCCAGAGCCTGGGGCAGTGGTGGTGGCTGCTTAAGTTGGACTGCGGAGAAAGTTCAAGCAGGTCCTCCATTTGGTGTGTGTGTGTTCTCCGCTACAAGCCCCGCCCACGGACGCAAACCGGAAACGGAGCATGGGTAGTGCCTTTCAGTCGGTGACTGATTGGTTACCCCGTCTCAGAAAGGTTTTAGCCCAGTCTTCAAACAGGGCTGCTCTCACCCTTCTGAGACCGAATGTCCGTATGCATATACAATGCCAGACTTCGGCAAACCACGGTTCCTGCGGTCTGGTAGGCGCTGTCACTTTATTTCGGTTCTGATTCCCTGTCGGTGCATGCGTTCGCGCTTCCACTGGATTTCAGGCCCCACCTCAGGTGTCCGAGTAGCTAGGCGGTCACTAGACGGTGGGGGAGAGAGTGAGGTCGACCTTCAGCGCGTTTCCCTCCTCACTATAATAAATATGAATGCGCTTGAATCTATAACGGTGCGCTAAAAGCCGTGGCTTGGAGAGTTTGCCAACTGACGGGCAAACTCGGGCCACCTACGTTGCTGCTCCTCATGTACGCGCGTTTTTGTGTGTGCCTATGCGAGGGGATCGAGGACTAAGAGTCAGGCTGCAATGGCTCCTTCTTAATGTGGCCTTTATGGCACTCCCGTGCAGACGGGAGTCTACCTAAAAAGTTGGCTGAGTCATGTTTGCGCGTGTTGAGTGACTATCGCGCCAGCCACCTTCACCCTCCCTCGTCCACGGTCTTATTGACTTTGTCTTTACACCGGAAACGGAGGAGGGAGTGGCGAGCGAGTGGGCAGATTCTCCGCAAGTCTGCTTAAACTGCTGTTTTCTTTTGCGGTAGTTTGCTGCGTTGCTTCTGCCTGTTGTAGCCTTCGTGTTGCTTGCCCAGATTGCCCCAGTGTCTGTTGCGGCTTGCTTCAGCGTTTGCTGCTGCGTGGTAGAGCGCGTGGTGCCCATCGTCGAAATCTACGGGGGAACTGTCGTGTGTGTGTGTGTGTGTCTGAGTGGAAATCGATCAAGCCTCTGCAGGAAGCTGACTGAGGTAGTGGATGACCTTGAGGTGGCGGGCCTTGAACAAGGACGCCGGACAAAGCAATGTTGGGCCTCGGCTACAGTAGCATCAGGATCTAGATTACAGTAGTCGCCGGTTATTAAGCCCACGGTTAATAGGCCCAGCCGCGTATTAAGCCTGAATAAGCTTGGGGCGGAATTTTACATAGCAAAATCCGCCGGCTGATAAGCCCAGTCGCCGGCTTCAAAGCCCAGTTTGCCAACAGAATAGATTGAGATTCTCATCTCTCTACGCTCTGCAACGCGGTCAACAGGCATCAGATTTCACTAAATTTGACGATTTCTGGTGCCTGGAGAAGGACATCAAAGAGCACTTGCGAGTGAAGTTTCCTCCAAAACAACTGACACTAGACAGATTTTTTAAATGTGTCGCAAATCATTTTTTGTTTGTTTTTGTTATTACGTAAAATACAGACAAACAGCATTCTTTTCTTGCATATAACCAAGCTCTACACATAATGCAGTATGCATGTAATGTATAGTGCCTATCCTGTGTTTGCTAATCAAGAACTAGAACTCTCCGGTTAGTGCGCCCGCCGCTTATTAAGCCCAACTTGGTCTGGGCCCGAGGTGGGCTTAATAATCGGCGACTACTGTAGTGACAGTGCCATTAAACTTAATGGTAGTAGTGATCGTAGTTGTAATAGTGATAGTTGTGGTGCTAGTCTCAGTCGGCAGTATTAATAGTGATAGTTATGGTAGTATTAGTAGTACTACCAGCATTAATAGTAGTAATGGTAGCCGCAGTAGTAGTAGCAGCATTGGTAATCATAGCATTCGTAGAAGTATGATTAGTACTATCAGTAACCATAGTAGTGGTAGTCGTCTTAGTAGTAGTAGTAGTAGTAGTAGTAGTAGTAGTAGTAGTAGT
>JAYGXS010000007.1:82720-96404 GCA_036362985.1 Ligula intestinalis
CTCTGTCAAGTGACGCATCACCTTTTCTTTGATTAAGGTCTCCAAGACCTTCGAGGCTGCGGGAAGTGTATTTATTGGCCTAAAGTTGTCGAATGACGTCGATCGGCC
Source organism: Ligula intestinalis (assembly GCA_036362985.1). Classification (NCBI taxonomy): domain Eukaryota; kingdom Metazoa; phylum Platyhelminthes; class Cestoda; order Diphyllobothriidea; family Diphyllobothriidae; genus Ligula; species Ligula intestinalis. Next base: position 82,829 of record JAYGXS010000007.1, read on the forward strand.
ATGCTTGCGAATAGGCATTATGTGTGATTCCTTCCACAACGAAGGAAAGGTTTCACTCTCAAGAGCAAGATTAAATACCTTACAAAGAATAGACGGAAAGATATCATTCGCTTCAGCTTTTAGAAGGCTAACTGGGACGCCATATGGTCCTGGACTATAGGATTGACGATAACGACGAATGGCTACAGTCACATCCCAGACGGTAAAACTTATGGTTTCGAGTATGGCACCCGTCCAAGCCTGGATAAGCGGAGATGCCGCGAACGAGCTTTCACTAAACGTTTTGGATAGAAACGCATTGAAGCTATCGGCGGTCAACGATTTACCTTACGTTTAATACTTCCATCAGCCCTTTCGCTTGATGGTTCATACAGGAGTGGGGGCGATCTAGATTGTTCTTCTTCTAATGCAAACTTGATAGACGGATGCGACCGATTTACTGTATGCATTAGAGCTGAGAGGTAAAAGCCTGACGAGAATTTTTCGAAAACAAATGTTTGTTCGCCAATTTGTCTTCTGAGATAATTGTCTCTGCCAGTTTTATTGAATGGGTTGCGGTAAAACTGCTGTCGTTTTCTGCACCATGAATTTACCCTTAATTTTCCAGTTCTCGGACTAGTTAAGACTATTTTCCAAATCCTATCTAAAGTTACACTTCGTAGTTACATGGCTCCGACTTATATCACTACCTGTTATTATTGCAGGGTTATTGAAAAACTGAACAAGTGGTCCCATACGCGTAGCAACCCAAAAAACTCTGCATTAGCTGCATGTTTGTTCCCCACGGTAAGTTGACCCCACCCTGAGTAAATGATATTCAGAAGGATTATTATTCAGGTGCAACCCGGATTATTAACCAGGATCAAAAACTACGTAAAATGAACAAAAATCCACAGTCTGGCGGAACTCTTACTCTAACATGAACATCAATCAGTGGTCGAGGTAATTGATGAGACATGCATCACAGCTATCATCACAGAACTGATGTGCAAAAATTTTTACTTTTGGATCTAAAGACAAATATTAAAAGTCGGGCCTTATTCCGCATTAATCCCGGCGTTCGGTGACTATTTGATTATTTTAACCCCACTGCAAGCAATTCTGACCTCAAAATAATCTCACACTGATAACTAAACGTCAAATATTCATTATCGCCTCTGCGTCCGGAGTTTCACCTGCAGCGAGGTAGCCAGCTGTTTGGCTGCGTAAAAAAGGATGGAAACAAAAAAATCTCTTATTTTGGGCTTGAGTGCAACACCCACTGACTGAAGTAGCTTTGGGTTGTTCCCATGATTTCGGATGACTCTATATTCGAATCTGGTTAGCAAAACTCCTGTAAGCGACAGAGATCTCGAAAACCGAAGAAGAAGTTGCGATCACTGGAAGAGGAGTTTTACATCCCTGACATTTCAGTTTCTTTCGATAGTCCTTAGTCATAGGAAATGGTAGAATAGTTCGAGGCTTGCGCAGATAGGGATGAAACGTACGCAGATTGCACCGTGTCTATAGTTCGTGGCGCTCATCCGCATATGAACCATAAATATCAGCTCCCGTAGCCACAGCTTAGGGTCTTCATTGGTGCGGTGATGGCTTGGCACTTCGCGTTCGACTCATTAATTGCCACGATTTCCTTGTCCGTATAGGAAGCAGGCTTGGTAATTGCGCGATACTTATGCTCGTTGACGTCAGAGTTGTTTCTGGGCCTGGTCTTTCCCATGTGACCGGTTCTATTGCTCAGTACGCACTATGGGAACGCCAACTCATTGCGCTTTTTGATGGACTGGGGGCCTGAGAACCATGACTCGAGCAGCTCGCGGGTCGCGTGGTTGTCATATCTTGTGGGGATTTCGGCCTCGTTGAACTTGAAATTATGGCCGGGTCTTGGCAAATGAGCTGAAGTCTGGGAGTTAGCGTCTTTCTTCCTCACAGTCCCTACAGCTCATCATCCCCTGTTGTCCCTCGATAGCCTGCACGCGACCTAAGATAATACAAATCCCGCATAAACGTTATTTGCACAAAATAATGCTACTCACTATTTGTGAATACTATGTTAAAAGTGGCTATTTTTAAGCGTGTGTGTACACACGGGTATGTAAAACAGAGAGCTTTCAGAGTCATTGCCTATTATCCTCATCAAATGAATTTAAACTGGATCTGAGGGATAAGTTCATGGAATTCTACTTCCATGTGGTTTATTTTATCGCTTATGTACACGTTATCATTCCTGCAGTTCGCTTTCTTCTATCATTGAGAAGAAGAAGATTCGATCGCTGGGACAATGCATTTATTCGCCTGACGTTTCGACCTCCGTCGGGGATTCTTCATCAAAGACAGAAAGCGATAGTAGAAACGGCTAAAATATGCACTCCCTATCATATTCTCTGCAGTTCTTTTTATCGCCATTTTAAATAAGACAGCTTTCCTACAATATACTGTTATATATTCCGCTAGAAGAACTGTACGTCGGAGGTTTATTTGAGTGAATCAGTGGCGAAACCATACCCAAGCTAAGTAAACTTACTTTTCCAAAGGCCTACGCCAACGGGTGCTTGCAACAGCTGAAGTAGTGGCTATAAAGCTAGCTAAACCCATGCTTTGCTGTCAGAAGACGCTAACAGAAGCCCTTGCACTTCCGTGGCCGACCCCGACGCCAGGTGAAGATTGCATTTCGCCCCCACCCCCTAGTGACAGATGATCGGTTCGTGCAAATTGCAGGAATTATTTTTCTGTGTATCTGACCTCTGATCAACGCCTACAACCTAACCCAATTTCCCCCCTTACCCCTCCGCCTACCACAACACACGAACCTCTACACGCCGACCCCACCATGCAAGCGATGCGTAAACGATGAATTTTAATCAGACTACATTTATTAACCCTGTCTAACTGTACAGTTTTAATTGCCCCTGCAAAATGTGCGGCCTGATGATGATTTGCTGAAAACACTGTGTTTGCCAACTTGACTTCGCAGAGGGAATAAAGTTTAGTCTCATGCGAATTTTTGTCCAGTTTCCAGCATGTACATGGTGACTTGGGACAAATGATCTCGTCTCTTTACGGCTAACTGGTGTTCATGTAAACGTGTAGGGGCCGATTTCCTGTCTGACCACAATGAACTGCATTTCAATCGCCGCAGGAAGTCTTGTAGACGAGTTTTTCTATCCATACAGTCAACTCTTATCCTTAAGGCTCACAAGCTGATTTCGCAGGATAGTTGTTGGTTTGTGTGCTACATGAATTTGGTAATTCCGCAGGTGCCTTTCGACGAGTTCAAATACGTTGGAGGTGCTTGCCAACTTCTTTGATTGGGCCTCCGAGCTAGTTCCTTTTTGTTTTGTTTTAACTCCTGTCCTCTCATAGATCAATGCAAAAACTCCCAAGACTCTTGTTCGATTGATTAGGTTGTAGCGACCCCCTTTCTTAGTCGTACTTTCCTCGGACGCCGCGCGGGCTAGGTCATGTCTGGCGTGACCACCACGCGTCCGCAAGACACCATAGTCAAGGCCTCCGTTCAAGGTTACTCCTGTCTGGCTTTCTCAAGGCGGTCTAGTCTCACTAGCCAACCACTTCTCACGGTTAGACCAGCGCCCGAGATGCGGACGATTTGTTTACGCTCATTCACTTCCAGAGCCGACGACTCACTGTTCGGTTGCAGACTCTCTGGACTCCGGCTCATTCGTGGCGGGCCTGTATTCGTCTGGAAGTCACTTTCTTATTGCTTACATACTACGCTTGTTCCTACCTTACTAAATTCTCCCTGACACTATGGCCTTCCACGTCATATAATATCAACTAACTTATAAAATGTTGGGATAAGTTCTATCGCCTGGTATCTGGCTGGAACACATCGTATCCCACATAGTTGACCCCGACGTGTCTCTATCCCACATTGTTGACCCCAACGTTCAATTAACTCCACATTTCACTTTGCTGACCTCGACGCTTCTATATTCAACACACGACTCCGACGTTTCTCCAAACCACAAAAATGGCTCCGACGTTTACTTCACTCCACACAACTCTACACTTTCGATTCCGACGTTCTCAACACTCTATCTCAATGGTGACCCGATTATCTTCATCGCGCTTTCAACTCCGTTTACCTGCTAACAATTCCAACACTCACTCACTCCTACCATCGTTCCGACTTACTGGAATGCGTTAACAGGATGTCCTTCCCTCATACCTACTTGCCGACTCACTGGTAAGGGTGACGGGATTATTCAAGGACATTCTTTTCTCCCACCAAAGCACCAACTTACTGGCTTTCGTTGACGAGCTATACTCTCCTCCTGTCAACCTGCAAATTCACTGGCATATATTGTCGACATTACACGGTCGATGAACATCCTTTCATTATGTGGTAAACCCTTCTTATTCACTTATGCATCCACAACTTACCTTTATTACTATTTATACCCATATTTTCTACACTGATCCTATTTGGTACGAATTTTTGAGACCGTTACCAATTTGTACTCTACCCTTAACATACTCGCATTTTCCTCCCATTAACATTTTTGAACTCCGTTCTCCTGGGAGGGAGAGTATTGTAGCGACCCCTTTCTTAGTCATACTTTCCTCGGACGCCGCGCGGGCTAGGTCATGTCGGGCGTGACCACCACGCGTCCACAAGACACCATAGTCAAGGCCTCCGTTCAAGGTCACTCCTGTCTGGCTTTCTCAAGGCGGTCTAGTCTCACTAGCCAACCACTTCTCACGGTTAGACCAGTGCCCGAGATGCGGACGATTTGATTACGCTCATTCACTTCCAGAGCCGACGACTAACTGTTCAGTTGCAGACTCTCTGGACTCCGGCTCATTCATGGCTGGCCTGCACTCGTCTGGAAGTCACTTTCTTATTGCTTGTTCCTACCTTACTAAATTCGCCCTGACACTATGGCCTTTCACGCCTTATTCGTATCCCACAAGGTTGTTAACAGTACTCTGCTTGTGAGGAATAGGGTGACTGTTCTCGTAACGTAGGATAACATCCACATAGGTTTTTTGGGTAAAACTTGTGTAGTGTTTCCAGTTGGCTTCTTTTAACAGCAACACACGTGTCATCGACATGGTGTACGCAAAACTTGGGGTTGACTAGTGGAAAGACTTCAGCCCAAAAGCCTGAAATGGCTGAACTCACTGGGGCTCATTTATAAGTGGGCAGTATTGTCTTGAGAACGAAAAATTAGTTTGCAAACATAGATTCAAGAGTTTAAACAGGATAGATACAGGAAAGTTTTTTTCGTAGGACTTCTGATGTGTATTGCCTTTGTAAATCAACTGGTATGGATTTAAAAAGAGAGAAAACATCAAATGACACAATGTTTTCTTCTGCTGTTATTTAAAGTCATTGCAATTTGTTTGGGCAACCCTACCTTATTTTCGATTGATATTTCACAACCTTCTTGTCTATGAGTGGAGCTTTTAGAATAGCAACTTCGAGATTTTATGATTAGATGCGTCAATTAAGGATGCTATCGATCGCATGGATACGTTGGGCTTGTGTATGACAGTGTTCGCCATGAGCCTTTGATTCCTCTGTCGATGAAAGGCGGACGGAGCAGTCCGAATACCTCAATGGTAGGCTAAGGAAATGAGGCTATCCACATAAAAAGCAAAATGAGAGAGAGAAATGCTTTATGTTGAAGGTTATATCTAAAATTTTCAGCAACAAATGGCTCCATTCACGGAGAGCAAGGGATAAGGTGAGTTCAAAAGTCGTAGAATACACAAAGTTGAAGGTTTACACGATGCCCACATCTGCTATGGAGACAGATTGGCTTTCAGCTTCTCAATTTCCGCTTCTTCACACACGTGAGCTAGCGTGCTAGGAAGGGCAGTAAAGAGTGCCGATAGGCCGATGTATGGCAAGACAGGACGGAAGCTTCGGCACATAGTACGGGAAGACCTCACGGTAGGGATTCCTTGTGGGGCCGCCTGGGGAACGTGTGAAGCGTACCCCTCAGGCTCACGGGCACCTGTTTTTAGGGGAGAAGACGGGCGGGGCATGCAAGGGGAACAAATTCGCTAGCAATATTGTTGTAAAATAAAAAAATTACGAGGAGAAGTTGGGTCGCGTACTCACACCTTGGGAGAAGACACTGAACTGGGCTTTAATATCATCGCTAACGCCCCGCCCGGCCAACAGCGAACGCGTGTATGTAGGGGGAGTGTGCCCTAACCACGGGCGAGTTCATTTAGGTAAATTTTATAGTGTAACTACCAGCACTAACTAGAAGAAAGGTTAATGAAGTACAAAAGTGGGAAGATTGAGAAGAAGAAGACTCAATCGCCGGGACAAAAATTGACTCCCCCGACGTTTCGATATCCGTCGCAGATTCATCATCAGAGACCTAAACAGTAGCAGAAACGGGTAATGCATACACAGAAGTTTACAGTATTTATAGGATCCAGTCATTACTGTAAACATACAGCGACAATTAGCGTTAGTTGCCTTCTTTCGCGTGGATAGTTTGATGGACGGCACGCGGGCTCTGATCTGTTGAACTTTCATCATGGGTGGTGGGCTCGGGCGTGATGATTGCTCAGCTTTGGCCAAATTGAATCTCAGCATTGAGTATGGGTTGGGCAAATTGTTGCACTTGTTTATGGATTGGGGGCCCGTGAACCATGACTCAAGTAGTTCTCGGCTCACCCGATTGTCACCTCTTGCGAGAATTTTGGCCTCATACAGTTGGAACGTGTGGCCGGGTCTCAAGTTGTGGCTCATTCGACGAGACTGGGCCACACGTTCCACACGTACTGATTAGTAGTATTCGTATAAATTGAAGAACACGCATCCCAAGAAATTTAAGTTGAAGAAGAAGTTGTTCTTTGGGATAAAACTTAACTTTACCTGGTGAATTTTCGAGTCGGGTGCCCCAGCTCGTTTTCGGACTAACACGCAATGGGCAATGAACAACTAACATTTAAAACGTGCGGAAAATTAATAGTCATACGAGTTGAGACCTGATTGTTAGGTGTGGCCTCAATCAGGCTGTAGCGTGCTGTCTTCCTCTCTTTCACCGTTCTTTCAAGTGTTCATAAATACCATCCAATTGTATCTGCCGATTGATGCATGAGACATCAGAGTGCATGGCCTCAAGAAATTATCGACCATTTTTGGATGGGCAAACTCCAACGTTCGTGTTTTATCCCATGCAAAGGTGTATCCTGTGGCCATGCAATGCATAGCCACTTTAGAAAAATGGTCACGTCTCTTCACGGCCAATTGGTGCTCGTGGAAGCATGTTGAGATGGCTCTTCCTGTGTGGCCACAATATATAGTAGCACAACCTTCGCATGGGATTTTGTAGATTACTTTATTTTTATTAAGGTAGCCAACCCTATCCTTAGGGTGTACAAGCCGGATGCGCTAAGTAGCCATCGGTTTGTGCGCCACCTTTATTTGGTGTTTTCGCAAGTGTCTTTTAACAAGTTCAGACACCATGTATTTGTTTTGGGCGCTTGAGTGGAACCATTTGTTTCCTTTTTGATGCGTTTTTGTTGTCTCATGCATCGGTGGGAGAGCAAATCAAAGAGACTGTAGTGGCTTTTTGGAACCCAAGATCGGCCGCTGACGCATGACGCCTTTAGCCTGCCTGCGCGCCTACTGCCTCCTGCAGCTAGGCGCTAACTGTCCTTGACCGACGCGCACATACGCCTCAGCGTGACCGCGCGCTCACGCTAGCCAGCCTTAGGCCATCTCAAGGTCGCGCGCCCACGCTAGTCAAGACATCAGCCGCGCCATTGGCCGCCAGAAAAAAGCATGCACCAGCGACGCCTGATGCCCTCAGCACTCCGGACCCGATCCGACTAGGGAACGGATGCACTAGTCAGCCAGTCAAAACTCTTTCCATCTATTCTCCTACCCTTCTGCAGAATACACTATTCCTAACGATCTGGCCTTCCCAAGACTTCTCACTTCACCTAAAGGAACCGTGGGTCTGAAAGATCGAAGCTGTTAGGGTTAGTCTTCCTAGCCTTAACACTTGTCGATAAGATAATTGAGCTCGATTTGGTAGGTTTCTTCTTCAGAGTAGTGTGTCTTCGCTCGGTGACGCAGACTATTGACAGCACTCCTTTTATGAGAGATGGAGTTGTTACTCTCATAGTTTAGAATAACTTCCGCATATGTTTCTTTGCGGTAAATGGATGTTTGTAATGTTCCGTCAGTATTTCGCTGCATGGGAGCATCCAGAAATGAGATTTTGTTGTTAACCTCTTTCTCGAGCGTGAATTGAATGCCCGGAATAGTTGAGTTGATGGTACTGTGGAGTGCTTCGATTCAGTCATTTTTAACGACAACAAACGTGTCGTCCACATATCGTATAACGATTGATTTTCTGCACGTTGGAAATGTTAGTTGTTCATTGTACATCGTCTGTTAGTCCGAAGATGGGCTGGGGCACAAGACTCAAAAATTCACCAGTTAACGTTACATTTTACCCAAAAGAACTACTTCTTCCAATTAGTAGTATGTTAACTTATAAAGGCACCCAACTAACACTAGAAATTAAAATTCAGTTGATTTGACAAGACCGTGGGCATGTAGATTTGGCTTGACAGGCAAGTGGAGTCAGCCCAGAGGGATTTATGGGCTGGGAGGACTGAGTTTTCACAAAAATCTGCAAACTCAGGTAATGGCAATATTAAAAGTCACTGGTCTAATGTGAAATATAAATAGGTTTAAGGCATGGGAATGGAAACGAATGGCAAGCTAATCCAGAATAAGTACCAATATAAAAAATTTTATCAATAAAATTGTTTCCAATAACATATAAACTTGCATTAAATGTGTCAGAAATGGATGTGGTCACCTTAACTACAGTTTTTTTCCCAATGTGGATACTTCGTAAAATTTTCCGCTTTTAATGCACGAAAAAATTTTTGCGTGCTTTGTATCAATTTCTATTGTCCATTGAGAAAAGATTTTCTATGGTAATCATATACCGGCTTTTGAGAGGAATAAACATAGATTGAAGGCCACACACGGATAGGCTGGCTGTCTACTAAACAGTTAGATTACGGTTGTACTTGTAATCGAATTCATACCATCTTTTGTATGTTGAACGAAATTTCTGTTTGTCACATTATTTACAATAATTTCAAGAGTTTGATTGTGACGAGCAGCAAACTGTTTTCGAAATTCAGCTGAACACTTTATGAATTTCACTGCTTTGCTTTGGTTGTCCATAGATACCAATTTCGGTCAATATTTTTACCGAAAACTTATAAATAAGCAATATCTTAAAAGCATTTACCTAAATAATGAGTTCTTAAACATTCCTCCGTAGATAGCTGCCTGTGTGAGTCATGACTTTAGAATCACCCAAGCATGTCAACTCATTGCTGAGAAAAATGAATTTCCACGACAAAAGCCGAGGATGAATACGTCCAAGATTAATAAAAAAACTTTCTACAGCAAGTTACCTCTTCAAACAATGTTTTTGTTAGATTTTTCGAAGGCGAATATCTGTGTACTATACCTTTTTTGAAGATGAAGTCAAAATCAAAATGGGATATTTTGACCGGTTTTTTGGATGTCCCTAAAACTTAGAGGAAAAAACTGCTGGAAATGACGGAATTTACATTTCTATCTAAATCAGAGCAGTTTTCAATACGCTCTTTTACTTCAGGGCACCGTTCTTTGATTTTACTTGCACAACAGAGTGACCCAAAATATCCTCCAACATTCTTAAACATGATAACCTTTTGCCTGTTCCGTTCCAAGTTTTTATATTGATTGATTTTCTGCCATATTTTGACAACAGTTGGACGAAGTTAGTTAGCAGTGTTAATAAGAAAACATATGTGACCTTCATGTAGCGTCAAATAGGCATAGCAATTTAGGCGTATTAAAACACATTTTGGTCTCTTGTAATTTTATTACTTATTTTTAGGGAAAAAAACGCAGCAGATTTGTAGGGCAAACATTTGTTAACTACATTCATCGATCTTTTCTCGTACGCACACTAAGCTCAATTTCATGCACGCTAAACAAAATTTTTCGTTTTGTAAACAGATATAATTCAAATGTTCCTGCTCTTCATTAATGTTCCTTTATAGTGCAACATGAGCACACAAGAAACCTTTGTCTGCAGCGTTTCATAACGTAGGAAACTCCTTTGATATCAACAAACGCCGAATTTTGCCGATTTTTGCCTACATTTTCTCCCAGTTTACTGAGCTGAACGGAATTCAATCACAGTAAACAGCGTTTGGCGCCTCAAATCAACCTAAAGAACTAAATAAACAACCTCAAATTTGTGTTAAATCCCCCAATTCCCAACCTTTCATTAGATATCGAATCTACTGTATACACGCCGCACTCAGAGGGAATCTGAGTCTGAGACTGATAGGAATCAGTTACCTGGTCAATTGCCAGCTTTCAAAACAACGACTCTTAGCATACCTTGATTCAAGTGAATCATGTTTACTATTAGCGAGGCACTTACTGGAGATAGATGCCCCAGTATCGACTTCACACTCTGTAGGGATTTCTTGTGAGTCCGCCAGTAGCTGATCCTAATAATAAGTAATGCATATTTGTTAAAATCCCCATTGAACATTTTAGAAGATAACTTGGCTAGCATACGTTTGTTTTAGATAAATTCTCGTCAGGCCTTTACATGTATATTGTAATTAAGTAAATAAACTGTGCGGGTTGGTAGAAAATAATAGTCCGGTCTTCAGGGCGAGGTGGGGGAATCGGGGCTCAAAAATCTGATCAGCGTTAGGGGGGACTGGTAGCCGAGACAGGTGATAGGCTGCGGGCTGTTGGATTAGTGATTGTCCACCACGGCGCCACGGCGCCGCGACGAAGTTCTTTTGGGCGCACAGGGCCGGTCGGCATAGCCTGATGGTGGCTGCTTCTGTCATAGCCAATAGACGCTGTCCAATGAGTTTTTAATAGCTTGAGGGCACCTTGTTGAGCACTCGATAGACCTCTCTGGCATCCACGAGATGATTCGTATCTGCCAGATACGGTAGAATGGAGCCCTTTATTTGCCCCTTCCCTAACCCTGCTGGAATGGGTTCTCATACTCTTTTGGACAAACGCCGGCTCGTGTGACCAATATAACCTGCCCCACAGGAGCAGGTAAATAAATAGATGCACATACAGGGGGTCTGGGTTGGCAGTTTGTCAGTGATCTCTCCGTATAGGATGGGAGGATTCGAGAACAGTAAATGAGCGTTGGCTGCTGGGGAGGTGGTTCCTACAGCTTGATTCAGAAGTTCGCTTGGTCCATCCCCTTAAAATAGAAACCTGATGAATCAGTATCAGTATCAGTTTATTGAGGGAAAGATAGGCGAATGCCTTTGAACTTTCTGTTGGTAACAGGATAATATGAAATAAGTTGATACAAAGAAAAATGTAAAATTTACGACAGTTACATGTTCCGAGAAGAGTCTTCACAAAAATATGACAGAAAAATACAGAAAGATATATGACTACTCACAAATCGCGAGTAGTATAATTTGATGCAGTTGATGTGATAAACAATGTGATTCATTTGTAAGTGATTCATTGGAATCTGATGAAAGAGTTTTCACCTTCATTGCGTTTGCGCTTGATACATGTCCAGTCTACTCTTAAATGCATTGACACAAGTGGAGAGGACTTCCTCTTCAAGAAAAGCATTCCACGCTGAAACTACTCTGTTGGTAAAGAAACATTTTCGTTTCTTCTCTGCTGTTAACACTGGGGGGCCTTTAATCTTACCGGCAAAGACAGTGGAGACGGGAATGACCATTTCTGGCTTATTAGCCGTCGTCAGCCAGTCATACCCAGACCCAAGTGGCTTCCCACCCGAGCTTCAAACTGGTGACCTCTTTGATCAGAGTCAAATGCCCTAACAACTGAGCCACGAGGTCGCTGTCTTGCTGCGTTAGGTCGAGGAATATTGACACTTCTTGATGAACGCTCACCCGACCTCTAACGGAACTCATTTGGCCCGCCAGAGGTCCTGACAGCCTTAACAGCTGATAGAATAGGTGATAATATTGTAGTGGGCACTGCTGCCCGAGGGCCACCTAACTCTTGACGTCACAAACAAGGACACTCAGAGCAGGACCTTGTGCGGATGTACTTTTCGGCCTGCCTCCGACCAGATGCAAACTGGCGCATGAGACACTCACCACCCACGCCAGTGTCTACCTTCGTGCGGTCCAACCAATCACCATCAAGGCCGCGAGACTGAGCGAGGATTCGGCAGCCGCTCCCGATTACTGACGCCAGAACTCACTTGGCATTCTGCTCCCTCGCGGACCGGACGCGCCGCCGCTGCTCTCTCACATGGCTCTCACGGTCGAACACCACGCCAGATCGAGTCAATCCCTCTACTGACTATTCTCCTATTTATTCTGTTCAGAGTGCAATCTTCCCACAACCCTGGTTTCCCAAAGACTTCTCTCATTTCCTAAGGAGCCGGGCCTGGAAGATTGCAGACATTTGGGTTAAACCGCAGTAGCCTTAAAACCTTTGCGAGAGTATTACCGGAAAAGACAGGGGAGACTGAAATGGCCATTCCTAATTGATTAACCGTCGTCAGCCAGTCGTACTGACGGTTTTGACGGTCTTTCAGCCATTTTCTTAGCGATAAATCGACTGGGGTACTCCTTTTTTCGAAACACACCTTCAACAATCTTAATTTCTGCAAATATTTCCATGTTTAATTTGAAAAGTCGATTTGGCAAACAAGTGTTCTCAGCAATTCCTCATCAGTTGCAAGGACTAAAATGGGCAGTTTTATGCAATTTTAAAATTATTCTCAGAGTAGGGCGGTGTTCCCTCGTCTCACGCATGCTGGTGTTAGCCTGCTTAGGGAGTTGGGTTCAGCGAACAGGGAAGAGGGGTAAGTGGTGTTCTCACGGTCGGCGTGCGTAGTTTCGAACAGCGTGTTTTCACTCGTGTAGTTAGCCAAGGTATGTATTTGTGTGTGGTCGACCATAGATTTCGATTAAGTTGGCCAAGGTAGGCAGACTGTGGCTACCAGCGTCTTTTGACAGCAGAGAGTGGGCTTCACTAGAAGGATTGCCACTGCTTCGGCTTTGGCGAGCGCCCGTTTGTGCAGGCCTTTAGAGTGATGTGTCGTTGCCCGGCTTGTAAGGCCTATCTCGCGTCAACATGGTGGTTCGTGTGCAAGTATTGATCTTGAGATCAATCGATTTTTGCTCGTTTGCCGAGCCAGGCTGGTGTGTGTTTGCACACTCTCTTCTCCAGACGTTTTGTTGTTCAGCCAATACAGTAGACGCCGTTGATCATGCAATATTTCGACATATGGGAAAGACTTGTACTTTTTCGCTAATCGGAATTGACTCCTTTTGTGATACTGATTATCGTGTAGTTTATTCTGAAGTCATTTCAGTCAGGGTAGGATGCCAGTTTTTGAACGAGCTTCGTTCCGACTCCTAGCGAAACGTATCTATTGTAAAAGCTGACTACTTAAGCACTATGCCTTTTTATCGTTGATTTTGCCTACCTTTATAAATTCAAATATATTTTATGGAAAAAATAGATGAATAAATTATTTCTTGTACATGTTTGATAGCAAATTACGCCTTCTTTAAA
>JAYGXS010000007.1:96804-150660 GCA_036362985.1 Ligula intestinalis
TCTGATGGCGTTCGTGGACTTTGAACCCCGCCAGGCTTCATGCTGAAGATAATGCTGCTGAAGCAGCAGCCCGCAGTCTGCTAACCCTTCAGCCGATAGCGCGCAACTTTTGCCGACAACCATTGAAGGAAGACTGAGAACACTGTGTTCTTGTGCCAACCCTCTCCGTCTGGAACTAATGTTTTTAAACGATATGAAACAGTTCTCCTGCTGATGAGTCAACTCAGCTGACAACTGTACATTTATTCCGTTTGTATAATACCTTTGAAGGCAGGTTTTTTTCACTTGAAACAAACTCCCTATCTCGCCCAGTATTGACAAAACACAAAACCTGAAACAAAACCAATACTGGCTGCAACATAGGTAGTTTGTTTTAGGTTTTTCCGGTCTTCAAAGTTTTGGAAGGCGCCCAAGAGGTGAATTACCAACTCTTTACAATTGCCTGTAAACTGGCATAATAAACATATTAGGCTATATTGTGTTGTACATCATTGTATAGGAGTCTCACTTTTACACAGAACTCTGCTAAACCTTCTCTGCATCTCACCTATGCGGCATCAATCTGGTCTCCCACAATCAGCTCCTCACGCCTCTGCCGCCTTCAGTCAGCCAGAACGGTGCCCTCCGCATGATCACGGGCTGCTATAAAATGTCGCTCATCGATCACCTTCTTGCGGAGGCATCTGTCCTGCCGGTCTCCGCGTATAACAAACTCCTCGGCCAGCAGTTCTGGTGGACCCGTTCACAACCTGGCTATGCGAACCACTATCGTTACAACGCTCCTGAGCCTAGCCGTAACGTCCGGACGTCTATCCGAGGTCTCGACAAGGCAGTTGTCACTTCGTCTCTCTCGGATCTACTCGTTACACACGTACCCGGTAAGGCATTCCCCCGACGAGAAAGTAAAGGTACCAGTAGGCCGCAGAAGCTCAAATATCGCTCATTTATGTGATGAGTATTCGTTTGAACAGTTGTCAAGCCCGCAATACTCGAGGCAGCAAAAACGCGAAAAAAAATCGATCAGCCCAAGGCCAATCCACTAGCTCGGTGAGTCGTGGGAATTTCTGTTCGCTGTTGCACACCTCACGTCTTGACAATTTCGAGCCAAAGCCACGCCGACAGAAGCCTAAGTAGTATAATGAATGTTCCGGAGCGCCCTTTCTCTTTATGAACTTATTACCTCCCCCCTATCTTATTTACCGTTCGAGGGTGCACTTGCATTGAAAAGCACCCACTGCTTCCTTTAGTGCATAAATATATGTGGTTAGGGTCAAATCACGTTTTCCTGCTCCATGATCAGTGTACTTTTGGAGCAGTTCGTAAGGGGCAAGACGAAGAGTAAACGCCCTTTAACTGTCACATTTTTTGTGTTTAGCCCTTTGTTCGCCTTGTCTGACCCTGTTCCAGTGGTTGACCACCTAGACTGCTGATGTGAAGGGGTTGAACCTGCACTTAGGCCTCTAGCCCCCGATGACGGACTGCCAAGTTTATTCCCATGTGATTTGCAGTTAGTACGTGAGAGTGTGTGACCTGGCCTCCTAAACGGGTCGTATCTTAGATGCGTCGGATCAATACGAGGGCTAGTGTAGGAGCCTGCCCCACCAGCGCTGCCTTGAGCAATCATCTGTCTGCTCTGTCAACTTATCAGCTAATCAGCTAATTGATTTTGCGCATCGCTGACTCACCTCGTCTAATTGGCGACAGACGCTTGATTACACTTCCACGGCCCGGCAGGCAAGGCGCAACTCACTCGGTATTTCGCCCAGGTGCGCGGTGGACGCGCCGCCTCTGCGCTTACTCATGGCTCTCACGGTTGAGCTCCACGCCAGACCGAGTCAACTTTCCTATGAACTATTCTCCAACTCAATCTGTAAACAATATATTGTTCCCACTACTTCCAAGTCTTCTCTATCATCTTCTAAGGAACCGGGCCTGGTAGATCGCAGTAGTTAGGCTTCAACCGGCTTAGCCTTAATTCTTTTGCGGTATAATCACATCGCCTATCCCGAGAATCATTTAAAACACTACTGTTTCGTTCCATAACTTCTCCAACTGTATCCAGCAGTAACGTGTACGCTAAAACCAGTGATAACAACTATCAAGGTGGTACGGTACTATTAAGAGAAAATAGTACAAAATAAATACACAAACATTAACAATGGATATTCCACGTCAAGAGCAAAGGGAATCCGTCAAAGGGGTATGTGAAGGTTTTATAGGATCCCAGGAGTCAGTTCCTGGGGGCGCCCATTGGTCTGAATGACTAGTCCAATGGTGGGGAGGGTGGACAGACGCGAACAGAGACAATGTTTTGTCGGCAAAGGGGGGGATGCAAGCGCTTGACAGGCAGTTGTGGTGGGGCGACTTGACGAGTGGGTCTCGGATCAGCCGCGGACACTGTGTTAAACGGGGGGCACAGACATCTGGGTCGACACCGCCGTCAAGCTGGTCGTAATGTGAGAGTGTCAACAAAGGGCCGAGACCGGGGGAGGGCAGTATTCAGTCATGGGTAGACAGCATTCCAGGAGGGAGATTGGTAGCCTTTGGAAGCCGATAAACAATCATTTTTGGACGGGAGTCTCGTAGGCGAATAGGTGTGGAGAATTTCAAACTTGTTCAGCCGGAAATAACACCGCCCGCCAATTCTCCACATACCATCCAAATCGGCTCTGGTAATTAACCTACACTCAGCTCATGCAAAGGACATAACTAGTCGCTAGTGGAAATAGTTTATATCTGCTCGTGACACTAGCACCACGTCCCCTACTTCCCTGTTTATTGTCTACCCTCCAGTAAACAAATCTTACGCACATTTCTCTTCAGGGCGCCGCCCACCGTTCTTAACTTAATCTCCCTATCTTATTCTCTCACACTATCTCTCAATCTCTCTTTCACTTTCACTCTGTCTTTTTCCCCTTTCTCTCTCGCTCTCTCTCTCTCTCTCGCTCGCCAATAGCTCTTATGGCCACATCACGTACTTTCGGTTGTCGAGACTCTCGAAACCCCTAAGTACCGCGTTGTATTATGGGAAGGTATCATTTTGGCCAGTGACGCCAAAGTACACCTGCCAAATAACGTGCTTGCGTCAGGCTCACGTAATATTGCTTATTTAAATCGTCA
Organism: Ligula intestinalis; assembly: GCA_036362985.1. Lineage (NCBI taxonomy): Eukaryota > Metazoa > Platyhelminthes > Cestoda > Diphyllobothriidea > Diphyllobothriidae > Ligula > Ligula intestinalis. Next base: position 99,925 of record JAYGXS010000007.1, read on the forward strand.
GTGTTGCGCAGCCCCCAGTTCTCTCGCTTCCACACAAAACTCTTCGATGTAAGTGGTTTTATTCGACCCCCTTCAACCTGGACTTGATTCAATGATTGTTGTGCACTGGCTCCCCGACACCAAGACCAGTCTCGCTTCTGGGCAGACTGAAGGGTGTTCCCAAAATCTGGAGGTGGACTTACGACGGTCTTGCTCATGTCCCAGTGGATACCAATATCTTGATCGCGTCTACCAAGTGACCTGATCGGTGCGACATGCTTGGCCTCCCTTCTATGCACAGAGGATGAACGCGCAATAGCCAGTGCACGTGCATTCTCTAACGAGTGACTCTCGGTCGTTGCCAAAGTGTCCAAGAACTCGGAGTCGTACAACGGTTTAATGTGCTCCGTTCCATCACTCGCCCTGTTGGTAACACGGTGATCGACAGCGTGCTGCAATATTCTGTCACATGCATGTTCAAGCAATGTTTCTACGGCAAACGGTCTCCCTGCTTTATTCAGGCGCTGATCCTTTACCCAAAGAGCCTCCCCGATAGCAGTTCCCATGGATTTGCTGATCTCACAATCGGTGAACCCGTCCTCGCTTAGTCCGTTCAAGTGTGACCTCGCAGATGTCAATTTCGTGGGGGATTCTTCCGCGCACAGTGCTGAGTCTTCAACTGTTAAAGCTTTTTCAATTTCAGCTGACTCAGGCTCAGTCAATACAACTGTAGGAACAGGGAACGGAAATCACAACTACATATAACTGGCCATTTTAGTCTCTGCAAAGGTATTGGCCTGATGAGGAATTACTGAAAACATGTGTTTGTCTAATCTTCCTTTCAAATCCTAACTTCCTCTTCGATGGTATCAGTCGAGCAGATAGTTTTTGCCCTTATGCGTCGAATCACGTTTTTTCTACCAACGCGCATGGTTTATTTAGGTAATTGCCATATCAATGTAAGAACCTCCCTAATTACGAGATTGTCAGACTGTGCTGACCTTTCTTACAGTTCTTTATCTGCTTTTCAGACTGTTGACCGTTCTTGCAGTTCTTCATCTGAAGACTCAGACTATGGCACATCATCGTGGGCGGAAGGCAGTAGTTGGAGCAGTTCGGCATCCGAAGAAGTTACCGAACAGCCAATAAGTAACCCAGCGATGGAGCAAGAGCAGTGTCTGAAAGATGTTTTGTGGTCTTGGGCAATGGACACCAACACCCCGATAAAACATCTGACAATACTCCTCACAATTTTGAAGTACGTTGCCCCCGAACTACCAAGTGATGGACGTACGCTTTTGGGAAGGAAAACCAATCGGACAAAGGTAACGGCAATGGGCAGTGGTGAGTATGTCCACATGGGACTTGTTACAAATTTAAGTAAGAAGATAAATCAATCTCCCATGCCTATTGTAGGAAATAAGATAGTAAAATACTTAGCTATTGATGTACTACCGTTACATCGGAAAATTAAGTGTGAGTTTTGGCCACTTAACCTTGTCACTCGCTTTTACGTTACGCATAGTTACCTACGTACTAGTTTCCTCATTTCCTTCTTTCAGATATACCACGAAACCAGGATGAAGACGATGCGCTAGGGCATACCTCACGGATGTTTAATATAGTGCTCACAGTCTAACTGGCGTTAAAAACATCGGGGAACACATAAATTAATAAGATTAGTAGATGCGGGGACTTCATACACGGCCGAAAATTGGGTGTTGCGAGGCCAACTGCCATTCTGTCTATGGATGCTAATAAAACATTAGCTTTCTGTCGGTTCCACCCTATCTTACTGATAAATAATGTACATAAACATTCCTCAGACTGGGGAGAGGGGGAGGGGGTATGAGGAGTTTGCTTGATTTAAAGGACTTCCGACGGCGTGCTGCCGAGGCTTGGATTGCCCTCGAGTGCCATGTCCGTGGCGTCGATGACTTGGTACCTTAAGGAAGTAGTCAAATTTGTGCGGGAGGCGCCACTGGAAGTATATGGGCCAGGGTAAATCTTCCGGTGCCCTAACGGTGATCTCAATAGCAACACAGGTCTGCCTGAAATTCGGGTCGTACCCGTTGAGCGAGAGAGGGGCATATTTATTCCCAGTTGGGCTAGTGCTCTTATTTTGCACAACCGTCCAATGTAGGCAGCTTAAAGTCGACTTTGAAAATTGTTTTCGTTCTTCCTGTACGTCCCATCCTTCCTTTATTTAAAAGTATGGTTTTCCTGACGTTGAATCAGCCATTTGAGTGAATCTAGGTTAAATTCTAAGAAAGTAGGGTTTGATCCATGGCTAGAATGAGATTTAACCGCAGGCTTTAGGGTAACATAAGGGAAAGAAAAGAATTAGGAATACGATTAGTATTACGATCACTTTTTGGGTTAGGGTAGGCGTTAGGGTTATGACGGGGCCTCCGTTCTTCTTCTACTCTTGTACTTTTTCCCTTGCTATTTATTCTGGCTTGTTTCAAAAGGTATGCTGTGTCACTCATGTCGTTGAAGTTTATATGATGCTACAACGGCATTTCAGATCGCTCAAGCGATTTTCTGATCGAATTCTCGATAAAATCTTCCATCCCCTTCACGCTGATTGGATTGCTGTGAAGTGTGACCGTTCCAAGCGCGATTAGGCTTTCGACATACCTCCTGTCGTACGTCGGCATACCAGGGTCCTCTATTGCAGTACACCGGCATATAAGGAGTTTTGTATCGCCACAATATCTCAAGCTTCAAGAGGCAGCAGTATGAAAACGGAGACTTTAACGGTCCGCGTAATAGATTTTCACTTTATGTATACTCTTTGTCGCCCGTGCAATTTGTTCATTCATCTTCTGCCCACAGTAAACGAAGCCAATTTTCCGAGAATTCTGAATAATGTTAGCAACATACAGCATGTTCTTAGTTCTCTCTCTCGCTCTCTCCCTAGTTGAACTCAGTATCTAGAAAGAGGAGCTATTCACAAGACCAGTGAACAGCTTTTTCGGCAGAACGTCGGAAAATAAGTTGTAGCATATTCGCGAGATGAGCGAAAAGTAAATATATTAACACGTATAAGGCTCCTTCTCACAGGAGGGAGGTCATGTTCTAATTTTTTAGCCAGCATAGAAGGACACGGCGTCAAAAGAAAACCCGCAGTATACAGCGGGTGGTATCCGTGTCCATGCCTCGAGAAAGCAAGAGAGAGAGGGAATACATATAAGCGATTCCAGATAGGCTAGCCTATACATTTTGCTGCAAAACTGGCAAGACTCTGTTTCAAAGTCAGCCCTACCTTCTTGATCGGTAAGGCAAGCACTGCGAACTGTGGTGGTCCTACTTTTTCTCTCTGATTGACAAGCGTGCGCTAAGCAGTTGTTATCTGATCAGTTCAGGCATCGCGTCATGTACTGGGTGCTGCAGATGTCCAGGGGTTGGGTTCACAACGCGAGGTAAACAGTCGCCTCTGTCGACACGTCACACCCTCCCCCCGCCCCCCCCCCTCCCGGTGAGAGCAGGCTGATTAATTCCACACTGGTGCCGTGCGTCCGTCCGTCCGTTCGGGACCGCACTCTCTCTCGCAAGCCTACCGAGCCCACTACCACTCACCCCGCGCTCACACAGAGGCGCACGCGCCGCTTCTAGCCTGCTGACGCCCCCCCCCCCCCCCCCCCCCCCCAGGCCTGAACTATCACGCCGTTGTTGACTCAGCCCGACTACAGCGCGTCACGTGCCTACCACATTGCGCCGCGCAGGTGTACCAGCAGCAAGCGAAAGGCGCACGCGTCAACAGCAAAACAGCGCTCGCACACCAGCGTACGCTGTGTGAAGCAAAAAGTACAGCAATCAGCTCCGATGCCGACGGTGTGCGGTCTCGCGAAATGCCGGGAGACGGTGCCCCAGCAGTTCGACTTTTGAAACTGAGCCCTTCATTGCTTTTTTTCCTGTCCTCCATTTGCCTGTACATTAAGCGTCTCACTGTTCAACACAATACACTAGCACATGTAGATGCTGAGAATTAGACTTAGACCTTTTAATTGCAAACATTATCCACGCTCCCACCGACTCCCATCTTCCGACAAACGCTGTTACCAATAGTATAGAATAAGCGAGTTCCAGGAAGCAGTTCAGAAGATGGAGATGTGATCACTGGAACAAGAGTTTTATTAGCCTGACGTTTCGGATTCCTCCGGGAATCCTTAATCATATATAATGGTAACGTAATTATAATCATGCGCAGATGGGGTCATGCGCATGATAACGACTACGTTATCATCACTTACGATTAAGGATTCCTGGAGGAATCCGAAACGTCAGGCAAATAAAACTCTTGCTCCAGTGATCGCATGTTCTTCTTCTGAATTTCATTGAGTGTTAAAAACTCTCAATTTTATATTTATGTGGATGATCTTAAGTTTGTTTACTCCTTCTCTAACTCTACGGCCGCGAGATGCTTAGAATAAGTTCATTCAGATTTCAAGTATTTTTCTTCGTTGGAAGCTAGGCCTTGTTCTCAGAATTGAGGGCATTATGGTTAAAGTCAAAATCGACATCGTACCTACCGAAGAACTGTGTCACCTACTCTTCCAATTGGCAATGCTAGACAACAGGTGAATGGCCCTTTTCATAAATCATTGGTGTTTGTAGCAGCCAGCCCTCAAACACAGCCCATTGGAAGAGTCTTAAGCGTCTCACTGGTCAACGCAATACACTAGCACATGTAGATGCTGACTTAGACTTAGATCGTTTAAATGCAAACTTCATCCACACTCCCACCGACTGCCATCTTCCGACAACCGCTATTTCCTAATGACCAAGTGCCTTTGTTCCTGTGTCTGTGGACACAGTGATGAAACATCTTAAAAAGGTTTGAGGTTCAAAAGCTGCCGGGCCAGATGGGATCTCACCTTTTCTCCTGAAATCTTGCTCTTTTCACTTAGCCCCTGCATTGACAGACCTCATTAACCTGTCCTTCATGAAGTATAACATTTCTGATGAGTAAGCATTATTCTCATCCCGAAAAAAACTCTTCTTCTGGTCCAAAATCCTCTCGTCCAATCGCCTCCTCTTCTGCACTATTGAAATATACAGAACGAGTTGCCTTAGACATCATTACGCCGTTTTCCTTCGATTTTTCCAACTCCTTGCAAGTTGCGAATAAGGCTAGGCGTAGTACACTAGACGCTGTTGCTCTGGTAGTCCATTCTGCTCTAAGAGATTTAGATAGGGGCTGCCATGTATACGAATGTGCTTTTCTCGACTAGCCTTTAATACCATCCCGCACCATCTTCTACCTAATAAAACTTCTGCATGCGGCTCTCCTGGCTTGGCTGTCTCTTGGCTTGGGGATTATTTCCCTTCCCGCACTCAATTCTTTCAGTTCGGAAAGCGAAAATCCACGGTCCTTCCCAACAACTACGGAGCTCTCCAAGGGTCTATATTATCCCCTCATCTGTTTTCCCTCCACACTGACGACCTACGATCGCCAAACGAATGTTTGTTTGTTAAATATGCTGATGATATGGTTGTTGGCCATCCTCTCAAAGTCATTCACATCTCCAACATGGTCGTCAGCAAACGGTCTTCTACTTAACGAGCGGAAGACATTCCAGTGTATTTTTTGACTGCGACCCTGCACCAGTCCTGAAACTATTAACATTCTGCCCAACGAAGTATCCTCTTTCCGATACCTTGGTGTTACTCTAGCATCCAACCGTACATTTGTTTTTCATATAAAAGGCCTTTTTTATTAAAATCCGGAAACTTTGATATTATATCTGCCGCATGCCTTCATATCGCACACTGCAAGCCCTAATCTGGCGTTTTGTAGATGCCTGCATTCCCTCCCCCTCATTCCTAACTGCTCTCCGGTTATTTTTCCAGCTTCACTTCAAAAAAGACCTGGTCATCGTTAAACGTATCCTCCAAATAATCTCTTCAGCTGTCCGTGCTTCCTATGTCTTCTTTTAGCTGACATTATAATACAGCGACACTTTAAAACGTTCAAGCAATTTCCTGATCGCATCCTTAGTGAGGCTGCTCACCCTCTCCACTCTGAACTAATGGCTGCAAAGTCTTCCCGTACTATGCGCCGAAGCTTCCGTAATACGGCTTGCCGTATATCGATCGACAGGAGTTAAGGCTAAGCAGGTTTACCCTAACAGCTACGACCTTCCAGGCCCATGGTTCCTTCAGGTGAAGACATCAGACGGTGGGAAAGCCAGATTGTCAGGCATAGTATATTCTGTAGAAGGATAGGAGAATAGATGGAAAGAGTTTTGACTCGCGGACTAGTGCATCCGTTCCCTAGTCGGGTCGGGTCCGGAGTGATGCCAGAAGTTCGACACCGCATTGCCGTCTTTGTCCCACGGATCGGGGCCAACCTACTAAATGAGGACAGTCTACTAAAGTGGGAATCTCATTGGACGGATTGAGTTCAAGCCACTGTGAGTTGAGGCCAGAATGGGGGAAACATGGTGCGTGCGTTTGGGTGCGCGTCAGTTGCGTCTGGCAGCATTGGCGGTTGCCCATCCGCTTGCACATGCCTCGAGGCACGCGCGCGAGGTCCTATGTTCTGAGTGACCTCGGCTATCGCGTCATGGGTTATTAGGGCGTCGGGCAGACACGACCACTACAAATCAGCCTATCGGCACTCTGTACTGCCCTTCCTGGCACGGTACCTCATGTGCGAAGAAGCGGAAATTGAGAAGTTAAAAGCTGACCTGTCTCCATAGTATATATGGCTACCATGTAGAGTATTCTATTACCTTCGACCTTTTACCATGACCCCCTTACTTACCTTATCCCTTGCTCTCCTTGAATGGAGCTATTTTTTGCTGAAATTTAGGATATTCCATTATAAATAAAGCATTCCTCCCTCTCTCTCTCTTACATGGGTTGAACTATTGTGCTCATTATAAAGCGAATTTCACCGCCTCTTTGTTAATTTGAACTACAGCAGTGAGATCATTAGCGCAGGACGAGCAGCACTGCTTTGAAAGGAGTACAGTTTGGCCTAAATGTTGCTACTCATCCAAGAAAGTTTCGTCATAATATTGGCATTGTCCGTAATCTTGCGGTTTTATGTGGTTTCTGTGCCTAATCTCATTCAAAGTGAATGAAGGAGATTTTTTGCTGAAAATGTTGGCACAATATTTTCAAAATAGAGCGTGTCCCTCCATAAGCCAGTCCCTTGCCGCAAGAGTTGCGGCTTCCTTAACTGAGAAAACCAGAGCAACATATTGGTAAAGGAGACAAATGGTCGAACACTGGAACGAAATTTATTTCTTCCTGAGCTTTCGAGCTCCTACAAGAGCCAATCGTCAGAGGGGGAGAAACAGCAACAAATGGGGAAGCTACTTGGACGTGTGTACAATAACTAAAATTTCGAACGTGCAGAAAATCAATAATTGTGCGTTTGTGCCGCCGACTTCCCACTGAGGGCTGTGTAAGCCTGTGCCAGTAGGCAAGATAGACGGTTGGGTGGAAATATTTACAGAAAAAGAATCGTCAACAAAAAACAAGCAATAGTTATGGTGGGAGGGATGGGCAATTAAAAAGTCATAGGAGAAGGAAAGGAGGATGAAAAGAGAGGAATTGTGTAGGCTTGGGCGCCAAATGGCCACATCAGCATCGAAAGTGGGGAGATTATGGAGGATGTTTGGCCACTTAATTACGGCGGGCGTCTAGATGTGATCGTTTGCAATAGTGTAAGGCCCTGTACGCCGGCGCCAATTCGACACATCTGTTGACCGAGTTCTCATCCGTGGACCAGGCTTCGATAAATTCTCTGCTCGTCTTGTTTCCCGCGTGGGCGAGTACCTTGACGGCAGCGAAGTTGAACTCATGGCCTGTTTCGCCGGTGTGAGTTGTAACTTGTGATGATTCGTCGCCTAGGCGCATGGCCTGCTTGTGTTCACGTATACGCGATCCGAGCATGCGTTCAGCTCGACCTGTACAATTACAGGGACGGTTTAGGCATGGGATGCGATATACTACTCCAGATTGTTCATTCTGCGTAAGCCGGTCTTTTTTTCATCACTCTGCTGCGCATTGTAGCTTTGGGTCTGTGTGCAATTCCAACACCTAGTCCCGCAGCGATGCGCTCAGTCGCTTCTGAGACGTATTTTATGTATGGCAGAGCGTGCCATATTCTCGGTGGTTCTTCTATTTGGGTCCTCCGGGGCCGAACGCGTAGGCATCGGTTTATTAATGCTTTTGGATAACCGTTCCGCATGAACTAGTCGCGGAGATATCTGGACTCGCGTGCCTTTTCCTCTGGTTTACTGCAGTGGGTCTGGATCCGTTTGAAGAGTGTTTTTACACAGCTCCATTTGTGAGCAACTGGATGGTTACTGTGAAAGCTGAGGAGTTGTGTTTTGTTCATCGCCTTCCGGTAAACCATCTTTTCGAATTCACCGTTGGGTTTTCTCTTGACGAGGCCATCCAGGAAAGGCTGCTGCTGCTCTTTTTCTTCTTCCCGTGTAAATTGTATGTCAGGAAACATTCCAGTGAGCAAACCATGGAATTTTTGCAGCATATTTCTCTGGATGATGACAAACGTGTCGTCGACGTAGCGGCGCCAGAAGACAGGCTCATGTTGGGTGAAGGCGATGTTTTCTGGTTCCTGTAGAACCAGTTCTGCCACTAAGCCAGAGATCGGGGAGCCCATCGGAGTTCCTTTGATCTGTTCGTACGTTTCTCCAGCAAAGGTAAAGTACGTTTTCTGGCAGAATTCGAATAACCTTATAAGGTGTTCGATTTTGAATGGGCTTTGGGCCTCATCATATGCCTCTTCAAGTCTCTTCTGTAAGATATTGCGCACCAGATTTGGCGGTATGGATGTGAACAATGAGGTCACATCGAAAGAGACCATTATTTCGTCCGATGGAATCGTCTGATGTCAGAGGTCCTCGAGGAATCGAGAGGCTAATTGAATTGAGGTAATTGAGTTGCCTTGGAGGAATTTAATTTTTCTATACATTTTACTCTGCCAAGTTATAGATTGGGCTGCCTTTAAGGGCAACGATTGGCCGAATCGGGACATTTGGTTTGTGGATTTTTGGTAGCCAATAAAATCGCGCCAGAGCTGTATCCGTTACTTTCATTCGGCGTCACTCATTCATAGTGATCAAATTCTTGCGCCGGTATTCTCTAAGAAGTTTAGTCAAACGGTTGGATAATGCTTTGGCTGGCGAATTTGTTGTTGGTTGGTGAAATTCTCTGACATCAAGACGAGTCTTAGATTTGTCGATATAATCTCGCCGATTCATCACGACAGTCGACCGTCTCTTATCAGCAGGTAAGATGATAATGCTATCATTTTTCCTCAGTTCTCTCATGGATTTTGACTCACTATGTGAGATGTACCTGGCTGGTTTATGAGCCATAAGCAAGGAGGGGTGTGTGGGTGTCGTAGCCCATGGTTGGATCAGGAATCCGCACCGGAATCCAAACTGCGAGTAGTTGGGAAACGGAAAAAAGCCACGACCTCGACCGGCTTGAGCCACAGGTCCGCGGGAGTGAGGTGGGTGCCTGGCCGAGAACTGCAGGCGAACAGATGACGGCAGTCATGCGGCGAGACGCCGCAGTCGGGACAGCAGTCGGGTATGGATGGGTCGAGCCGGTGTTGATACTGGCGAAAAAGCATGCAGTAGCCACTGCGTAGCTGCGCCAGGGTACAGCGTGTGACCCTCGGGAGATGTCGTTCCGAGGCCACAATCGGAGGTGAATAGCCACCCAAAAGGACCGGGGGACGGTAACCTCGTTTCTCATCGACAACGACTCTCTGGTGGAGACGCTGGAAGCCTTTCTTGGTGGCAGAGCTATCAACACGTAGGTCCACGAGAGACGAGGCAACAGCTTCCTTGTGGAGTGCTCGAATAGACGGCCGGACGTTGCGGCAGGGCTCAGGAGCGCAGTAACGGTGATGATTGGGATGGCCGGGTTGCGAACAACTCCACCAGAATTGCTGGCTAAGGAAAGTTTTGTGATGTGCGACCGTTAGAACAGAAGCCTTAGCATGAAGGTGATCTATAGGCGACATTTTAAAGCAACCCATGATCGTGCGGAGGGCAGCGTTCTGTGCTGACTGGAGGCGGCGGAGGTTGGAAGAGCTCCTCGTAGGAGACCAGATTGACGCCGCATAAGTGAGATGCGGCTTGGCCAGCGCCTTGAAAGCAGTCGACAGAGTCTCTTTCGCACAGCCCCAGGATGTGCCTGTTAGAGCCTTGAGGACCTTGCTGCAGCGGCCAACTTTGCTTGCGGTCTCCCTGGCATGGTCTGCGAACGTGAAAAGCGGATCAAAACGCACGCCAAGGAGTTTGGGCTTGCGGACGAGCAGTAAGGACGCCCCGTTGACGGTGATGACCGGGTGACGATTAATCTCCTTCGGATCAAGCGTGAAACCAGTTACGGACGACGCGGCTGCGACGACTCACGACTCTGTGAGGAGCTGTGCAGCCTGATCGATGTCATGGTGCCGGCAAAAGAACGTAACATTGTCCGCATAGGACACCACTTGCACAGGTGCCCGGGGGAGTGGGAGCTCTCGCATGTAGATGTTAAAGAGCGTTGGGCTGAGCACAGAGCCTTGAGGGACGCTTCAGGTCTGCTAACGAGGCTTAGAGAGAGCGCCCCGGAAAAGGACACGATCGTGACGGCCACGGCTGTAAGCCGCCAACCATCCGACCAGGCCCGTCGGGACGTTCAGCGAGACCAAGTCCTGCAGGAGCTGATCGTGGCGGACGCAGTCAAAGGCTAGTGACAGGTGAATTAAGACTGCCACGGTCCGCGAAGTGAACTTCTGTTGATTGAAGCCCTCGAGGATAGCGTCGCTGAGCTCGAAAAGCGCCTTTGTAGTCCCATGACCCGATCGGAAACCATGTTGGTGGCAAGATGGTTCGGCCACAGACGTCAGAATTGGGTGGACGAGCCGTTCCAGGATCTTCGCCAATGGACTGAGGAGGGCAATTGGACGATAAGAGGCCGCTAGGCAGGGGTCCTTATCCGCTTTGACCAGGGGGATAAGGATCGACTGGCGCTAGAAGTTCCCAGTGAAAGGTTGAAGAGGGCGGCAAGGTAGGCAGCCACCTTTGCGCCGATGGGGCGCACATGGAGAGGCGCCAGACCACCTGGTCCTAAGGCTTTCGAAGCTCTCGTTTCCTTGACGGCGGTGAGGATGACATCAGCCGAAAAGGAAATGTCTGGGGGCGGGGCTTTATGGAGGAGAGAAAGAAGGGAGAGCTGGCTTTTGGGACTGGGCGCCGAGCGGGGCGAGAACAGCTTGTTCATCTTCGCGGCGATCTTCCCTTTGTTGGAAATGAACTTGCCGTTCCCGAAGCTAATAGACTGGTTAGATGTATCAGCCCGGGGTTTGGTCAGGTTGCGTAAAAGCTTCCGAGTGGCAGCTGAGTTGCCGCTGAAATCGCAATCTGAAACTAGTTCATGCCAGCGTTGGCATTTGCCATTGTTGCTAGTCTTAGTGATTAAGCCATTCAGTTCGCCAACGTGCGGGTCACTGGCATCACGCGCTCGTATTTTGTCTCCCTCTCGTTCCAGGCGGGAGGCTTCGAGTGGATAGTTAGGACGGAGAAGGGGAATGCGGCCTTTAAGGATTTTGTGACTTGCTGCTGCCAGGAGTAGTCGACGAAGGGCTCGCTCCGCCGTGTGGACACAGGTGTGAGGCGGTAGGCCATCGATCTCGGCTTCGCATTCGGTCGTGAACGCTGCCCAATTGGCTTTCTTGAAATTAATGGAAGTGACGGTTGGCGGCCTTGATACGCTCGGCGGCGGTGGCCAATTCGAGCACAATGGGGAGGTGGTCGCTACCCAGGCTGATTTCCGTGTTCCACACGGTAGAGGCTACCAGGCTGAGACTGGCGAGGGAAACATCGGGTGAGCTGGAGGCGCCGTTGGTCGGGAGCCGCGTTTGGCTGTTCTCGTTGTGAATGGCAAAGGGGGCGTGTTCTATTTCATCAGCCAGATCTTCTCCTCGGGGGGTAGCTGCCAAGTTAAAGAACCACAGTTCATGGTAGGCGTTGTAGTCACCTAGCACCAAGCTGTCTCCAGAAGGTTAGTAGGGAGCGATCGAGGCGGTGAAACTGGGAGGACTACTGATAGTTGGAGGGATGTACACGTTCACGACGGTTAGCGGCGCTGGGCCAATGTCAAGGGAAATTGCCAGTACTTCCGTGGGATCGGCTCCAAGCAGGGGTAGCTGGTGATAGGCAATGGATTTGTCCACCAGGAAGGCCAAACCTCCGCCTTTTTGCGGCCGCGGTCGCGACGGACAATCGTGTAATCGGCACAGGAAGGGACCTCAGTGGGGTTAGACCACTTTGTCTCTTGGATAGCCGCCACAGCTATGCTGTGCGAGCGCATGAAGGCCAAGAGCTGGTCAAGCTTCCCAAGGAGGCCGTTGGCGTTGAATTGTAAGATCTTAAGACCAGGTGGTGAGGCAAGGTCGGAGACCAGAGTATTTGGGTTCAGGACAGGACGGGCTGGAGTCATGGATATCGGTGGGGGCACGGGACAGCTGGGACACGCGAAGGCGGGCGACCAATTGGCAGCCGTGGCGAGGCCACTGCAGCGGAGATGGCACCAACCATTGCAGGAGCCGCAACGTACAGACCAGTCGCGGCGGCCCAGGTGGACTTGGCAGAACGAGCAGTACCAGAGAGGTCCAGGGTTGGTCGCAATTCCGGCGGCGAGGAGGTGGAGTCGGAGCAGCGTGGCCGGGAGGTGCTGTTCCGTCATCAAAAACACGGATTGGGCAGAGGTGAGAGTTTATCCAACTTAGGGAGATGGGTGTAGCAGACCTTGGCCGCCAGGAGGGCGGGTGAGAATGCGGTTCGTAGACGCGTCTGCTGTGGTTTGCCTAAGCAAGGAGGTCACACGCTGTCGTGCTGAATGTTTCGTGTCGTCAGGTGCCTCCGTTCTCACCAACATCGCTTCCACTGAAGCAATGAAATCAAGTGGGTCGGCATCTGCAGTATTAAAACAGGCTTCGTGCTGTAGCACGTGTAACTGCTGCTTTGTTAATTGTTTCGACGAAAGGTTGTGGACTAAGTCAGAATTCTCAGTGTCTGCGGATTTCAATTTATTCAGCTTTCTCTCCAAAATCTCCCTTTTCTTGGCCTGCCGGTTTCGTGTTAAAGCTGAGATCGTTTTTTCCAAAGACTGAGCCTGTTTTCAAGGTTTCGCTTTTTGTACAGACACTTAGTCCAGAAATGCGAATCAATGTATAGTTTGGAAAAGTTGTGAAAAAGAAGAAGAAGAAGAAGAAGAAGAAGACGACGACGAAGCGATCGCTGGAAAACGCAGTGTTTCACATGCTCCCTTGAATGCATCATCCGAGACTGTGACAGATAAGGCTACTGGAGACACAATGAAAGCTGTATTAAAAGGTAGCAATAACAGAAAAATTTATTGGATCCATGGCATTTCGAGGGTGCTATTCAGTTGCTGCCTCTCATTGCGTACCTTGAATCACATAATGGAAACTACTACTTGAATCTCATAATGGAAACTACTACTTGAATCTATACAGAAAAATCGATACAAACACAAGGTCATAAGAAATGGCCAAGAGGCTAATCAATAACATAAGAAGTTAAAACGCTATGATCAGCAAAAACGGCGAAAGACGTCTGACGTAAAAAGTTGGGAGGGGAAATCTGCAAACAGGGAGCCAATCTTACCAAGGCATAGTTAGGTTCACTACATGCTCCAGTTGTTTACGTAGGTCGGTTTTGAACTACCGTATGTAGGCTGCCTCCAGGTAGCGTAAGGTACAAGTTGTTTGTGCCCGAACAAGAACTCGGAAAGAAGTTTTGGGGTTGGCTGTATTTGTAGGACTCAGTCGCCATGCCATCACGTGTATTCGATAAGTAGCTGCATCTACGCTCATCGCTGGGGGTAGTATTTGATTCGATGGTTGACTATTAGTCAACAGATCGAAATGTGTTAAGGCTACTAAGGTAAAAGCCTAGCGGCTGCGATCTTTCAGGCACGGTTTCTTAGGAGATTAAAGGAGTCTTGGGAAAGGCAGGTTCTTAGGAATAGTTTATTCTGCCGAAGGATAGAAGAATAGTTAAGACAAAGGTTGATTCTGTCTGGCGTTGCTTTCGCCGTGAAGGCCATGACAGCACGGCAGCGCCGACGCATCCACCCCTCTTAGGGGCGGAATGCCGAGTGAGTTCTGGCGTCAGTAATGGGGAGTGGCAGCCGAATCCTCTCTCTCTGTCTCGCGGCCTTGATGGTGATTGGTTGGACCGCCCAAAGGTAGACACCGGCGTGGGTGGTCCGTGTCTCGTGCGCCAGTTTGTGTCTGGTCGGAGGCAGGCCTAAAAGTACATTCGTGCAAGGTCCTGCTCTGAGTGACCTTGTTTGTGACGTCAAGAGTTAGGTGGGTGTCGGGCAGAAACAACCACTACATACATATGAGTCGTTAATGGTCGTAATTTCGCCATCCGTGATTCCCACTCGACCATTTGACTAGCGCTCAGTGGAACTATTGATCGTCCGCACCCCCTCTCTTAGCACCTGGCTGATTCCTCTATCTAAGCAAAGCCTCAGTGTAAAATATGCGGGTGGAAGATCATTATCTGATCGTTTTCTGCCAACCAAGGGCTGCCTTACTGTCCTTCAAAATTTACATGAATGCCAATGCTTTCACTTGTCCTAAAAAGTGGTAAATTTAAACCACATCATCGCTCACCATTCTGGCAAATTTGCTGTGCACGTTACTTTAGTAACTTGGATCTGATACGCTTTCCCGTCGTAAGTTGCCTTGCAAACCGTCTATCATTAGCTCTGTGATAGTGTACTAGCTTGGAGCCCTTTCACCACCACCACCACCACAACCACCAGTGTCTCTCTTCGGCATGCGATCGCCACCTGACGTAGACGTCGGCCACGGAAGAGTCAGCGCCTGTCTTAGCCTTTTTTTGCCAGCACAGCACTGGATTGGCTAGTCGTGTAGCCACTGCCTCGGCTGTTACCAGCACCAGTTGGCGTAGGTCCTTCGAGAACTTGACTGGTTTCCGGTAGGTGGCAGTCGTGTGCCCCCCCCCCTCCCTACCACCCTGGGGACAGTTGTTGACTGCGGGCACGTGACAGTGATTTTCACTCCACGTACTCAACCCACGACTTATTTTCCCCCGTCCCCCAGTCCAATGACCTCAACAGGTCGATGAGTTGCAATCATGAGATATTTAGTAACTCCGTCTAACTCTCCTATTTTCATTATAAATGCAGTTGTACAGGCTCGAGGATGGATTGCCGAAAACATATTTGTGCCAAATGGAAATTTCAAATTAGACATGAAAATGTAGTGGTCTCTGCCCTCCGATGCCCTCCATTGCTTTGCCCGGTGTCAAGACCAGCTGCCTCAAGGTCAGGCAATACCTCAGTCAGCGCTTACAGACGCGCTGACCTGTAGAGAATTTACCTACTTCCACTCGGACCCCCACACATGTGCGTCTAGGTTCTCGCGGCTGTCCAAGCACCACTGAAACATGCCCCTTTTTCCTCACCCTCGACCGCCAGACGTCACTTAGGATCACGGCGCTTCAGCGGAATTAAGTGTGCTCCGAATTAAAAACTCGTTCCATCTTTTCTTCGTTCCTTTGTGTACACAATAAACTATTCCTCCTACTCTGTCCTCCACTGACTTCTTCTCAACCAAGTAACCATGGTCTGAAGATCGCAGTTGCTAGAGTTTAATTTACTTAACTCCCTGCGATAAAAATATTTTTAGAACTTAAATATTGCATTCGCTGTGACTTTATTACCCTCATCCGCGACAGTATCCAGTACTGGGCTAGAGAAAGAATCCGAAACGTTAGGCCACTAAATAACCGGCCTGTTGCAGCGATCGCATCTGGACGGATTTCAATAACGCGCTTTTTATTTTCTTTGTGCCAATTATTTTCGGCTAGTAGTGGGATATACTTTGGACACTTATGTTGATGAGGGGCTACGCGCGTCAGATCAGCCGGTTAGGCATGGCGCTGCACAACTAAATCACAGGACAATCGGATTTACAGTATTTGGTATTCCAGCAAAACGGTAAATTAGGTTGCGTGAACCAGGGCTATTCATGGTCATCATAATCCTGTACTTTTATGGAGGGGCGGGGGAGGAGAGAGGCTATAGAAGTAGGCCATGACCGTTCTTTGCGTCCTCGTCATGCGTCCGTCCATTTCTGGACTACTTTTCCTCCCCCCACATAACTGTGCTTCAACGCTGGACACAGTTGACGCCATCAGATGGCCTTCAAAAACTGCTAATGCCTTTCACCTGTGACGCCCAACCGCGCAAGAGGTCACATGACCACAATTCTCGAGCATACGGCCCTAGCAGAGCAAATTGAGGCACCCAAAAACTCAGCTATCACCCAATCAAATGGTCAAGCGGACACTGCCTGAACTTCACGTGACTCTTATTCAGGCACGCACACATTTGACAGGGAAATGCGCCTTTACTGTTAAAGTGTCATTCCCAAGTTTTCAGTAAAAACCTTCTCTATTCATCCTGGATAAAATGGGCACACAAAACAGATAAAGCTTGAAGATTAAAAAATGATGCATAGTGCCCGCAAAACTGCAACTGTCGACAGCATGAATACTCGTCAGTGCAGGCGTCGGCCAGATTTGAATTCCGTCAAAATGGTGCTAGCGTCATGTGCAGCCGACCGCATTATTGTTGTTCAACTACACGAAGAGGCGACATCAATTACTATATAATTAACAAAGTAGGCCAACCAACATACATATACGAAACTTATCCTGTGAATGGACAGCAGAATGGCATAGCGGCTAAATTTCAAATGTCCGCAAACCTCATCACCTTAGCGGACAGACGCGCGTGGCGGGGCCTCTGTCCACTTCTGAGTTGCTGTACGTCTGTAGTGGGCGTTGGCGCCACTGTGGGAACCCGTGATCGCTGACTCATCCCGCCAAGGCTGCAGTCACGCTGACTACCCGCACCCTGGTCATCTCTAGCTCAATGTCTGGCGCAACCTACAAGCACGTGATGTCGTGGTCTGACCAATTACCATCAAGGCTGACCGAGACAGATACAACTTTCGGCGGCCGCTACACCACACGCCAGACCGGACCCGACTAGGGAACGGTTGCACCAGTCCACGAATCACATTTCCTCCTAACTATTCTCCTTTCCGCCTGTAAAGAATATATTCTTCCTACTCGGGCCGTCCCAAGACTTCTCTTTACTCTCCAAATGAACCAGGCCTGGAAGATGGCAGCCATTAGGGTTAACCCAATAAGCCTTAACACCCCTCGATACTTCTGCTGATGCCTTTCCCACCTTCCTCCGAAACCAAACTGGGTGTGATTATTTTAGTGCTCTTCGTAAAAAAACCGTCTTAGGCGTACATATAGCAAATAATTTGAGAATAATATTTAAAAAAATAAACAAAAGCAAGTCTCTCAATAGAAAAAAGAATTTTAATTTAAAAATAACCAGCAAAACAACTTTGTGCAAGACGAATCAAACTTGAATATGAAACATTATGTATAACGCCCGCAAAACTGCAACTGTCGTCAGCATGAAGAATCGTCAGTGAATGTGTGGGAGAATGTAGGTCAGAGTTGACTTCCTTCAAAGTGGTGCCGACCGTATTATTGTAGTTCAAATACACAAAGAGGGGGTTTAAATTAGCATATAATTAGCAATATAAGCCAACCCCAATGCGCATATAACACAAATTGTTCGTGTGAAAGGAGAACAGAAAAAATGGCCGCTGAAGTTCAGATGTCCGCACACATAGCGGACAGACGCGCGCGCTGGGGTCTCTCACTACCCGGATACACGACTTCTACTAGCGTCCTTTTCTACTTTCCCCAAAACAAAATTGGGTGTGTTTATTTTAGTGCTCTTAGTACGAGCACTGCTTAGGCGTACATATAGCAAATAAATTGAGAGTGATATTGAAACAAAAAATAATAAAAAAGCAAGTCTCTCAATATCTTTAATTTAATTCAAACTCTCTAGATGTTCTAGGCGTCACCAGACAGTTCTTTCGAAAGGAACGATAGTCGACTACAGAAGATTCCCCAAGCCAAAGTCAGTAAGACCAATTAGGCAGGACAGTTTACTGTAGGAAAAGAAGCTAACAAAAGGCTCTGCAGAAACCAGCTGCGCACAGTAAACAAGCTAGTTGACGTGTGTCCGTGTTCTGCGCCTCTGCGCCGGGTTGGAGGCAACCACTGACCTGTCCTACAACCAATCAGGAAAAGCTGGCAATGCAAGCGAACATGCGAGTCCCAGGAATCAATTGAGAAGAAGAAGACTCGATTGCTGGGACAATACGTTTATTCGCCTGACGTTTTGACATCCGTCGCGGATTCATCATCAGATATATTAGCAGTTGCGGACAATTGATGATTGCTCGGCTGTCTGGCTCTCCGGTGTTGACGTAAGATGAGGCGGTGGCCTGCCCTTTCCCCAAGTGACGACTTGCTTTGGCCAAATAGGGTCTCAGCACTGAATATGGATTGGGCAAATCGTTGCACTTTTTCATGGATTTTGGGGTCCATGAACCCTGACTCAAGTACCTCTCGGCCTACCCGATTGTCACCTTTTGTGAGAATTTCGGCCTCATCGAATTTGAACGTGTGGCCGGGTCTCATCGAAGGAGCTGCAATAAACTATTCCTACTATTCTGGCCTCCATCGACTTCTCCTCCTCTAAGTAACCATGGTCTGAAGATCGCAGTTGCTGGGTTTAACTCACTTAACCCCCTGCAATATAGGGCCCGGTGTCAATACATGATCAAAAAACCGGTGACGGCAGAGGGTGCAGCTGGTTAGCGCGACCAGATCCGGCCCCCTAAGCGTGCCGTATCCTGTGGCTCGGATCCCACGGAGTGACAGAGCCAGGCCCAACAACAACTCTGACGACAGTGAGCATAATTGTAGCACGATTACCAATCCCAAATCCAACGCCGAGAAGGCAATTGTGACAATCAATGAGTCGAACGCGAAATATCAAGCCATTACCGCACCAATTAGGACCCAATTTGTGGCCACAGAAGTGAATAATTATCGTTAGTACGCAGATGACCGCTACGAACTATAAATACCGTGCAATCTGTGCATGTTTCACCCCTACCTGCGCATGACTCAGAATATTGTACCATTAACTACGATTAAGGACTCCCAACGGAATCCGAAACGTCAGGAGAATAAAACTCTTGTTCCAGTGTTAAGATGAACCCCCTCCCATCTGGCGTCAAAGTTCACCCTCTCTGACGACGCACTCAGGCGCGTTCGTAGTTAGGGTATGCCCGAACCTGAAGAGGCAACAGGCTTCACCCGCACTGTAGTCCTGGGTGATCTACTGACCTAAAACTTGTCGGCAGCAGCTTCCATGTGTGCAGGCCTGCGCTCACGGTGGACCACGAGGTCAGAAGCTCTGCCCGGCATGCAAGATGCAGAGGCATTGCTAGAGCCAGTTCATGTTTTCAGTAGTCAACTACGCTGTTTCGTGTGTCCTCAAGCGACCTGTGTTGTAATGTGCAGCTGGACTGCAATTTATTCACACAGAGCGGACCATCATGATTTGATGCCACTCTTGGTGACAGTTTAGTAGTTTGAACTTTTCATTGCCTGGAGTATGCTGTAAAACCTCCTACTCCCAAGGGCTGTCCCTGGGTTCTACATACAACCCAGATTCAATGAAAATGTTCGCATTTTCTGCTTTGGGAACCGAGTAGAAGGGTAGGATTGACTTAATGGGAAATTAATGTAGTGCCCTGCAGCGGAAAACGTGCATGCCTTGAATGTCAGGCTGCGTCATCGACCCCGTTTCAGTCGCTGCTTGCCGATAATTTGCGCAGAAAAGGAGTAATTTCATTCCGCCCAGAAAGGTGGAAGAAAACGAAGCTGGGATCGGCCCGTTGTCCAGCCACTCCATCTAGACACAGGCAGGGCTGATCGCGAGATCGGCGTTATCCCTTTGGTTGATGACTTTTCAAGCCACGGCTTTTATCACAAAGTGAGAACGTCATGCGCGTCAGATTGAATATTGTGAGGAAAGTCAGCTGAGTGGTGGACTTTCAGGCCTTAGAATCCACGGCTTCAAGCACGTCAGGCTACCGTCCGTGCCGGTCAGTTGTCATGCGGGCGGAGTGGTTGACAGGGTCAGCGAACCCGTCTGCGCGAGCCACAGCATGACCTGCCCGTCCCCGCTTGACGCACACGCCATGATTAGTAAAGCAAGGGAGTAGGAAGGAGCTTTCGTCGTAGTCTGACTTCCAGTTCACTAGTCAGCCATTCAACACACACAACACGCACTGGGCTGATGGCGTGGTCTGGTGTAATGTAGCATGCAGCGGCGGTGAAGAAGAAAGACGCCAACTCCTAGGCTGCAGCTCACTCGACGGGACCCAGCTATATTTTCAAGTTTGATGAGGCCAAAACCATCGCAAAAGGTGACAACCGCGTGAGACGCGAGCTGCTCGAGTCATGGTTCTCAGGCCCCCAGTCCATCAACAAAAGCAACGATTTGGCGTTCCCATACGGTGTTCTGAGACATTTCCTGAGCAACAGAATCGGTCACGTGCGAAGGACCGGACGCAACAACAACTCTGACGACAGCGAGCATAATTGTCCTGTGATTATCAAGCCCGCATCCGACGCTGACAAGCAAACTGTGGCAATTAATGAGCCAGCACCGCACCAAGTAAGACCTCAAGCGGTGGCTACGGGAAGTGATAATTATAGTACGCATGCGGATGACCGCTAGGAACTATAAATACCATGCAACCTGTGAATGTCTCCGACTTTACTACAATTACCTATGATTAAGGATTCTCGACAGAATCCGAAACGTCAGAAAAATAAAACCCTTGTTCCAGTAATCGCATTATCTTATTCTGTAAAGCGGCAGTTGATAGCCTCAAAAGCCACGCTTTTTAGTAAACCGTTAGAGTCTCGGACTCAGAGCACGCATTATCGGGGGGGGGGGGATTACACGGAGAAGTGGTCGAGGAAAATTCTTCCCTCGCACGTAAGAGTTGCTGGTTGCAGACTCGTGGTACCTCCCTACTTGCATATCTACCTGCAAAATCACTTTGAAGACTACCTCTTACTTGAGTAGTCATACGTACCTACAATGGTTACTTAAAGCCGGGTCTGACACTGACGCCTAAACTTCCACGCTCAACGGTTTTTTTTCGTGGTGCGTCCCTCCCACCCTCGCGTCAAAGTGCACGCACTCAGGCGCGTTTTGTCCCTGTAGTGACGGTATGTCCGAACCTGAAGAGACAACAGGTTTCACCCGCTACGATGATCTGTTGTGGTGATCTAAGGACCTCCAACCAGTCGGCAGCAGCTTTTATGTGTGCAAACCTGCGCTCACGGTAGATCAAGAGGTCAAACCATCTGCACGGCATTAAAGAGGCAACAGCACTGCTAAAGCCTGAGGCCGCCAGTCCATGTTTTCAGTAGCCAACTGCGCTGTTTCGTGTGTCCTCAAGCGACCTGTGTTGTAATGTGCAGCTGGACTGCAGTTTCCCCACACAGAGCGGGCCATCATGATTCGATGCCGCTCTTGGTGAGAGTTTAGTAGTTTTAACATTTAATTGTCTGTAGTAGGCTGGCAAACCACCTCCTATCAGAGAATGTCGTTGGGTTATACATGCAACCCAGATTCAATGAAAACGTTCGCATCTTCAGCTTTGGGAACAGAGTAGGAGTGTGGGATTGGCTTAATGAGAAGCTAATGTAGTACCCTGCAGCAGAAGACGTGCACGCCTTGAATGTCAGGCTGCGTCATCGACCTCGATTCAGTCGCTGCTTGCCAGTAATTTGCGCAGAAAATGAGTAATTTCATTCCGCCCAGAAAGGCGGAAGGAAATGAAGAAGAAGAAGAAGAAGAAGAAGAAGAAGAAAAAGAAGAAGAAGAAGAAGAAGAAGAAGAAGCTGAGGTTGGGGCAAACTGGCAGCCGGACATGCTCCGCCCATTAAGGCGTGCATTTGTGTCGAGCGCGAGCGTGACCAAGGGGCAGGCTTGACGCTGATTGGACGGACAGGTCTGTGGCGTAATTGGTCAGCTTTGCACGAGGGCAACTTACCTTCAGCCTCATTGACGTGAGCGGGCAGTCTGGGGGGGGGGGGGGGGGTGCAGTCAGTAAACCGTTGATTAGCGCTACTTGCCGTGGTACCATGGGCTCACTGCGTCCAGGTCAATACCCCCCTCCCCCTGCCACCACCCCACGATGTCTGGGTAAACGAATTAGCCGCGTGGAGATGATGGTCATGGAGGGACTATAAATTCTAGTGGCAGCTAGCCAAGCTGTCGAGTCATCCTAACACCAAGAATCAGCAACGATGATGAACTCACGCCAGTGAAGAACTTGGGTGCATTTCGTGCTCTCCTTCTAGCCTACATCACCGATCCTGTAGCCAGTCGGACGGACGGTGGTGAACAGAAGCCTGTGGTTGTTATATGATTTCTCCCAGGACAAGGAACGTTTCGGAACCACGCACACACTTCCCTTATCATCAACATAACGGTCCGATCTCACTGTATCGTATCAATCTACCAATTGATTTTTTAGCGAAACAGACTTTTTCACTGCCTCTTCCGCATTTTCCGAAGATGGTTGACTACTGTTTTAAAGTGATGAATCGTTGGCGAATATGAAATACTCCACCGACCATACTACTCATTTCTGCTGTTTATATGGCTGCTCACACAGACAGCGTCAGGTGTCCGCATTGCCATTATTTTACCAGAGTACGGTAAGTTTGTCATGACGGGGGCCAAGCTGAATCTTAAACATAAATGCTATGGGAGGATGGGTAGATTTGACCCAATTGTGCAAAAAAACTCGCTGCCTCGGTGGGAGTCGAACCCACACGCAACAGGGAAGGCCTTTGCGCAGTCAACGCTCTAATAATTGAACTACGAGGCTCGCCCCGAGCCGTGAATTTAATCACTAGTGGATCGATTTTACCCGCCCAACTTACTGCTCGAATGGAATCCACCAGTACAGAGCAGCAAGCTGACTACCCAGGCAGAATTTCCTAAGCAGTAATCTAGAATCCGACGGAATGACTACTAGGCTCGCCTTGGTTGTTAGGAGTTTGGCAGATCGAAAGTTATTTATTATCCCAGTCTTCGACGTACGACAGGCGGCCTTGCGCCAAATTGCAAGAGTCCTTTGGGTAAACGTTATGATATCGCGGATGTAAAGGCTAAGAAGCTTAACCCCAACAGCTACGATCTTCCAGGCCCATGATTTCTTTTGGTGAGGAGAGGAGACGGTGGGAAAGTTGGATTTTTAGGAATAGTGTATTCTGCAGAAGGATAGGAGAATAGATCGAAAGATTTTTGACTCGCGGAGTAGTGCGTCCGTTCCCTATTCGGGCTGGTTCCGGAGTGAGGCTTGAAGGCAGACACCGCATTGTTTTCTTTGTCCCACGGATTGAGGCCAACCTACTAAATGAGGTGAGACTACTAAAGTGGGAAGCTCGTTGGGCGGATTGGGTTCAAGCCACTGTGAGTTGAGGCCAGAATGGGGGAAAAACGTTGCGTGTGTTTGGGTACGTGTCAGTTACGTCTGGCAGCAGTGGCGGTCACCCGTCCGGGAACTCCAGGTAAGTGCCCTTCAGGTAAGCCGAACCTTCCTCTTATTTTTGCCTTACTGCCTTATGTAAGATGTATCTTGCTCCACTACTATTATTAATGCTGCTAGTATCGTTAAGCATGGTTCTTCTACTAGCCTCATCAGCATTGGAATCTTTTAGCGCCACTAATAACTCAATTTCAGCTCCTTGACAATCAGGCTTACTCGTCCTTTCTCGCAGTCTTCTCTGGGACCTGTTGTGCGTTCATTTACGCCTTTAGCCCTGCCCAAACATTCATGTTTTCAGCGGTAATTTAGGGTGCGACCTTAATCCTCACTCATATCATCGAATTCGCATCACGCCTATCACAGTCATCACTTTCGTGGATTAATTTGTCAGCCACCGTCCTCGGCCAAATTAGCACCTCTATATTCGCTATCTTGCTAATTTAGCCTAAATGCCGGCGTGGCCCGGACTGCACGAAGGGCAGGGGGGTGGGGGCCTGATCGTAGCTCTAGCCGACTAGTGTTACTCTGTTAACGGGACTCCTAGGGGGGAGGACCGATCGTCGCTGCAGCTCTCCATGCTGCGCTGTTCGTGAGATTGACCGGATAATAGGACATACACAAATGTGATTTTCACGCCAACTTAACTCGAGGCTGCAGATCCTGTTGCAAGGGTATGTGTTGGCCACGCACGGCTTGCGGCTCGAAGACAGGCAGAGCCAGCTGGCAGCAGCCGGTCCAGAAAGCCCTGTAGTACTGTCGCACGCCATCGGACAAGCGCTGTTGGCATGGTAAATTCGATAATCGATATTTACGCAGCTGCCATGCTAGCCCGCCACCGGCTATTGGGGTAGGGGAGATGTTAAACATAGCTGACTCATGGTAATCTCGTTGAGGCCTGGCGCATTAACGCGTCAACGCAGCAGCGCCCTTAGAGTGCTTACGTACTGAAATGACTAACTACCTCACCCTTTTCCACGTAGGGCATTTCAGCCCAGTTTGGCACTAGGCTTATTGATTTAACTTATTGCTTCGTCTTGCAGTGTCTCTACCATACTGTAGCTATTACTTGCACCATTACTGCTATGTATGCCCGTCCGTAGTGTCGGGACATCATGACGCGGGGCGCTCGTCAAGTCCTGCCCAAGGTCACGGACACTTGGTCACCGCTTCCTTTGTTCTGACTGACCAGCCTTCGATCCTGGCCAGCGGCTCACCCCTGCCCTTAATCTGATTGGCCAGCGTTCAGCCTATTACATTTACCCCACACCATATACATGGCTGTGTCAGCATGACTCGCCACTTGAACTGTGCCTTCGTCCTCAGTACACGTCCTGCCTCAGACAGTCCTCTGTTTTGCCTACATGACATTCTGCCTACAGGCAGCCTTCTGTTTACATACATTACATTTTTCCTGTCTACAAACTGCCTTCCTTTCTCAATACATAACAATTACCACACTTACCCTCATAATAGCCGCGCCTTCAGCTCTCTTTAGCCCAAACCTCAGCCTCAGTAGCCCGCTGAAGTTTCTCCGCTGCTGAGTTCTCGCTTTCGTTGTTCTTTCATACCTGATATCTTTCTTTCTCTCGCCCCTCTCTCTCTCTTCTCCTTTACCTCCTCCTCCTCTTCTTCTTCTTCTTCTTCTTCTTCTTCTGCCCATCCACATTGCAAAGTTCACCAGCTGTCTCTCTCTCTCTCTCTCTCTCTCCTTTCAGCCCCGCCTACGGACGCCAACCGACAACGGAGCATGGGTAGTGCCTTTCAGTCGTCGAGTGACTGGTCACCCCTCTCAGGAGGGTGTTGGCCCAGGCTACATGCAGGGCTGCTCTCACCCTTCTGAGATCCAATGGTCTGTATGCACATGCAATGCCAGTCTTCAGCCAACCACGGTCCCTGCAGCCTGGTAGGCGCTGGCACATTCTCTCACTTCTGATTCCCTGTTGGTGACTGCGCTGGCACTCCCACTGGGTTTCAGGCCTCACTGCCAGTGCCCGAAAAGCTAGGCGGTGGGGGAGAGAGTGAGGTCGACTCTCAGCGCCTTTTCTACTCACTATAATAAATATGAATGCGCTTGAATCTATCACGGTGCGCTAAAAGCCGTGGCTTGGAGGATCTGCCAACTGACGGCAAAACTCGGGCCCCCACGTAGCAGCTCCTCCTGTACGCGAGTGTTTGTGTGTGCGTATGGGATGAGAGGGAGGACTGAGAGTCAGGCTGCAATGGCTCCCTCTTAATGTGGCCTTTATGGCGCTCCCGCGCAGTCGGGAGCATACCTAGCGAGATGGCTGTGTCAAGTGTGCGCGTGCTGAGTGTTTTTTGCGCCAGCCACCTACACCCTCCCTCATCCCCGGTCTTATTGACTTTGTCTTTACACCGGATACGGAGGTGGGAGTGGCGAGCGAGTGAGTAGATTCTGCGCGAGTCTGCCTAAACTCCTGTTTTCTCTCGTGCCAGTTCTCTGCGTTGCTCCTGCTTGCTGTCGCTTTCGTGTCGCTTGCCCAGCTCACCTCAGTGTCTGTTGCGGCTTGCTTCAGCGTTTGCTGCGGCTCGTTGGAGCGCGTAGTGCCCATCGTCCAAATCGACGGGGGAACTGTCATGTCTGACCGCTAGACGCGTGTTTCGACTGTCTGATGCTCGCATGTCGATCGATTGTACCGATCGATTGCTGGTGGCTAACATCTGCTCATTACGGAGCAATAGGTCGGGCGAAGGAAGGTACGCAGGATAAACAGCCGGCAGCCACGAGCGTAGGTGAAAGCACTCAGAAGGCACAGACGTTACGCTCTGACGATGGAAGCGAGAATGCTTTTGAAAAGTCAGCTTGCATACAACTCGGTCCCAGAAATTGTCCCTTCTTCTTCCGGGGACGATGAAAGTAATATAAAAATAAGGTTTATTTTTAAAGCACATAGAGGATTATATAAACCGTATTTTCAAACAGACTAAGTAAATGGTAATGGCAAATTAGAATCAGGTTAGCAGACCTATGGGGGTTTGACTCGTTCTCGCCTGGGGTCTTTTAGTATGTGTTTGTGTACCGGTTCTCTAGATTCAGTTTCCGGTCTGCTGGGTTCAACACACCGAGTTTGGTTGATCCATTATAAGCTGTGGACGCGTAAGTTTCGGCCAGAATCTGTGCTCTAGCTCTGTTGTATAATTGACAAATCGAAGAGAGTCGCAATGCAGGTGTATATACACGAGATTTTTGTGTAACTGCGACCGACAATTTGACCTTCACTCGCTCTCGACGATGTTCACCGAGAATTTCAGCCAGCTGAAGGCAGCCGTGGTGACTACAGCTGAATTCTAGTGAAAGTATACTGTTGGCCGTATCTACTCCACTCCCGCACCGATGTCCGATGCAAAGACAGAAATCAGTAAGACCGGAGGTGTGGGGGGGGGGTAGCTTCCCGCATGTGCCGGAGTGACCCGCACGCACTCTGAGGGTTGACCTCATTCTCTCGCCAACCGTGTCAGGAGCAAGCCACCCCCTAATTGATCGGTCGCCGATAGGTACATTGGCTGACGGTGTCGGCAGATCCGTCTGCGCACGCCACAGCACGACTTAGTCCCCCTGACACACGCACCACGATTCACATAACCAGGGGATTAGGCATAGTCGGTGCCCCTGACTGTGACCAGACCATAAATATCAGACTCAGCCAGTGCGCGTGCAATGACACCATGCCAGGGCGGATGCTACACCCAGGGAGACCTGAAGAATCCGCGGATTCTCCAAATAATTCTGCGCACTGGTCTAAATTTTATGAACTGCCTCCAATTTGCTCAGGACAGGCCGTCAGCAGCTGTTTGTATATTGTTTCCTCTTGCGCCTCCTTTCAGTAGAATATAACTGAAAGCGGGGGGGAATACGGCAACCTACTTAATGTGAGCTCAAAGCCGTCGTCGGGCTAGGCTTTCGGAGGATTTAAAACTAAAACGTCCTGGTATGGAGGGCGTGGCTGCCTTTGCGTCAGACAAGGTTAGGTGAACGACGGTCTACGTGCCCTGGATCCCATTTCAGCCGTCGAGAAACCGTTGGTGCACCTGCGCTTGTGATACAATGTTTCCTCAGCAGTGTAAATGCGTACCATTTATTTTCGAGTGTTGGCGACTGCGCTGGTACAAACAAACCCAGTCCCCGAAAAACATGCTAACTTGGGCTGCCCTCAACAAGTAAGGCACATCGGCAGGCTGAAACCCAGCAAACAGGCCAGTGCGCGCATCCAAAGCTCCTGTTAGCAAGGTGTACAGGCCCAAGTTAGATAAGAAAAACTCACACGAAACACTCACGGAACCGAACTATTAATCTCTGCTGTTTGTATGGCCGTTTAAACACAGAGAGCGCTAGTTCTCCCCATTGTAATTATTTTACCACAGTACAGTAAGTTTGTTATGACAGGGGCCAAGCTGAGTCTTAAACATAATTTCTAGGGGGCTGATGGGCAGATTTGTTCAATCCAGTTGACCCAATTGTGAAAAAAATCTCGCGGCCTCTGTGGGAGTCGAACCCACACACAGCAGGGAAGGCTTTTGCGCAGCCAACGTTCTACCAATTGAACTACGTCGCGAATTTAATCAGCCATTAGGGAACAGCAAACTGACTGCCCAGGTGGGAAAGTGGTCTACAACATACCATGCTATGGGCCTCTCCGTGTCCTTGTCGTTCACTACGAACAGCGACATCACACAGTTGATACGAAAATTGTGGAGTTCGTGCTCATAATTCAGTCGGTCAGAACCAATCTGTCGGCTTAGAGAAAACAACCTAAAATTAGGCAGCGAGTGGTACCACATCACGAAAGATTGAGGCTAAAGCCCTCGCCGCCGGTGTGACAAAACCTGCGTCAGCAATTGAGCGTCTCTTACGGAGACTTAGATGCGTAGTATGCAGTTACGGGTCTTGACGACATTAACAGCGCCCGAAGACCACGCCAACGGGATTGACCCCAACAATTAAGAAATATCTGCACCTGTAAGATAACTCAGCCCTCTCCACGGCCTGCCCAAGTCGCTACGACGAACACCAGGCCAGTACGACACCACGCACCTAAATCCCCTAAAAGCAGACCGGTGTACACACACATCAGCTCCCATGTTAGAAGAAAAAACCACGCTAAACGCACGAGAACCCCACAGCGCCGAACTCAAAACAAGCATCATGGTATGGGTAAATAATATTGATGTATATACACGTGGAAAAAGAAAATATGTACAAGGGGGATCTATGCATGCTAGTTGACGGAGGCAGCCTACTTCTTAGCCGCCGCCTTCTTCGGTGTCTTCTTCACGGAAGGCTCGTTCGGTTTCGCTGCGGACAGCTTCTTTGGCTTAACCGCCTTAACGGCCTTCTTCTTTGGCTTTGCGGGCTTCTTCTTAGCAGGGGTAGCCTTCTTAGGTTTGACTGCCTTGGCAGCCTTCGGCTTGGGCGTTATCTTGACAGCCTTTTTCGCGGCGGGCGCCTTCTTGGCCTTCTCGGAGAGCTTGAAGGACCCAGAGGCACCGGCGCCTTTAGTTCGGATCAGTTTGCCGGCAGCCGTGGCGGAGACAAGAGCGCGACGGAGGTGCACCTCGGCGATCTTCTCGTCAATTTTGTTGTGGGCCTTAATATGCTTCAAGATGGCCTGGCGGCTGGAGCCGTTCTTCTCCTTCAAGTCCTTGATTGCATCCACAATCATCTTGGCGAAGGGTGGGTGCGCCGCGGGCGCTTTAGGCTTCTTCTGGGCCTTGGTCTTCTTTGCGGCAGTGTGGGCAACGACTTCAGTCATGGCGTAGTCGGAACGTGATTTGCTGCCTGCCACAATCACACCGTATTTATATAACGTGTGACTAGCTCGCATCGAAGTGCACTATGCGCGAGCACTGGCTGACACGATTGCGCGTTAAATAACAATGCAGCCGACTGACTTGGCTGTTTTAAACCAAAATTAGCACTATTCATCGTCCAATTAACGTAATAATATGGCGCTCATTGCAAAAAGGACATCTAGGGCTATCGAACGGTGCCAAAAATGCCTATTTTATTAGCACGAATCACTAGCGAATTACAGATGAGTAGGAAAACCATGGCAACACCATTTGGAGTGCCTTTACTAAACTAAATTTGTTTCCTAGTATAAAAATATAAAATTTGCAAGCGATGCATTTTTTGATTCCTGATTAAGTAATCTTCGCAGTGGAGAGATAAGTTCATGTTAAAATTTTGGTAATAAGACAGGGTTGCCGGGAGATTAATCGTCGTCATGTCAAATGATGAACAGTCTTTTTGCCTATCATAAATTATTACTTCGTGTATCAACGGTCGGAATCGGCCGATTTCTTTCATTTTCAAGATGCTTGTTGGAAAAAAGATATACTCTCTAATTTATATCATTTTCTGGTGTTTATCGTTGTTTATTAAGAGAAATTTATGGTTTTTTTTCAACCGTACCAACGGTGACTGTGATTGGTCGGTCATTGGTTCAATCGGGACTTGTTCGCACTTCTACCTTATTCAATACTTATACTATGTATTTTTTCGAACTTTATATACACGTCGGTGTACTTGTACCTTACTGGTATCCTCTTTAGCCTGCTACTACATCCTTGTCACATATTTTGGTAAAAAAACGAAGAATATTGGCCTTACTTACTATCAGACATTGAATGGTAGACTTGTAGGCGTTTTCTGCTAATCATTCCTGAATTCATCGGGGCTTCGGCAGACTAGACAGGTAATCGTTTTTTTCTAGCCTTTCTTAAACCGCACAACATATTATGCAGCAATGGTTACCAGCTTAATATTTTTTTAGGTAAGCGAATGAATTTACGAACCAACAAATTAAACGACCATGGTATGCGCTCAGACACTAGAGTCCTGGATGCAAAATACGGATACGAATGACGGAGGAGAGATAAAACTTTAAAACTGATGAACTTTTGGTTACTTTCTATATCTCGGGCTTCCTTCTCACCAACTTTTAAGTTGTGTTTGTCGTCACTGCTTCGGCTATCCACACCGCTAAATTAGTTGGCCTCCAAGGCGACTGTTTAAGTCGTGAAGGCACATGTCTATTCGCAGGGATTTGTGTCACGGATGAGGTCCCATATTCAGCCCGATCATTGGGCAGAACCCTAATTAGTAAGACGATGGCGGGATAGCCTTACCCGCCATATTGTTATATTAAGTGAATCGGTAGCCAGACATGTCTGGAGGTCCTACCGTTGTAAGGTCTACCTCTGTCTATGCGTCAGACCCAGGGGCGGTTCCACTATTCATTACATGTGTGCGCCATGGGTAGCCAAACTAGCGGGTGGATTGGCTTCTCTTTTCCCTACAGGGAAGGTTATGTGCAAATTTTCCTATCCAATTTGTCTGAAGCTTGTTATTTCGTACGACACTGTAGTGGACCCTAGCAGCCACATGGAACCCAAGATCAGCCGCAGACGCATGACGCCTTTAGCCTTCAAGGCCCACGCGTGCAAGCCAGCCTTCGCCAATCTCAAAGTCGCGTCCTACCGCTAGTCTAGACAGTAGCCGCCTAATTGGCTACTGTAACAAAGCATGCGCCGGCCATCCGGCTATTACCGACGCTGTCGTCACTCCGGAATTGACGCCCTGGCACCCGGACTGTGGTCATCCGAGAATCAAAACTCTTTCCGTCTACTATCCTACCCTTTCTGCAGAACACTATCTGGCTTTCCCACCGTCTTCTCTCCTCACCTAAAGGAACCATGGGCCTAGCAGATCGTAGCTGTTAGGTTTAATCTTCTAAGCCTTAATACCCCTGTCGATAACACCTTGGTTGTCTTCCAGTTCTCAGGACTACCTGACCATCTAATACAAGCGAACATGCGAGCCCCAAGAAGTAATTGAGAAGTAGAAGACGACTCAATCGCTGGGACAATATGCTTATTCGCCAGGCGTTTCGAAATCCGTCGCGGATTCATCTTCAGAGACATACTCACAGAACAGTGGCAGAAACAGTTTGTGTGTGCACAGGGTTCCGCCGTAATATGTAGACGTGCAGAAAAAAATCGATAAATACCTTGAGTGTGTTCTGATTCGTTGCGTCAGCCATGACTTTCTGGCCTTGCGGTGTTGGCATAAGATGATGTGGTGACCCGTCTGTTTTCCAAGCGGCGACTTGCTTTGGCCAAATTTAGTCTCAGCACCGAATATGGATTGGGCGAATCGTTGCACTTGTTGATGGATTGGGGGCCCGTGAACCATGATTCAAGTAATTCTCGGCTGACTCGATTGTCACCACTTGCGAGAATTTCGGCCTCATCAACTTTGAATGTGTGGCCGAACACGCGGCGAAATGATGCAAATTCTCAAGTTGCGGCTCTTTCGACGAGACCCGGCCACACATTCAAAGTTGATGAGGCCGAAATTCTCGCAAGAGGTGACAATCGAGCCAGCCGAGAATTAATTGAGTCATGGTCCACGGGCTCCCAATCCATCAAAAAGTGCAACGATTCGCCCAATCCATATTCGGTGCTGAGACTAAATTTGGCCAAAGCAAGTCGCCGCTTGGAAAGCAGACGGGTCACCACATCATCTTATGCCAACACCGCAAGGCCAGAAAGTCATGGCTGATGCAACGAATCAGAACACACTCAAGGCATTTCTCGATTTTTTTCTGCACGTCTACATATTACGGCGGAACCCTGTGCACACACAAACTGTTTCTGCCACTGTTCTGTGAGTATGTCTCTGAAGATGAATCCGCGACGGATTTCGAAACGCCTGGCGAATAAGCATATTGTCCCAGCGATAGAGTCTTCTTCTACTTGACCACCTTCAATTGAGTTTTCCTTCACGTTACGTTGAAATAATCTGCTCCTCACTACTCAAATAGCTATGTATTCAGACGATTATTTAATTGAAAAGATGTAGCCAGGATCGCTGGAACTAGAACTTTATTCACTCGACGTTTCTGATCCTTGTTCGAGCCCATGATCAAATATGGGGTTAGAGTTAAGGTCAACTATTTTGTGTGTGTTTCTAGTTTAAATAGCGCAAGAACTTGAGTTTCACATCACATTATGAGCTTATGAAACCTCGGAGGCTTTTGTCAATTAAACTGTCTTGCTCAGGTGTAAGGGGAGGGGGACGTTCATTTGGCTTCTGGGTATTGCCAAACATCTGATAAATAGCTATTAAGTGCCTATGGATTTTGCGACATCATCATAATTGAAGAAATTATTCGACTGCCAATTTATGGCCTGTTCAAATACCACCGTTAGGAATTTGGATTGGTTTACTTCTAGGAGTTAAAGCTAAGACGGTTAACCCTAACAGCTACAATCTTCCAGGCCCGGTTCCCTAGGAGATGTGAGAAGTCTTGGGAAGGCCAGATTAGAAGGAATAGTTTATTGTGTACAAAAAGGAACGGAGAATAGATGGAAAGAAGGTAGACTTCGGAGAACACGTCATTCCGTTAGAGCGCCGTGGTCTTCAGTGATGTCTGGTGGCCGAGAGTGCGGAGAAAGGCACTTGTTCGAGGGATGATTGGGCATCCGCGAGAGCCTAGACGCACTTGTGTGTGTGCGTGTCCGAGTGGAAGTAGGTCAAGTCTCCGCAGGTCAGCGCGACTGTAAGCGCTGACTGAGGTATTAAATGACCTTGAAGCAGCTGGCCTTGAACAATGACGTCGGACAAACCCATGGAGGGTGTCAAACGGCAGAGACCACTACCTACTTCAGGCCCTTCGTAATTGAAAGCAGGACCAAGGGCTGCGGTTAGACAACAGACACAGTTCTATAATGAGAGAGAATTAGAAAACTATAAATTGTAGGCTTACAACCAAAGTCTTCAAGCCTAGAAGCAGCAAAGAAAAGTCATTTTAATCGGAAACAAGATGGATGATTCAAATCAATAATAAGGGAATGAGGGAAAACAAAAGTGCGAGGTTACCCAAAAAGGGAAGAATTAGCTATAATGCAAATAGCAGAGTGTTGATGAATATAACAAATATCATGCAAATGGCTTTACTGTTAATGCCAAAAGTATCAACGGTAGGGGTAGCGAGCCTAGTGTTATTATAGGTGTTAAGGTTAAGACGGTTAACCCTAACACCTACAATCTTCCAGACCCTGGTTCCTTAGGAGATAGGAGAAGACTTGGGAAGGCCAGGGTAGACGGAACATTATATTGTGTACAGAGTTAGGGGAAAGTTGCCAATTGGTCTTGCAAGACGTCCGACCGGCGTCGCCGCGACCGCAACGCGCGAGGCGCAATTCCAAGTGTTCTCTAACCACAGTCATCGCGAGCGGCCACCGAATACTCGCTTTGTTTCGGTAGACTGATGGTGATTGGTTGCCATGGCGAGATGAAGCCGTGTGTGCCAGCAGGTGGCTCAGATCATTGAGCGAGAACGGACAGGGGTGCCGGGATTTAGCACCTGACCGCAGGCGGCATTAGACACGCAGGGCAAAGGCGCTATCCGTCAGATCTTGAGTTCCAAGTGGCTGCTAGGGCAACTAAATTATTGTGAGGCAAATAACCATGTAACCGTTCAAAAGGTGGAAGTGGAGCGACAAGAAAGCATACCTCCCGTTGGGGTTTCGTTCACGGTCCGTTGAAATAATCTGCATCTCAATGCCCAAATAGCTGTGTATTTATACGATTAGTTAATTTAAAAGAGGTCAAGTTTGAAAAAAGTAAGAATTCTGGGCTCAGAATCATTGAGCATTTTGCTCCCCGGAAT
Organism: Ligula intestinalis; assembly: GCA_036362985.1. Classification (NCBI taxonomy): domain Eukaryota; kingdom Metazoa; phylum Platyhelminthes; class Cestoda; order Diphyllobothriidea; family Diphyllobothriidae; genus Ligula; species Ligula intestinalis. The sequence continues at coordinate 134,179 of JAYGXS010000007.1, forward strand.
GCGTTTCTTTTACTGCTGACGTTTCGGACAGCTGGGCTAGCTGTCCTTTGTCAAAACGAGAACGGAACGGGACGGAACAAAAACACTAATTGCCGTCAAGTTATGCCAAAATCCACGCGAAAGTAGAAAAATAGATCAGCCTATGGCCAACACACACAGTCACAACTTTGAATTGCAGATAGATAAAGCCAGTTCTTCATGAATGCGAGAAAATACTCGCAGAATGAACAATCGGGTGTAGTATATCGCATCCCATGCCTAAACTGTCCCTGTAATTATATAGGTCAAACGGAACGCATGCTCGGATCGCGTATACGTGAACACAAGCAGGCCGTGCGACTAGGCGACGAATCATCACAAGTTGCAACTCACACCTACGAAACAGGCCATGAGTTCAACTTCGCTGCCGTCAAGGTACTCGCCCACGCGGGAAACAAGACGAGCAGAGAATTTATCGAAGCCTGGTCCACGGATGAGAATTCGGTCAACAGATGTGTCGAATTGGCGCCAGCGTACAGGGCCTTACGCTACTGCAAACGATCACGTCCAGACGCCCGCCGTAATCAATTTGCCCAAAATCCTCCATAATCATCCCACTTTCGATGCTGACGTGGCCATTTGGCGCCCAAGCCTACATTATCCCTCGCTTCTCTTCCCTTCTCCTATGACTTTTTAATTTCTCATCCCTCCCACCATAACTATTACTTGTTTTGTTGACGATTCTATTTCTGTAAATATCTCCACACAACTTGTCGGTCTTGCCTTCTAGCACTGGCTAGCACAGCCCTCAGTGGCAAGCCGGCAGCACACACAATTATTGATTTTCTACACGTTCAAAAAAATTTTAGTTATTGTACACCCGCCCCAAGTAGCTCCACATTTGTTGCTGTTTCTCCACCTCTGACGATGGGCTCTTGTAAGAGCTCGAAAGCTCAGGCAAAAATAAATTTTGTTCCAGTGTTCGACCATATGTCTCCTTTACCAGCCAGTTCTTCCTTTGACAGAGAACTATCGGTCCAGTTGTCCGAAACGTCAGCAGAAAAAGAAACATATTCCAGTGAGCAAGGATGATCGAAAAGAAGTAGCCAGGATCGCTGTAACTACAGCTTTATTTAATTGATGTTTCGGATCCTTGCTCGAGCTCCCGACCGGACACGGGTTAACTATTTTGTGTGTATCTGTGTGTTTCTATTTAGAATGGCGCGAGGACTTGAGTTTCGACTCGCAGAATGAGTTTGTGAAACCTCCGAGGCTACTGCCTATCAGCCTGCCTTGCTCAGGTGTAGGGAGACGTTAATTTGGCTTATGGGTGTTGCCCAGTGTCTGATAAATGAATATGTAGTAGCTAAGGGTTAATTTAAAATTGGATGCATTTCAGACACCACCACCACCACCACCATCATCATCATCATCATCATCATCAGCAGCAGCAGCAGCAGCAGCAGCATCGTCTGGGGTCACTGCTACGGGCATCCCTACCTCATATAAAATACGTCATAATTTCGATAGGTCTGTTGCCAGCAGCTGTTTTTCCAGGCTTACAGCGAAAGATCTGCTTCGAATTACTTACCTCACGGCTTGAGTTAACATGCACACACAGTCTGCATAACTTACGCATTTGTAACTGCGCAGAACTACTGAACAACACGCCCTGGGGCCAGCCAGCCAGCCATTTGGTGGGCTCTGGAGTGAAGTCATTTGGCCATCTCCGACCGTCTGAACAGTTTGGACGACGACTTGACGAATGAGGACTTGAACAAACTGGTCGTTCACATAACATTCCTTGCAGACAGATCAAATTAAGTAAAATACGATGAGAAAGGGTGGGAGGAGGGTTCGCAGATTTGAATAATCGATTCAAGGGCCTCGTGGCTCAGGTGCTTAGAGTGTTGGCTGTACTAAGAGCCTCCCCTTGCTAGCCTGGGTCCGAATCCCACCGAGACCGCCCAATTGTTCATAATTAAGTCCAACTCATTATTTAAATCTGTCAAACCCCTCCTAACATTTAAGTGTGCCTGGTAGTCATCTGGTGGATTCTAGATTGATTGCTTAGAAAATCCCAATAGGGCTGTCAGATTACCGTATCAGTATTGGTGGGTTCCATACGAGCAGTACGTTGGGTGGGTAAATCGACCCAAGCGTGATTAATTTTACGGCTCCCGGTGGCGGGCCTCGATAGCGTGAACGTTAGCTGCACTAAAGCCCTCCTTTCAGGTGCGTTAGTTTAAATCCCACAAAGAACGTCGAGTTAATGAAAAAAGGAATGCGTCGCACCCTCAGAAAGCAGCCCCGCTCCTGCCTCCACTAACCCCCCCCCAAAAAAAAAGGTATGTTCAAAAATCCAGCTATTTCGTGGATTTAAGTACATTCCGTGACCTTGTAGTGGGCCGTTGCCTGCCGATGCCTGCCCTTCCTTTCGTGGCCTCAATCCGTGTAGACCTCAAGGTCGTTGCGGTCGCCAGACTTACTGGCGTGAGACACAGGCCACCCACGCTGTCCAACAACGGTGTCAAACAACATGCCGTCCAACCAATCACAGGCCGACCTAGCCAATGGCCGCGCTCTCTCTGTCTTCTGGCCTGATTGCTGCTAAGACCTCACTTGGACTGCGGCTAACTCTCCTGCCGGTCGTAGGCTTGCCAAGTCAGACTTCCTCCATCTATTCTCCTTTCCCTTGTGTACACAATACATTCTTCCTACTACTTTGGCCTTCACCGACTTCTCTTCTGCACTAAGTAACCGTGGTCGGAAGAACGCAGTTGCCGGGTTTAACTCACTTAGCTCCCTGCGATAACCTCGCGCTATATATTCCTATGGGGTAGGAGTTAGGTTTCAACTCAGTTGTATGTTTCTTGTTAGGCTGGGTCGACGGCTAGGATGGTTAGGGTTAGGTTATCTCCTCGAACTTAGCACAAGATTAACTTTACTAGGGGATGTTTGGCGCTTTTGGAGACCTCAACTTTAACTTAAGTCACAGATTACTTGAGCTAAAAATAGTGGTCTTTGTTTTGAATAATTTTACCATGCAATTAGCCAGAATTAAAATTGGCAGAAAAAGCTGTAGGATAAAACACGCAACGCAAATTGACACGGGTTAAAACAACACCCATTAGTAAGTACTGGACGCCTTTAGGCCCATGTCCAATCAGGTATTAATTCAGTCCGATTATTGGTCCAGCGCACAGTAGCGCCTTACTCGTGACATTTTGCAGCGTACACGCGACAATGAGGAAAAATCGATAAAACGATTTTAAACTCGGTTAACGTGCGAAAGGGCGTGTTGCTTGTAACAATATACCTAATAAATTATGGTCAAGGCGATCACAAAGTAGGTCGATATGTTCAAGCTTCGAGAGTAAATTTTACGTAGAATTATCTCCGAAACTAGTTATTCGCCTCGAAAATAAATAAGTAGCCAAACATGCTTCTAATTGTTGCCCTGTGTGATGCCTAGGGCTCAATAGGTGCATCGTTCTCGACTTTGTTCACCCCTCACATTCTCCGTCACCACCACTATCACATGTCGGTTCCAGCAGTGGTCGCGTTTTAATTCACACACATTTTAAAGGCTTTCTTGACCCTAACAGCCGTCAAATTAATTGTTTGAACTGGTCTCCTTTTAGGTCTATTGGCTCCGGCACTACTCTATGGTTACAACAACATCCTGAGACAGAATCATTTCCGAGACTCTATTGTTCGCGTCGAAATAAAACAGTAGTCAAATATCGTTCTACTTGCTGCCCTGTGGGAGGTGTAGATTTCAGTGTGGGCGGCATTCAATGCCAAGGTCGCAGTTCAGAATTTGTTTACATTGCACACTGTCCGGCGGTAGCACTAAAACCGGTCAGTTCCAGTAGAGGTCGCGTTTTAAGGTACAAATTAAAAAAATGCTTTCTTGACCTAAACAATCGGCAAATTACATGTTTGAACTGACCTCTTTTGAGGTTCTGGTCGATGAACTTAAACACAGGGCAGCTATGGCAAGTAAGCTTATACCTATAGTGTGGATTTCAGTCCACAGTGTCAGAGACGAGGTCTCGCTGTGACAGTCCTGGTCACCCAGACGCGCTCGATCCAGCGCGATGGCCCATGTCCGCATGTGACGCGCAACCTTTGCCTTCGCGCCACTGGAGCGCACACACGCATCCCTGACTAGTCGGGCCAATCAGCATCCTGAAGATGAGTCATACAAAGTCCGCTCTGGCCGTTTGTGACGACTCCCGCGCTGATGAACACTCGGGATTCCGTCCGTCCGGGTGCAGACGCAGGCAGCCTCGTTGGCTGCTGTGACAACCCCACGCTCTCATAAGCCCCTCACAGTTGAATGTCATGCCAGACCGAGTAGCAACTTCCTCCTAACTCTTATGCACACAATACAATAGTCGCTGGTTATGAAGCCCACGGTCAATATTCCCAGCCACGTAGTAAGCCCAAGTCAGCTTGGGACGGAATTTTACACAGCAAAATCCGCCGGCTAATAAGCCCAGTCGCCGGCTACAAAGCCCAGTTTGCCAACAGGATAGAGTGAAGTTCTCATCTCTCTGCGTGCGCAACGGGTTACGTGTCGCAAATCATTTTTTTGCTTTTGTTATTACGTAAAATACAGACAAACAGCATTCTTTTCTTGTAAATAACCAAGCTGTACATATAATACAGTACGTATGTAATGTGTAGTACCTATACTGTGTTTGCTAATCAAGAACTAGGACCCTCTGGTTAGTGCGCCCGTCGCTTATTAAGCCCAACTTGGTCTGGGCCCGACGTGGGCTTAATAACCGGCGACTACTGTATATTGTTCCGGCTTTCCCAAGACTTATCTCATCTCCTAAAAACCTGGCCTGGAAGATTTCAGCCGTTAGGGCTAACCGTAATAGACTTAACGCTCGGCCATAAGACTTCCGTAGCCTTTCGACAGACGCGAGGGTTTTTTAATTTATTTTGCAACTCTCTTTCCCCCAAGATCGTTTCACTATTTGCCAGTAGGCCAGAGTGGTGGGAAGAATTTATTCTGTACAGAAGGAGTGCAGAATAGGTAGGGGGAGATTTGACTGTCAGACGGGCGAGCAACATCCGGCCACAGCATCACACCTGACGTGACAAGAAGGTAGGGGATTGCCGAAGCACAGCACAGGCTTTGTCCACGCAGTCATTCAGGAAATGGTGCACTCTGGCTGGCTCGAGTTCCCATGGGGGATAATGTCAAGGCTCGCGGTAGTGGCTCGACCTTGAGACGTGTGTAGACTGCCGGTACATGTGCACCTGTTGGCAGCCGTGATCCTTCGCGCGAGGTTGTATTCATGAAATGCGTCACTATAGACCGTTTTCTCCCCAGGATGATTATGCAGGGATAGTGCCTTTCACGTGGATTCGTTTTAAGTGCTAGTAGATTTGCGTAGCATGTAACGTACCCTCTCGCTTTCACAAAAACACACTCTCCACCGCGGCCGCTGTCAAGACAGAGCCAAGAAAACTGGAGGTGAGGTTGGGGACAGGTGGCTAGGGCGTTGGGGCCCTGTACCGACGCTCCACCTAGGTTCTGTGCTCGTTATGGGAGTGCAACCAGAATGCTGCATGCCATGCCTTGATCTAGCCCTCCATTTGGTTCAGCGCATCTACCACACGGTCCGTTTAGGAACAGGAGTTTTATCAACCTGACGTTTCGGATTCTCGTTCGAATCCATCATCAGAGACAGAGTCAGATGAAGGTATTGGATTGTTCAGGATTTGCAGTATGTACAGGGTATAGTTGCTGGGCCTCTAGTGGGCCTTTGCCTGCCTATCTCTGGCCTTCCTGTCGTGGCCACAATCTGTCTCGAGCTCAAGGTCGTTACGGTCGCCAGACTTACTATCGCGCGTGACGTGGACCACCCACACGCTGTCCAACCAATCACAGGCCGACCTAGCCAATGAACGCCCTCTCTCTGTCTACTTGCCTGACTGCTCTCAAACAGTCACTTGGGGTCTGGTCAATCTCCTGAGTGGACGTGTTCTCCAAAGTCAATCTTCTCTCATCTATTCTCCTTCCCTTTGTGTACACGATATACTCTTCCTTCTACTCTGGCCTTTCCCGACTTCTCCTCTACTAAGTAACCATAGTCTGAAGATCGCAGTTGCTGGGTCTGACTCACTTAACCCCCTGCGATAGGCCTACCATAATCGGGAGTCCGCGACTGCATCGCGAATGATTGTACGTAGTGTGATAATTGTCTAATCGGCCAGATAATATTTGCGTCTGCTTCCTGAAGCTAACCTCTTCGCTTGTATCAGCGCACGACGACAGTTCGAAGGTTGTGCCTCTCTCCGCGCACACAACCTCGCGCGAAGGCTCATTGCTGCCAACGAGTGCACATGCACCGACCGTCTAGGCCCGTCTCAAGACCGAGCCAATACTGCAAGTCTTGGCATTAGCCCCCATAAGCACTCGAGCCAATCAGAGTGCACCTGTTTCGTCCCTTGCCTTCTCCGACTGCATCCGGCAGTCACGCGTACGCCGAAACCAGTGATAAAAACTATCATTGGGGTACGGTAATATTAATAGGAATAGTAACATATAATTACACAAACCTTAACAATGGATATTCGAAGTCAAGTCGATCAAGGGGGCGTGGATCTGGTTTTATAAGATTCCAGGAGACAGTTTCTGTGGGCTCCCATTTGCCTGAAAACACCAGCGCCAAAGGGGGAGGGAGGCGAACGTGAACAGAGATAATACTTTAAGTGGTTTCCGCCTGTCCGATGGCTGGCTTTCCTCTCGTGATCTCAATCTGTCTGGACCTCAAGGTCGTTGCGGTCGTCAGACTTACTGCCGCGGAACATGGACTACCCTTACGCTGTCCAACAACGGTGTCAAACAGCATGCCGTCCAACCAATCACAGACCGACCTAGCCAATTAACGCGCCCTCTCTCTGTGTTCTGTCCCGACTGCTCTCAAACAGTCACTTGGGACCCGGTCAATCTACTGAGTGGACGTGTTCTCCCAAGTCAGACTTCTTCCATCAATTCTCCTTTACTTTGTGTACACAATATACTCTTCCCTCTACCCTGGCATTTACGGACTTCTCTCCTGCACTAAGTAACCATGGTCTGAAGATCGCAGTTGCTGGGTTTGACTCACTTAACCCCCTGCGATAGCTACACTTGAGTAGAGTATGTCCAACTGACGACGCCTAATGAGGCAGAAACGGCCATTCTGGATTCTCTGTCTTACGGTTAAATGTCCTAAAAATAACAAAAATGCTACTGCAACTTAGAAAGTAACATTACAATTAGCCATGTGGCGAGGTTCAGGAGATCCCGAAAACACTGGACATCACAAACCAGGGTGGGTGTGCCATGCATCTGATCAGTGTACGCCTGTCTACTAAAGAGACAATACTGTTGCGGCAAGGCGGGTCGCAAGCGTTTGAAGTCAGTGGTGGTGCTGGTGGTGGTGGCTTGACTAGTGGTTCCCGTAGTAACCGCGGTTGCTGGGTCAAAAAGGGGGAGGGAGAACGGACAGCTGGGTCGCCATCGCTGTGTTACTTCACGGTGGTCGCCATGTGAAATGTGAAAGAGCAATGTGAAAATCGAAAGAAGGGGCCGAGACCGGGGGAGGGCAGTATTCAGTCGTGTGCATTTGAGTGAGGGAGAGCGCCAGCGTTTAGGGGAGAAGAGGGACAGCCTTCGAAAGCGTTTAAACAAGCATTTTGTAGGTCGGACGGGAGTCTCATTGTAGAAGGGATGTGGAGAATTCCAAACTTGTTCAGCTGGAAATAACAGCACCCTTCCCTGATTGGCTGCAGGTGAAAGGCATGCGCTGGGTTTCCGGCAAGCTTCTACGCTCTCTTCAAGTCGGACACGGCACTGTGGCCGGAGGTTGCCTGCTCGTCTGACAGTCGAATTTCGTATGCCTATTCTCCACTCCCTTCTGTGCGGCATAAACTGTTCCTAGCCGTTGGGCTGGCACTTCTTTTCACTAAAAGAACCGGGCCTGTAGATCGCAGCTGTTAGGGTTAAACTTACTTAACGCCCTGCTATACGACCATCGATTTCGACGATGCCCAGCATATGCTCCAAACGGGTTGGTGCAGGGATGGTGACTTGCGTGTGAATTATTTTTAAGTGATAGTAGACTTGCGTAGCATCTACCGCACGCTCTCTGAGCCCGGTGTCAAGACACAGCCAGGTAGACCGGTGGCGGGATCGGGCGCAGGTGGCTGGCACGGTCAGGTCCGCCTCTACACGTGCCACCACGCCAGCCCTATGTACGGCATTTGTGATCGGCACGCAATCCGAATAACGCCTGCCTTGCCCTGATCTGACCTCCATGTTGGTCCAACATGGGGTCAATAGAGGGGTGTTAGGGCTTTTAGGTTTACCCTAACGGTGTGATCTTCCACGCCCCTTTCCTTAGGAGAAGAGAGAAAGGAGTCATGAGAAGGACAGCTTAGTAGGAATAATGTATTCTGTACAGCCGGAAACGAGAATAGTTAGGACGACTGCCGGAGCGCACGTCTTTCCGCGAGGTGGTTTAGTTCCGGAGTGATGCCTAGCGGCAGTCTTCAGATGAGGTCCAATGTGAGTCGGTCAGTGATTGGCTGTTAGAGAGGCCGGAAACAGCGAGCCTTCCAAAAGTGCACTTCGAATTGAGCTAGTCACGACAAGCGTTCACAAGTGCACTTCATGTAGAGCTAGTCACTTCAGGTCGATCAGCACAAAAATATGCGCGCACACACACATGGTGCAGGTGTTCCTCCATGGAGCCAAAATGCATAAGTCGTCCCCTATCACTTCTGCTATTAGCGCTTGGCCGACGAGGACTAGATGCGGATGATTAAGTGAAACGCTCTAACCCTTGAGCCACGAGCTCATTGTCTTGCCGGCTTAGGTCGGTAGACAAGTCGGGACAAGAAAGTTCGGTTAGCAGCCAGTGAACTTTAATCACCGAGTGTGTCGATGGCTTCCGACCTAAACCAGCAAGAGCTCGTGGCTCAATGGCCACGGCGCTCGACTCTGATCAGAGAGGTTTCGAGTTCGAAGCTCGGGTGTGACACCACTTGAGTCCGGGTATGACTGGCTGACGATGGATAATAAGCCAGAAATGGAAATTTCAAACTCCCTTGCGTTTGCCGGCAATACTATCGGGTAGGAGTGTAGTGGTCGTTGCTGCCCAATGTCCTCCTGACTCCTCACGTCACAGGCAATGTCACTCAGAGTAGGACCTTGCGCGAATGCACCTTTCTGGTGTGCGGGACAGGGACTGCCCACGCTGGTGTATACCTTCACGCCGTCCAACCAATTACCAAAGAGCCAAAGATAACTTTCGGTGGCCGCTCGGGATGACTGACGCTAGACTCACTTGGCATTCCGCCCCCATGTGGGGCGGACTCGACTGACTCCAAGCTCTCACACGGTCCTCACGGCCGAACACCACGCCAGACCGAGTCAACCCTTCTGCTAACTATTCTCCTTTTTATTCTGTACAGGATATAACCTTCCTACTACGGTGGCTTTCCAAGACTTTTCTCATCTCCTGAGAGACCGGGCCCGGAAGATCGCATCCGTTACGGTTGAATCGCAATAGCCTTAACACATCGCGATAGGACTTCTTCCCAAGTTCAACTTGTAAATAAAACCGCAGTTAAATATCGCTGTAATTTCTGCTAGAACAATTTACTGCCCTTCTGTTAGGTGCCTTAAAAAAGGAGTGCGCCTAACTACGAAGCGGTAATTTTTGCCTTTTTTACGCGCCTCCAGGTCTGGTTGGGCGATTATGTGGTGCGATCGGTTATTCCAGGGTTGGGAATAACATGTGCGCCATGGCTACAAAAGCACGAGGAGTTTCACTAACACGCAAAATGGGCCTAAAGTATGCTTGCGGTGGCTCTATGTGATTTCTAACAGGAATGTTTATTGGCTGCAGGAGCGGAAATGCCCCTAACCGTATGTCTTTTGAACTGCTCAACGCGTCGCAAACTTTCCAGAGATTCGTAGGCAGTCTGCTTCGCGGCCTTTCTCTGTGTCTACGCCTATATTGACGTTCTCTTGGTGGCCTGCTGTACCGCGGATGAATGGTGCTTGAACGCCTTGAACAATTTGACTTTTGTATGAACTGGAACACACGCATCCTAAGAAATTTAAATTTTACGATGTTTCTCAATGCGCTGCAGTGCGTTTTCGGTGTTCGTGTAGTGGTCGCTGCTGCCCGACGCCCTTCTAACTCTTGACGCCACAGACAAGGTCTCGCGTTGACAATCTTGGTCCCCCAGACGCGCTCGACCCAGCGCAATAGCCTATAGGAGTTAAGGCTAAGACGGTTAACCCTAACACCTATAATCTTCGAGGCCCGGTTCCTTAGGAGATAGGAGAAGACTTGGGAAGGCGTGGGTAGAAGGAAGAGTTTATTGTGTACACAATGGAATGGAGAATAGATGGAGAGAATGTTGACTCGCGTCATTCCGTTCCCTATTCGGGTCGGCTCCGGAGTGACTAGTGCATCAGGAATCGCCGGCGAATGCTTTGTCATGGGGCTGCTGATGTCTAGACTAGCGTGGGCGGATGACCTTGAGGTTGGCTAACGCTGGCTAGCCTGAGTTCGCGGTCGCGCTGAGGAGTATGTGCGCGTCGGTCAAAGACCGTTAGCGCCTAGCCCCAGGAGGCAGTGGGCGCACAGGCAGGCTAGATGAGTCATGCGTCAGCGGCTGGTCTTGGTTCCAAGTGGCTTCTAGGGCCACTACAGGCCCATGTCCCCATTCGACGCGCAACTTTTGCCCTCGCCTGCCTGGGGCGCACACACGCACCCCAGACTGGTCGGGCCAATCAGCATCCTTAAGCTGACTCACACAGTGCTCGCTCTGGGGCCGTTGTGATAATTCCCGCGCTGACGGACACTCGAGATTCCGCTCATCGGGGTACGGAAGCAGGCATCGTCCATGACCCCTGTGACGACTCCACGCTCTCTCACGGCCCTCCTGGTTGCCAGACCGATTTGAAAATTCCTCCTAACTCTCTTGTACACAATATATTATTCCCGACACTCTGGTCTGCCCAAGACTTCTCTTATTTCCTAAAGAACCTGGCCTGGAAGATCTCAGCTGGCAGGGTTAAACCTGAATAGCCTTAACACTTCGCGATATTTGGTGACCCCAACGCGAGACAACGTATGTGCCGTCAAGGTTTAGGAGGGCGTCAGGCAGCAGCGACCACTACGTTCCCTTCCTCGAGTTCCTCGGACACCTGCTCGACTCCATTGGCACTCATCTTTCTCTAAAGGTCGCGACAATCCATGAATTCCCCTTTCTTCTAAGCATCCTTTGCAACCGTGTCTGGGCATTGTGAATTTTTGCCGTCGGCTCCTTCCTAACTGTACCGACACCATTCTGCCGCTCATGAGCCTCCTCTCTAGTCCAAACGGCTCGTTCGAGCGGTCCGTAGACGCCCTCACTGCTTCTGACAAGAGCAAGATTGCCCTGGCCGGTGATACTCTTCTGAAACATTCTGCCCCTGATGCTGCCATCGCCCTCATGGTTTTGAGAGAGCGACGTTTTATTTTGAAAATATCGCTCCAAAAATTTCAGCAAAAACGTCTTCAATTCACAAGGAATAAAATGATTAACACAAACTCACAATGCCGGAAAATCAAAAGCTATGCATAATCGTTAGTGACTGTTATTGCCTACATCGTGTACAGATGTGCTTGGAAAATTCGTCAGACATAGGCCAGATTGGACTGCTTTCAAAGCGGCGCTACCGTCGTGCACTGATGATCTCATTGTAGTTCAAATCAAGAAAGAAGGATAAATATCTATTTTTAATGGGCGAGGTAGGCCTGTAGTGGACTTTAACGCCACGGTTGACTGATCACGCCAACGCTGCGGTTACGCTGACGGCCGGCCCCTGGTCTATCGCTCAAGGTCTAAGCGACTTACGAACACACCCTGTCTCGCGTGCGCCTGGCACGCAGGCCAACCAGCGTCCCGAAGCGTTCTGGACCAATCAGCTTCCTGAAAAACTTTTCGGTCCTCATTCAAGTTCTGCACTGAGAAGGGACTGGGGATTCCGCCTTCGCGCGATGCGGTTGCAGTGACGCCGCCCTCTCCCACTGGCCTCATGGTCGGACGCCTAGCAAAACCTATTGGCAACTTTCCCCCTAACTATTCTGTAAACAATATACTATTCCTTCGACTCTGGCTTTCTTACCGTCTTCTCTCATCTCCTAAGGAACCGGGCCTGGAAGATCGCAGCCGTTAGGGTTAAATCTCATTAGCCTTAACACGGATCGATAGGCCAACTGACGTATAGATAAAAAGTATTACATGCGAAAAGGGGGAGGAAAAACTATGGCTCGATTTGAAAAGCCCACAACAGTTGATGCTTCAACTGTGGCAATCGCTGCAGTTCTTCGACGGCACCTGATAGGTCAGATCCTGTGGGGAGGGAGGGACAACGCTCTGCGTGTGTTCAAAGCACTGCCCTCATCACACCCAGTTCCATATAGTAAGAGAAGGGGGAAGACACCAGTAAGAGTTGTGTATCCTGTACGCAAACTCAGTGGTGGTCTGAAGCTCCAACACGCGGCAGGCCCGGGTCCTGCGCGCGCGCATCTGCTTGCTCGCGGGAAGGCGGGTAACCCTATCGCAGGTGGCCACCAGCGCGGGAATTGTCACAAAGGGCCAGGGCGGACGTTGTAGGAGTCAGCTTCAGGACGCTGATTGGCCCGACCTGTCTCGAGTGCGTGTGTGCGTCCCAGGGCAAAGGTCGCGTCTCGCATACGGACATGGTTCATTGTGCTGGATCAAGCGTGATTGGGCGACCAATATTGCCATTAAGAGACCACGTCTGTGGTGTCAGGAGTTAGGAGGGCGTCAGGCAGCATCGACCACTACAACCCGTTATCCTAGCTGCTGGCTACCCGGCGCGTCGACAAGTGGTGAATAGTAGAACGGCATCAAGTGAAGGTTAGCGGCGAAGTAAGTAGAGCCTCGTGTATGGCTACTAAGCAGTCGCGGACCAGCAGCGGCAGTGCTACCAGGGACTTGACGTGGACCCCCCAACATGCCGTACAACCAATCACAGGCCGACGTAGCCAATTAACCCGCTCTCTCTCTGTCTACTGTACTGATTGCTACTAAAACCGCACTTGAGATCCGGTCAATCTCCTGAGCGGTCGTGTCTCCCAAGTCAGACTTCTTCCATCTATTCTCCTTTCCTTTGTGTACACAATATACTCTTCCCTCTACTCTGGCCTTTACGGACTTCTCTACTGCACTAAGTAACCATGGTCTAAAGTTCGCAGTTGCTGGGTATAACTCACTTAACCGCCTGCGATAGGTTTAACCTTAACAGTTGCGATTTTCCAGGCTCTTGACTTCGTGTGTCCATAGTTGAGGTTTGTTCACCATTTATCCTTCACTACTTTTTTCTTATTAGTGCCGTACTATCTTGATAGTTGTTATCATTGGGTTTGAAGTACGCGTGACTGCTGGATACAGTGTCTGAGAAGTCAAGAAGGCGAAACAGAAGTGTTGTCGACCCTGCTACTTCGACACAGCAGTAGTGGTCGCTGCCGGCCGACGCCCTCCATTGCTTTGTCCGGCGTCATTGTTGAAGCCCAGCTGCCTCAAGGTCATTCAATACCTCAGTTAGTGCTTACAGATGTGCTTACCTGCAGAGACTTGACCCTACTTCCACTCGGACACACACACACGTGCGTTTAGGTTCTTGCGGCCGCCCAAGCACCACTCGAAAATGTCCCTTTTTCCCCACTCTTGGCCGCCAGACATCACTTAGGACCACGGCGTTCCAGCGGAATGAAGTGTGCTCCGAACTTAAAACACTTTCAATCTATTCTTCCTTCCTCTGTGTACACGGTTAACTATTCCTACTATTCTGGCCTCCATCGACTTCTTCTCTACTAAGTAGCCATGTTCTGAAGATCGCAGTTGCTAGAGTTTAACTTACTTAAACCCCTGCGATACAGCTGCCAATAGAAGAAATCGGTGGCCGAGTAGACGTAACAATTGTCTCATAACAGTTATTGATTAAATTACAAAGACAACGCCGGAAGCAACAATCCGCAGACAGCTTATGCGGCCTAAAGACCCAGTACCCGTTAACCAAAAGTCCGGTGTCATCTACCGCATCGAATGCCTTTGTGGTCAAGCTAATTATCTTGGTGAAACCGGCAAACGGGTGCTCACGAGAATGCACCAGCACGAACTCGCCGTGGGACGGAATGACGAGAATTCTTTGGTAGCCGCTCACGCATCAATGCCAGTGCACGGCTTCGCTTTCGAACACGTGCGAATACTGGGTCAGTCGGACGACCTAATCTCACGCCTCTTGCAGGAGGCATGGCACTCACATGCAGACTCTATGAATAGGCATATCGATCTCCCAGATGCCTATCTCGCGTTGCGCGAGCAATGTTAGGGCTCAAGGTCACACGTGGCTGAGCGAACAATGGGAACTCAAGGTGACCCGCAGCAGAACTGACGTAATCACGCAGCGGGCTGTACGTTTTCATTCCTTGACAATGGCCTCGAGTGAGAGTCCGAAACGGCGGGAAAATACACTTCGGGTCCCAGAGAACGTTCTTCAGCCTTCTATTCAATTACCTGGGCCTCGCATCTTTTCGACTATTCAGAAAGACAACGCGTGTAAAGGGTCCAAGTAAGCAGAACTAGACCGACATTACGCATCTGGTTATAAAGTACGCAATCCTAAATTGCGCCTAAAAACACCCTCCTGGGGAAACGTGAATGTGAGCTATCGAAGCTGTGTCAACTGCCTCTGGCGCGCGCTATGCGTCCCGTGAGTGCACGCAGTGTGCGTACGTGCGTGCACCTCCAGCGCCTCGGCGACGCCCTGTCCACTAACGTGGCCAACTTAATCGGGGCGCCATCGTAGTGACTTGATAAGACGGCTGGACGCCTTATCGGCAAACATATGCAATGCCAGTGCTTCGCCCAGCAGCCCTAACAACCGACTAAACTGCCAACGGAAAACAGCGGTCACAGCAGCTTAACTGGTGAGGAGACTACAGGGGAATTATTTGCGAACCAGACTAATAGCGGGATTTAAAGTTGCAAGAATTCAGGTGGGCAGTCAGCAAGCACATCCGTAAGCTTTCGATTCATTCTCAGTGCATTTATATGGGAACGCGATCAAGCGATCAATAATGTTCGTCTTGCCATACAAGCAGTCCGCGGGAATAGGGAGAGGGGTCGGTACGTGAAGGCTGGATACGCGGAAAAGTACAGTTAAGCAACCGTTGGCCATGCCAGGCACGAAACTTGCAGGGGTTCTTGTGTGCATACAAGATCGGCTTCCTCAACATGATTGCGGTCGCTTCTGTCGTTGCTAGCAGGTGCTGACCCAGGGACCTTCGATAGTTTGATGGGACCTTACAAATCACCCTGATTTTCAGGAGAAAAACTGTCGCCCGTGGGGGGAGGGGGGCTAGAGTATATGCTAATCGGATGGCCTGCTGCTGAGCGTGTTTGAAGCATGTCAGGAGGACCCCATCGTGGTTTTTATCACCCGAGGAGAAGATCGCAGTGGTCACGAGAACGTCACCGAGTGTCGGAGATGCACCCATCATACACCCTTGCTGGTTACTGAGTCTGCCGAATTTTTTTTCAGAAGACGTCTCATTGTTAGAGACACCTCGAGTCTAACGCCTCGTACTCGTAAAAGGAGGAGCTGTGCACAAGCAAACAGCCCAACCTCATACATGCCCTACCCGGTCACCCCGGTGTTAACTGGTGATCCGAAGAAAGCGAGCACACCTGGCGGGCATCGGAAAGGCTAGGCACCCCACCGCAATAATATTGGACTGCCATGACCGCCAGACCAGAGGCATACCACCACACGCACAAACAGCATGGGTCATCCGGTTTGGGTGCTAATTGCGGTTCATGTTGGTCCATAGTTATAACATGAACTTCGGTTCAACGAAGGGCTTGTAGTAGTTCCTAGCAGCCAATTGGAACCCGAGATCAGCCGCTAACGCGTGGCGCCTTTGGCATGCAAAGCCTGCGCGCCCATGTCGTGACTGGCTCGCGTAGAAGCGAACTTTGCCAAAAGCTCACGACCGCTGTTCTCGATTTCGGGGAACAGCCAATCACAGATGCCACAAAGCTGGCCCCTGGCCCAGCAACGAATCACACGCCTGCACGCGTAAGCAGAACCTGTCAATGACCGCTGGACGTAGGGGGCATCCTGCTAAGACTTCACATCGGACCACGCCGCTCCAGCGGAATGATGTGCGCTCCGAGGTCAAAATTCTTCCTGCTCATTTTCAATTCCTCTGTATACAGAATAAACTATTCCTACTATTCAGACCTCCAACGACTTCTTCTCTCCTAAGGAACCATGGTCTGAACATCGCAGTTGCTAGGGTTTAACTCACTTAATCCCTTGCGATATTGGTGATGTGATATGAACACGCAACTTCTGATGTGGCCTGCTGCCCCTGCGATAGGCTTATGACTCATCCGCTA
>JAYGXS010000007.1:155660-193991 GCA_036362985.1 Ligula intestinalis
TACAGGTGCCTCTTGAAACTTGAGGTATTGTGGCAGTACACTGCAGGTTTTCTTTCAACGCATTGTACTTCAATGTTAGCTAAAAATTGAGACGTGATCCTCCACCTGTGAGTATGAACCTACTGGCATTACACGTGTTAATTTCTCTATTTTCTGCTCATCATGCGAATACATTTTCAGTAATTTGCTGCTTTTCTGCCAAAAAAAGCCGGTCACGGGTCTTGTCACCATGTAATCGTACTATATACTGACTTTAGAGAAAGAAAGAGAGAGGGAGGGGTTCACGTTTTATTTCGATATTATTATTCAAAAATAGCTTCATTCACTGTGGCCAGAAGGTGAGCTAACTAATTGCACCAGCGACTAAAGGTTTACACAAAGTAAAAATCCATTAAGCAGACGGTTCATGTCCTACTTGTTGTATTGCCGCCTTTCGAAACGTAGGGTGCCGTGCCATAAATAGCAATAAAGGACCCTGGTATGCCGACGTACGACAGGAGGTATGTCGAAAGCCTAATCGCGCTTGGAATGGACACACTTAACAGCAATCCAATCAGCGTGAAGGGGATGGAAGATATTATCCAGAATTCGATCAGAAAATCGTTTGAGCGATGTGAAATGCCGCTGTAGCATCATATCAACTCCAGCGGTATAAGTGGCCAAGCATATCTGTTTTTAAAAAGCAGAATAAATATCAAGGGAACAAGACAAAATGAGAGGAAGAATGAAGGCCGTGTCGTAACCCTGACGCCTACCCTAACTCCACTAGTGATTGTAATACTAATCATATTCCTACTTTTTTTTCGTTTCCTTATTTTACCCTTAAGCCTGAGTTTAAATCTCATTCTAGGCTTGGGACAAACCACTAGTCCAACGGGGAATAAATATTATCCTCTCTCACTCTCTCTCTCTCTCTCTTTCTCTCTCTCTCTCTCTCTCTCTCTCTCTCTCGCTCTCTCTCTCTCTCTCTCTCTCCATCAACGGGTACTGCCCGAATTTTAGGTAGAGCAGGGTCAAGTGTAAGATTACTGTTAGGGCACTGGAAAATGTACCCTATCCCATATACTTCCAGTGGCGCCTCCCACACGAATTTGACTAATTCTTTAAGACACCAAGTCTGCGATGCCACGGATATGGCATTCTAAGATAATCCAAGCCTCGATAGTGCGTTGTCGAAACTCCTTTAATTGAAGAAATTTCCCCACCCCCGTCTCCCCAGTCTGAGGACTGTTTATATACATTATTTAACAGCTAGATAAGGCGGAACCCACAGAAAGCTAATGGTGTATGACCACCCCTGGAATGAATGGCAGTTGACCTCGCAACATCCAATTTTCTGCTGTTTATGAAGTACCCCACCTACCCATCGTATTAATACCTGTGTTCCCTGGTGTTTTTGACGCCAGTTAGACTGTGAGCACTAAATTCAACAACCGTGAGGTATGCTAGACCGAGATGGTCTTACTAAATCCCGTATACTGGCGACGATTCACGTTCAAGGTCTTTGCATGCGTAAGGCAGAAAGCCGGTCAAACACGGGAGAAATTTATTTACTATTCGGCCATGGTAGTTTTAAGTAGTGCACCTCATATACTCTTAGTACGGCATTTTGGCCTGTGGAAACGGTGGTTATAGGGGTTTTATGGGTGTGGAATTAGGATAGGCGGTGGAATATACTCTAATAGCTGCTATATGCATTTTAAGTTTCATTTTATTCATAAATTTTGTTGATTTATATCTTTGGATTTTTATATTCTGTATTATTTTTAAACGTATTGCGGAAAAACCCGATTATCAAATTGCAGGTTTCTTTAAATTCCTGAAAAAATAGAAATGGTGGTTAAAAGGTCGTCTTCTTCAACATATCACTCTGGAATTAAATTAATAAAGTCCGCGGCTCGGAGCGCCGAGCACACCTTCAATTTACATGCCGAACAACCTGCTCTCAGCGGCCGCGGGAAGCAAATTCGACTACATTTTTCCACTTTACACTTCTGCAAATTTTCAGCACTGCCTTTCCTTACCTCCAAACCTTTATAACCACCGTTACCTTAGAACAAAATTCTGGAACTAGGGGGTTTATGACCTGCACTACATCAACTAACTTTGCCTATTATTCTGAGCATTCTAACTCGTGCAGATAACCATCGGCAGAGTTAACAGCAGCAACAAAATAGGCGCGACAATTTAGAGGGCGTTTAAACCAACCAATCAGCTATCAGCGAGGCATGTCTTGAGGTGACTGCGTACGGCTCTGTACGCTGGCGCCAAAATTTATTGATTGAGTTCCCATCCGCGTGGCAGACGTCAGTAGAATGTTCAGCCTGCATCTTCCGTGGTGTGTATCCCATCAAGCACATCGAAGGAGACGTTGCTTTCTCGAGGCTCATTATGTCTTGTTTTGACGGTTGTTGTCGGCCGCATGCACAGGAGTTTGCAGTATTCATAGGATACGGTAATTTCTGCAAACATCCGATGACAGTTAACCGTAATTGCCTTCTTGAGTGTTGGTGGTCTGTTGAACGGCATGCGGGCTCTGACCTGCTGACCTTTCGTCGCGCGTGGTGGACTCGGGCGAATGAAAGTATTGTCCGAGCGATCGAGTCGTCTTCTTCTCAATTACTTCCTGGGACTCGCATGTTCGCTTGTATTGGAAATACGCTTTAGTTTGAAGGAAACTGTCCAATATTTTCAGTAAAACTGGCTTCATTCACTGGTTCACATAAAATCCGCCTCTATTATGGAGACAGATCTGATTTCAACTTCTGAATTGAAGTTTCTTCACACGTGAGTCAGCGTGCTAGAAACGGAAGTGCAGAGCGCTGATATTTCGATGTACGGCAAGATATATGACTGAAGCTTCGGCGCGTAGTACAGGAACCTGTTAGGTACGATATGGTCCAGTCGGTATAATAGATAAGGAACGTATCTCAACGATTATAAACTAGTTGCTACGATAAGGCGTGAAAGGCCAGATTGTTATAGACAATTTAATGTAGTGCTGAATTAGTAGAAGATGAGTAATGGGTAAGGTACTTCCAGACGAGTGCACTCCAGCCATGAGTGGGCCGGAGTCCAGATTCACATTCCGGTCGGTGTAGTCACCGGGTCTGGAGGTCTGCAAACGAACAGTAGATCGTCGGTTCCAGGAGTGACTGAGCGTAAACAACTCCCCCGCAGTTTGTGCGCTGGCCTCACCTTGAGAAGTTATTGGCTAATGAGGCCAGACAAGTCCTGAACTTTACACGTATAGGAGCTAAGGCTACGACGGTTATGGCCTTAACACCTACAATCTTCCAGACCCTGGTTCCTAAGGAGATTGGAGAGAAGACGGTGGAAAGGCGAGAGTAGACGGAACAGTGTATTGTTTGTAGAAAAGTTATGGGAAAGTTGCCAGTCCATCCGGCATGGCTGTACGGCCGGAGGGCGCATGAGCGCGCGGCCTCCAACCCGTCTCACTCAAAGCCGATTTCTAAGTGAGGTCTTTGAGTAGTCGGGCCAGAAGACAGAGAGAGAGATAGCTTTCATTGGTTAGGTCGGCCTGGAGATTTTGGGCAGAGAGGCAACTTGCGTCGCGCACGCGTGCAAGCTCCCCATTCGTCGCCTGGTTTTTGAGCGTAGATGCGGGGACCATGATTGGCTGATCGAGACGTCAGAAACCGCGTCAGCGAGCCGTTGGGAAGGTGCACTTCGATGCGAGCTAGTCAGCCAGGCACGAGCCGCTACACACGTCCGGCGCGCACGCGCTGGCGCACACGAAAGCCAGACATGCGGGACATGCATCTGCTAGAGTACAAGGTCGCTACAAACACTTCACAGCCATTAGTTCAGAGTGGAGAGGATGAGCAGCAAATCAACTGAGCAGGACGATCAGCAAATCGCTTGACCGTTTCAAAGTGTCGTTGTATTATTATATCAGCTAAAAAACGGCAGCTGAAGGAAGCATTTTGAAGCCGGAGACCGGAAAATTACTGAAGAGCAGTAAGGACTGAGGGGGGAGAATGCAGGAATCTCTGATCCGCATTCTCTAGTGCTTTGCAATTTTTCCCACTACATTGGGGTTGGATAAGCTTACACTTAAACAACTTTTGTTAGAAATGATCAAGATTAAATTTGTCGTTTAAGCGCTTACCATACACATCAGCACTGTAGTGGGCGATGTCTGTAGTCGTCCCCTTGCCTGGTCTTTTTACGGGTCCTCCCTGAATAAAGAGG
The DNA here is from genome assembly GCA_036362985.1 of Ligula intestinalis. Classification (NCBI taxonomy): domain Eukaryota; kingdom Metazoa; phylum Platyhelminthes; class Cestoda; order Diphyllobothriidea; family Diphyllobothriidae; genus Ligula; species Ligula intestinalis. Next base: position 159,876 of record JAYGXS010000007.1, read on the forward strand.
TATACTGTCCTTGTGCCTCACATGATCTCATCTGCTGTGGGTACTAGTGCATCTCATTTCTAAGGGGACGAAAATATTTTTTGTCAGTCTGGTTACTTGCTTGGAAGCCACGCTTTCTAAACCGATATGCGTTCCTTACGTCAGTGTATCAGAACACTGTAGGGGTCTAGGTTGTGGATGTGCCTAGATCACTACAATAATCAGGTCAAATCCCAGGTTGGAAAGTAAAAGTCAAGAGTCACCTGAAGGAGTGGTTTATTGTATACAGAACTCCTAGTTGCAGTCTCATGTGGCAGGCAGGCAAGTAGCCCTTGTTGGATCCGAAACCCCGCCGGGTGGGCCTCAATCCCGGCGGCGAGGAGGAGGAGAAGGAGGAGTCGGAGCAGCATGGTCAGGAGGGGCTGCTCTGTCATAAAAAAATCGATTGAGAGGAGAAGAGTTGGATCCACTAGTATATTAATCTAATATTTGCGCTATCTAACTAAACTTAGAACTAACCTTTAATAAGCCTAAAACTAAACCATAAATATACCAAAACTAATAAAACTAGAGGAAAGTGCCGGACCAGCAGGCAAAGCATATCTAAGGTGGGCAAAAATTTAGTGTTATTCCTTATTTATTTTGCTTGCAGCGATAGCAACTAAAATAACCACTTGGGCTACTAGAAATAAGTCGTTAAAACTATTGAAAAGCAAGAAAATAGTACCATCTACATCGTGGATATATAGATACAGCAGAAACATAACAGTAATAAAGAAGCTTTCCACTGATTTTAAGGTCTGCTTGCTGTTCACATATTTGGTTCAAGGGATAGGCTATCCCTTTGCGTGAAAATGAAATCTCTGATGAACAGAAGCAAATATGCGTGCCCCAGGTTCTTGTTGTAACGAAGAAATAGACGCGATCTCTGAAACCGCAATTTTCTTCTTCTGAGCTTTAGAATCCACACGAGAAGCCATAACTCCAGGGGCACGCGTAGGGGACACACGATAAGATGGCGTGAGAATAGACTGGCGTGGACATTGACCAATCCGAAGTGCTAATATAGGGGTCCAAGCCGTGGATGTGCCTAGATCACTACAATCATCAGGTCGAGTCCCAGGTTGGAATGTAAAAGGTAAAAGTCAACAAAAGGAGTTGTTTATTGTATGCAGAACTCCTAGTTGCAGTCTCATTTGGCAGTGGCCACTGGCGAAGCCAGGGCTGGTCCTGACTGCGTCCAGCCAGGCCTGTGAGTGTGGACTGTCTGAGGTGTGGGGTGATGACGGCTGCTTTAGTAGGATTGTGAAGCAAGTTCAAGCGGTCTGTGAGTGGTGCGTTGCAATTACTCGAAGGAATGGTGCCTGCAAAGGCCCCCTGCTGCGTTGGCCAGACGTGTCGCGTTAAGTGGCTCCTAGGAAGGTGCGCTTATTAAGCTGAGGTCAACTTTCCATACTGCAGGAACGCCCAAGTACGGGGGACGCTGACGCAGCCGTTATCGGTTAGCCAGAAGCAGCTGCGAAGTCAAGTCTCGGTGGGGGGTAGGAACGTCAGTTTAGGAAAGCATTAGAACAGTTGGTTGTGACGACACGACTATGGGGCGACAATCGGCATGTGCTGTTCCAACGGCAAAGTTCTGCTGAATAACTTCCCCCCCCACCACCACCAGAAATACTCCAAACATTGCTTGCTGGTAATACCGACGACTCGAAAAACGGGGCTTTTCAAATGACATCCTTTGGTGCCAACGTTGTTCGTGAGGTTTGATTTATGCCTACCTTTAAGGTGGAAGGCCAAGTTTGCCACCGGATTGGATTGTTACTACCTCCTCATGATGGCGAGCCGAAGTTTCTACAAATATACTTCGTAGAAGACATAAACCTACAGGCTCAAAGCCGATCCCGAGTGTACCCAGGCTTAAAGCATTACATAATATTGTCCCTTTAAGACATGCTACACCAGCGCACCAGCTACGTTAACAGTTTCAAGTCCGCCCTGGAGATGCATACTTCCCTTGGTTTCGCCGTTGTCATAGATGCCAATAAACGCCCTTGCGGAGAACAGCAACGGAGATTTAATGCTCCCACATTCAACGAGGTGGCCGTCATCATGTCAGATATGCAGCATGGCAACAGGGATATTGTCTTGAGGAGGAGAGACGATAGACTGCAAAGGATTTATGAGACACACGGTTCATACGATTTTCAGTCGCTACTTTCTGTGCAATTACTCCTTCTGAGCATACACATACTATTAATCGAGTCAATACGACCTCAGAAATTCCGACCGACTCACCTTCTTCTTCATAATCTTCTCATTCTCATATACGGTTTGCCTACATAAAGGGACAACAACATGTAAGGAAGCCCAAGGCGAAGCCGGGCTTCCGCGCTAGTTATCATAAAACAACACCTTAAGCAATTCACTGACTGAATTTTTGATGAGTTTGTCCACAACCTCGGATCTGCCACTCGCTCTGTCGGGTCACCGCAGTACTTACTCCTCAGTGAGTCATGAAAGATGGCAATTTCTTGCTGTGTCACGCCCCTCCGGCGTGTGACGGTCCCGCCCTTCGTTTTGCTGGCATTTCACGCCAAACTAGGTTAACTTTGACGATTTGGGCTCTACCGCCGGATTGCGAGTCCATTTTGGCGTGCTGAGTGAAGGCTACAGCGACAGGTCAGGCGTTCATGGCTGACTGAATGCGTACGCCTGACACAGCACCCCCCCCCCCCCCCCTCCTGATCGATCAACAAGGCCGGCGCATACACACGTGCACGCACGCCAGTCCGTGCATGAGCATGCACTTCGCTCACGTGCGAGCAACCCAGCGGACAAAGTCTCTGTATAAATTACAGTACTGACCTCGATGGCCGGACACCAGTTCGGCGCGGACATTCATGTTTACCCCTCCACCGGCTGCTGCAACCGTATGGAACAAGGAAGAAGACGCACCGAACACCGGATCAATTGATTTATTGTCCTGAGCTTTCGAACTCTTACAGGAGTCTATCTTCAGGGATGAGAAGTGGCAACCAAAAAGAGGGTAATGATAGGGGCCATAGGCCAATCAACTGTCAGAAATCACCCGGTTGTTAAGGCGTTGGAAACAGTAGTCAAAAGGGATGGGGGAGGAGGGTGATTAGCAGTCAGTGGAGTCGTGGGGCAATTATAGTGGTGTACCCTAAGTAGCTGTCAGTGGAGCAGGGGGTCATGACCAGGACCGGGTAGAGGGGCCTGGTAATCCAGCCTCCTCTTCTGGCCGCTTCGTCGTGGGATCCTCGTCGTCTGTAATCCTTACGTTCGGTTTGGCCTTATTGCGTCCTTCGCTCTCATAATGGCGCAAGACTTTGTAGGCCGCGGGCAGGTCTAGATGCCTGTTAACGGAGTTAGCATCTGAGTACCATGCCTCAAGCATCAGCTTTTCGGCTTTTGAGTTTCCTCGGCCTATGATTGTTGCTCCTTGAAGGTCGAAGTCATGGCCAGTCTCTGCGACGCGTGCTGCAAGTTGAGAGTTTGGGTCTAGCCTCCGAGCTGCCAGTTTGTGTTCGTGAAGGCGGGTCTGAAAATTTCGGCCTGTTTCTCCAAATTAATTGCAGTCTCCCTCTTTGCAAAGTATCTTGTAGGCAACTGCAGAGGTTTATGTAGGAGGCAGTCTGTATTTAGGTTGCATCAACCGCCGGCGTATTGTCGCCAGCGGTCGATGGGCTATGCCTACGCCCAACCTACAACCGACTTATCTGCTCTTTAAAAACAGTAACGGCTAAGCATACGCGAACTTTCGATAAAATCTGTACGGGCCGGCACCTTTATGAGGGAAGGGGGTACAAGTTAAAGATGCAAACAGTAACATTATTAATATATGGGCTTCGCCGATCTGGTAGAGGAACAGTTAAGTTCCACTTCGACTAGGAGCTCACAATTAGAGCCGGCAAAGGCAGTCACATATCGGCTATGAGGATATGATGACATGGATACGAAAAAGTCGAGGTACAGTATGAAGCTCAATGACCAAATGTCCTGGGTTTGAATCTCGAGGGTTCCAACTATAGAGATTGGGTATGACTGGCTGATGACGGCTAACAAGCCAGAAATGACCGTTTCGGTCTCCCTTTGCTTTGTCGGATCCATTTCATCACTAACATTATCCCTATATTCTATACTGATCTCCAGTGGTTTTTCCAGTCTTACTTAAAAAAATACCTGTTCATTTTTAAATATATCCTCCGAATGCTCTCATCAGTTGCCGGTGTTTCCAACGTTTTTAGCTGATATTATAATAGTGTGATACTTTAAAACGGTCAAGCAATTTGCTGATAGCATTCTTAGTGAGGTTGCCCATCCTCTCCACACTGAACTAATGGTTGCGAAGTCTTTTCGTACTGTGCGTCGAAGTTTCCGTCAAATATCGTACCGTACGTCTGCGCATCAGCACTCTATACCTCCATTCATAACACCTGTGAAGAAACGGAAACTGAGAAGTTGAAAACCGACCTGTCTCCATAACAGCTGTGGATAGCATTTAAACCTTTAGTGTTTGCATGTACTATGATCTTTTACCTTACCTTATCCCTTGTTCTCAGTGGACAGGACCATTTTTGCTGAAAGTTTTGGACATTTACATTCAAAATAAAGCATCTCTATCTTATCCCGGAATTCTTATTTTTGCAAATTGGAATGTTCTTCCGATCATACAAGTGATTCGTGGGAATAGGGAGAGGGGAGGATTCTATAAGATAGGGTTAGTTACGCGACATAGAGAGAGAGCGACATAGAGAGAGATAGAGCTGGCAAGTGCTTGCAGTCACTTGACTGTTGGCCATGCGAGGCACGGAGCCCGTAGGGAAACCAATAAACTGGCCAAAATGTCCCATTCTGATCTTGACTTACGCTTAAAAAAATGAAGTACGCTGACATCCGACACCAAAATATATAACATAAGCTGTTTTTCGAGAGGTAACTTGCTGTATAATTTTTTAAATCAATATTAAGCATATTCATTCGCGACTTTTATTGTGGACCTTAATTTTTCTCGGCAATGCGTTGGCATGTTTTGGTGGTTCTGAAACCATCACACACAGACAGCAGCGTAAAAAAAATTTTAAAACCTCGTTATTAAGGTAAATACTTTTAAGATGTATCTTATTTTGAAGGTGTTGGTAAGCACGTAGAATATAATCATTATTTAGGGTCAATTTATTCAAGCCTGTGAAAATCGTTGTCTTAATTAGCATTTCAAGGAAGATCTAAACTTCTTCGTAATCGAAATCTCAAAATAATTACTAAAAATGTGGCGGAAGGCAAGTACTCGTAATTTACAAAAGATGTTACGTTTGTAATTGCACCTGACAATTCCATTTAATTCTGCAAATATTCTCATGCTTGATTTGAGAAGTCAAGTTGGCAAACACAGCGTTTTCAGCCAATCATCATCAGGCCACACATTTACAAGGGTAATTAAAACTGTACAGTTAGAACGGGGTTAATAAATATACTCTGATGAATTTTAATCAGACTACATTTATTAACCTTGTCTAACTGTACAGTTTTAAATACCCTTGCAAATGTGTGGCCTGATGATGATTTGCTGAAAACACTGTGTTTGTCAAGTTGACTTCTCAATTCCATTTAAATATATTGGACACTGATCGGCATGTCCGCAAGTGAGCTTTAGAAATATATTACTCCCGTGATCTCCCAATGGGCCATATCAAGCTAAAACGTGATTGCCTTAGTTCAACATAACTCAAGCGATGCATAAACTAAAGAACCAACTAGTGGTCCTCGTGAAACGTGCATAAATACATATGCGAAATTTGGACTGTTCGGTAACAGCCATACATTACATTGCACGTATTATGGAAGCACATGTGTCCAAAAACTTTACAAAATAATTATTTTCCATGGTGAGTTTACTTGTGCTGCCTTATTCACTCTGTGGTTTTGCATGAACAGGCTTCCTCTACATGTAAAACTTAACTTTACCTAGTACGCCCGATTTCCACTTTTTCAGAATTTTCCACTTTGCTAAAAAATCGAGTGTTTCTATAAAACTTTAGATTCCTTCATAATTTACAATATGCCCTATTATAAAGAACGACCACTACTTTATTTCTGTAAGACTTTGGGGCCGCAGCTTGGGCTGCATTTGAGTAAGAGGGAGTTACTTGTAAAAAGCCTTGGATTTAATGAGTTAGGTAACCTACTGTAGAGAGAGGGTGCGCGGACAAGTGCTTGCAGTCACGTGACTGTTGGTCATATCAGGCACGGAGCCCGTAGGAGGTGTCTGACTGTGGTCACTTCTGCCGCTGTTAGCATGTGCTCACCCAAGGTCCTGGGGTAGTTTGGTGGCACCTTTTAATCCCCCAGAAGGCTTCGTTTGGGATACACACGATGTCCGGAATCAACAATGTGGGCAAGAAGGACGCTGTTCATGCTCCTGACTACACCTATTCTCAGCCATTCCGGGCGGCGTTCCTTTGTTCTTTTAGATAGGCACCGACCCGTACCGGCAATATAACCTGCTCAATAGGAGCAAGTAAATGAGTAAATGCACATGGAAGTGGTATGAGCTGGCAATATATCCTTACCTTGCCCGTTCAAGACCGATTCAGTTGCGGAGGAGATAAAGACGCCTTTTTAGGAGTTTTCCTTGCCGCATCCCTTGAAAGGGGACGTTGGGCATCTTCTTTTCCACAGTGGGTGTGGCGGGTTTTATTTTTGTTGTCACCATACTCCGTTCCAAGTGGGGCGTAGGCAGGCAACCTCGTTGGTCGCTCTGAAGACACTGCGTTCTCAGACGATCCTCACGGTCGAACGCCATGCCATTTCGAGTGACAACTTCCTTCCAATTCTTATGTACACAATACATTGTTCTCAACACTCTGGACTTCTCGAGATTTCTCCCTTCACCTAAGGAACTTGGCCTGGAAGATCGCAGCCATTTGGGTTAACCCTATTAGCCTTAACACAACGAGATACATCCTCACGTAGCAGGTCCTAGATTTTCTCAAGCTCCATCTCAATACTGTCTGCCAAGCAATTTTGTCTAACCTTTTGCGCGGACTAGATTGCGCTTTTGTTGGATGGGTTCGAAACTGCTAAAGTTTGTATATTTTCTGGACCAGGTTCTCCTCCGATAAACGCTTCTTCTGACGCTACCGTCTGGTCTTCGACTCCATCAAACCCGCCTCGCGTAACCAGCCTTCATGTATCGACCCCTCCCCCCTATTTCCATGACTTAATGGTATGATAAAACGAATACTATGAACCGCGTATTTAGCTTGCACACGGTTCCCATATGAATGAACTGGGCAGATAAGAGTTTATCGAACTCTTACCTATGCTCCTTAACTACATTTATGAATTCTCTGATGGGAAATTTTGCAACGATAAAACAATCCATATTTGTTGTTAGGTACTTCATCTGAATAACTACTATTTATCAACTTACAAAGTGACTAGGGAAAGTATTTGCCTTATTTTGTTCATGGTGAATGGAGGACGATCTTTCTGAAACTTTCGGAATGATGTTATCAATGATATTTTCAGTGTATCTCTCTCCACCTCTCCCCCTTATTCTCAACTAATCCAATCTTGCACAGGGAGGGTAAAAATACGTTGCGAGCCCAGACCACCTCCATGTACATCTACGCATTTACTTGCTCCTGTACACCAGGCCATAGGGGTCGCACGAGTCAGTGCTTATCCACAAGAATACCGGAACACCTCCCGGCATGGCCGAGCAGGGGTGAAATCGGGAGCCTTAACAGCACTATTCTGGCCCACATTGTGGATTCAGGACATTGAGTGGACCCCAACTTGCATTTGCACTTGATCCGATTAGCTCCTATTGTTAGATGAATCGGCTTCACGGATGCCAAAGATAGCGGCGGCCCATTGGCGGCGGTCGGAGGCGAGCTCTTTACAGATGTTAATCTTCAACACATCAACATTCCAACATTTGTCATATGAGGCCAATCTGTCGCATTTGCAATTCAATGTCTTCGACAATTCTCCGCACCACACGGAAAAGAACACACAGATCAGGTTGGCAACAAGGAAACAAACGTAAGCCTCTACAAGAATTGTCACTTCCAGGTTTCATGTCGACAAATTGCAGATCCCTGTTTAACAAAAGTGTCGAATTATCGGAACTCGTGTTGAAAAGAGAACATAAGAACTCTGCAGTCATCTGTCTGCAAGAAACTTGGCTTAACAGCGACATTGAGTCGGAACTCATCACCCCACAATATTTTACGCCTATCGTTCGGACAGAAAATCCTTAACCAGCGGCAGAGGTGGTGGAGTGGCTGTCTTTGTAAACCAGCAATGGTGCACAAATTTTAAGTCACTATTCTCTTATTCAGACGACATAATCGACGCCATTTCTGTAGTATGCAAGCCCAGATTTTTAAGCAATTCTAAAGGCATCATTTTTGTCAGTATTTACGTTCCTCCCTCTACATGCCAACGTGCTTTAGGCACCTTTTTTGATTTTCTTTCTCAAAAACTTGCTGCACTGTCTTGCGAGCATGTCATAATTTTAAGCGGTGATTTCAACCGTGTAAATCTTCGTCCCCTTACACTGTTCGGTTTTGACGATTTAGTTTCCTTCAACACTCGTGCCGACGCCCCTCTGGATCACATATTGACCAACCATCCCAAACTTTTTGTCGTCAAAAATAGAGCACAGTTGGCAGGCTCAGATCATTCTGTGTTATTGGGCTTGCCAACCATCTATTGTAGCTCTAACAAAGGGCTGTTAGTAATTCCCGAGAGGAAACTAAGGGTTCGAGACACCTCCCCGCATAATATTTCTTTGCTCCAGACCGTCATATCTGGCAATATTTCTACCCTTCTAGAGTACTAAGATGTCGAATCATGCTGTAGACATCTCACTACTTTTTTAAACAACATTTTTAACGTCTGCTGTCCTCTTGACACTGTCATGGTTAGACCTGACAGAATATCTTCTCCCCACCTAAAAACTTTGAGACGTCACAAGGAATTGCTCTATAAACTAGGTCTGCGAGATAAACTAAAGGACCTGAACGTCCAGATAAAGCGTGAGATTTCCAGACTGAATGACCTTTTTGTTAGTCAGCTTTTTACTTCTTCTACATCTTCCGCTCCTCTCACTTCCTCCGAAATATGGAAGAGTCTCAAACGTCTCACTGGTCAATGCAATACACTAGCACATGTTGATGCTGACCTAGAAAGCTTAAACTCAAACTTCATCCACACTCCCACCGACTCCCATCTCCCGACAGATGATATTTCCTTACCACCAAGTGATTTCTCTCCAGTGTCCGTGGAAACAGTCATGAAACACCTAAACAAGGTCAAAGGTACAACAGCTGCCGGACCAGATGGTGTCTCCCCATTTCTCCTTAAATCTTGCTCTTTTCAATTAGCTCCTGTCTAAGTACATCTTTTTAATTTATCTTTCATGGAGTCCAAGATTCCTGATGGCTGGCGTTCGGTCAAAATCACTCCTATCCCGAAAAAAAAAACGCTTCAACGGGTCCCAAATCTTTTCGCCCGATTGCCTGCTTTTCTGCACTCCTCAAACTTACAGAACGAGCAGCTTTGGACATCATTAAGCCGTTTTCATCCAATTTTTCTGATCCCTTGCAGTTTGCGTATAAGGCTAGGTGTAGTACACTAGATGCTGTTGCTCTGGTAGTCCACTCTGCTCTTAGAGACTTGGACAAGGGATGTCGTTCATACGCATGTGCCTTTCTTGACTACTCCTCAGCCTTCAACACGATCCCGCGAAATCTTCTTCTTAATAAAACCTCTGCATGCGGCTCTCCTGGCTGGGCCGTCTCTTGGCTTGGGGACTATTTTACTTCCCGCACCCGATTCGTTCAAAGCGGGAAGCGAAAATCCACGATCCTTCCCAACAATTGTGAAGTTCTGCAGGGGTCTATATTATCCCCTCATCTTTTTTCCCTCCATACTGATGACCTAGGATCTCCAAACGCATGTTTGTTTGTCAAATATGCTGATGACATGGTTGTCGGCCATCCTCTCAAAAGCCAGACCCATATCCAAACACTGAAGGATGGATTGGACCATGTCACAGCATGGTCGTCAGAAAATAGCCTTTTACTTAATGAGCGGAAGTCAGTCCAGAGTATCTTCAGGCTGCGACCCTCCTCCAGTCCTGAAACCATCGACTTTCCGCCCAACAAGGTATCCTCCTTCCGATACCTTGGTGTAACGATAGCTTCCAACCTCTCATTTACTCTTCATATTGAAGACCTTTTTATTAAAATCCGCAAACTTTTATATGACATCCGCCGCTTGCGTTCTTATCGTACCCCGCAAGCCCTCATCTGGCGTTTTATAGACGATTGTATCCTCCCTCTCATTGTTTACTGCTCTCCAGTAACCTTTCCAGCACTACTCAAAAAAGACTTTATTATTATTAAACGTATTCTCCACATGCTCTCTTCAGCTACCGGCTATTCCTATGCTTTTTTAGCTGGCCTTATAATTCAGCGCCATTTAAAATCGGTCAAGAATTTCGTGGACCGTATTTTTAGTGATGACACTCACCCTCTCCACTCCGAACTAATGGCTGCGAAGTCTTCTCGTACGACGCGCCAAAACTTCCGACATATGACATGTCTTACATCAGCCTACCAGAACTCGATACTCCCATTCTTAGCACGCTTCCTCACGTGTGAAGAAACGGAAATTGAGAAGCTGAAGGCCGACCTGACTCCATAACTGATGTGGTAACCGTGTCGACTTCTTACTTTGAGTTTTCTGTGATCTTTGACCGTTTACTCTTGAGTGTTTGGACCCTTTAAATTACTTTAGTTCTTGCTCTCCGTGAATGGAACCATTTTTTTGCTGAAAGTTTGATATTATCATCAAAATAAAGTTCTCATCATCATCATCATCATCATCATCAATTGTTTGCTCCAATGTCGCAAGTTGTAAACGGTTAGGAGGCCCATCCGTTCCACGCCCGATTTGACGGTGCTGAGCCATGTCTTTAGTTGGCCGCCTTGTCGGTATCTCCAGTTTGCACTACCAGAGGGGTTCACGAACAATCTGCAGAGGTCTGTCGATGGCTTAAGCAGGACATGGCCAAACCATTGCAATCGGTGATGCTGGATGTATGATGCCAGATGATGTATGATGCTTGGTATTTTGAAAAATCTGCGGTATAGCTTGACATTGGAAATGCGATCCTGCTAGAAGACTCCTAAGAGGCGGTGAAGACACCAACGGTCAAAGACTTCGAGCTATAGGATGTATGCCTTTCTCACTAGCCATATTTCGCAGGCATATGCTAACACCGGTGTGATTGATGCTTTGTATATCAGTAGTTTAGTACGTAAGCTGATCTCTGAGGAAGACCAGAATGGTCTGGCTAGCAGCCTAAATGCCTTTCTGGCCTGTGAGATTCGGTTCTTGATTTAGTTTTTGGCCATCAAATTACCTCGAGTTCCCGGGTTAGCGTCTGTTAGCAACAGCTATCACGTTGAGAAGGTCGGGCTGGTGTGCACCAAATAACTTCTTGCAACCTCTGTGCCTGGCATGGCTAATCGTCACTTGGTTGCATGCGTTCTCTCTCTCTCTCTCTCTGTTTGTCTCTTCCCCTATACTGGTTCCACCAAATCTTTCCCGCGTACCAAGGTTCTCCTTCCTCCAGTTGTATGAAAGGACGAACGTATTTTTATTTTTGAGTTGACCCAATTGTGAAAAATCCCGAGGCGTTTGGCAGGATTTGAACCCGCGTATCAGAGGAGGCCTTTAACAGAAGCCAACGCTCTAACCGCTAAGCTACAAACGCCCCACCTCGCGCCATGAATTTAATCACACTTGGGTCGATATTACCCGCCCAACTTCAGCCTCCATATAGAATCCACCAATCTATCTCCGGCAAAGGCCTTCTCTGATGCGCGGGTTAAAATCCCGCCAACCGCCTCGAATTTGTTTACAATTGGGTCAACTCAAATTGAGCAAATCTGCCAAACCTCCTAATAATATTTTTATTCGTATCCTGACCCGATGAGAATTCATCCGAATCTTATGTATGCAAACCAACTACCCTCCTGAAAGTTTAAGCAGTTTTAAGACCTGAAAGCGCGCAAATCTGATAGCCCCGATGGTTGCCGAATGTTCACTCCATAAATTTCTTGTTTAAACTGCCGATCTGCGGCACACTTCCGTACTGCATGCTCAGATTTCAACGCAGCCAGGCCAAGTGAGTAGCCTCAGGAAGCCCACGTGAGGTGCCTTAACATTTGCGCTAAGGCTTTATCGCATCTCTTCCCCCTCCCCTCCCCGTCAATGAGACTGCTAGAATATTGGGCGAATTACGCGTCACACAGTATGGAACCAGGCGTTGGTGTGCCTGGGACGGGGCCGACGCGAGCACTGGTAAGTAGTAGCCGTGGCGGTGAACGCTGATCTGCTTCACGCGAGCGGAACACACGCCGTGGCTGCGACTGATAACCAATCAAAAGGCTGCACGACGGATGAGTCATCCTCACGCAGGCTCCGGGTCCGGTCGGGAGGCTGTCCTCGCTAGCGCGAGCGCCCGCTCTTACTCCCATCAAGCGGCCGCAGCCACCGCCGCCATGGCAGGCCAGTTCAGAATAGTTAATGGTTGGAAAAGGAAGAAGATTGAGGACGGCACTAAAGAGGGTTGCTAGGCCTGGCGAATACGCGATCGCTGAAACGGGCGTTTTATGCGCGCCTGGCGTTGCGGATTCGCGCTCGAATTTTAGCCTCCGATAAGGGAGGGGAGGTAATGCCTACACAAAAGGGCTGCAGTGTTTAGAGGATGCCAACACGGCAGGTGACAACCGCGTGAGCCGCGGGCTGGTCTTCTCATGGTTATCTGACCCATAGTCAGCTAATAACGCCCTTAATATGAAGGAAGAAAAGCTATTCAATCACCGGAATCATGTGTCTACTCTTCTGCACTTTTTAAATCGTGCAGGGGCCCGCCATCAGAAGTAAAATTAGCAAAAATAACAGGCAACACCTTACACGTGGAACCATTTACTCAGCAACTTTCACTACTGCTTTCTTGGAATTTTTTTGATAGATTTAAATAATCCATTTAACTCGCTTGTAAAATAAGTCGATGACCTCGGTGGGATCTGAAAACATCCCAGCTAGGGGAAGGCTCTATTACAGCCAACGTTCTCTCCACCTGAGCTACGAAGCCCCCAAATGAAGTATTCAAATCTGCCGAGTTCACCTTACCTAGGCTGTCTCTTGTGGCGGTAAGAAAAGTTAGGCGTCTGTTTCTTCTAAACTGCCTCCCAGAAACAGTACTTTAACTGGTGTCCACTGAAGGCGGTTAAGCTCTGAATCAGTCGATCTGTCAGAACCAGTCAAGCATCAATCTCTATCTAGATTTGCGTCACTTGCTTGTGTGTGTGTCTTTGAGGCATATCATTTCCGTGCGGGTTAGCCGAACTGCGCAACTTAATGCTCCGAGGAACGACGCCCATGAGATGCGCCACGGTACTATTTCCTGGTTAGTAGAAACACTAACAGAAGTAAGCACAATCTCCAAACCAAGTGTCTAAATCCCTAATAAATAATTTATTCTGAAATTTAAAAAAATGTCCTGCGGTCCGCTGCACTCGAACTGGCCTCCTATTGCTCCATCGGTAGCGAGTTCGAATCGGAGGGCAGAAAGCAACGCAACGAGTCAGAACCGAAATGTCAAGGTGTAAAAGCCACAGTCTATTGCCAAAAAAGGAGCTACTAAGCATATGATTGCCAGCTTGATGGTACACAACTCAGTTGCTCGTACTGGTCAGGCCTGGAACAGTCTTTAAAACGACAGTAACACAAACGACATACACAATTGCCCCCTGGGTTCGTCCCTGTAATTGTATTTTGCTAACTGATTTCCCCACTCACAGCTTAGGACTGCATATATTCGTGACATAGATGAATGCCTACTGAAATGACACGGCGCCAGTCAGAGGGCGTATGATTTTCTAACAAGGCCACCTCTTCTCTTTCTCATGCCTAGTTTGGACTTAATTCAAGACGTACACAGGCTTGACAATGAGGATTTAGTCCTAAAAAATACCTTTGCCAGCATGGAACAAGCGCGCGATATCGAACCGTATACTTGACATCCACCCGTTCGGCCAAAGGTAGATGCGTGCAGACACTTCTGCGGCCGGTAGCTGTGCAATGGAAGGCGTCGGGACGTCACTCGCACTCTTTTGCTGTCCTTGCAAACCTTGGAATGATCAAACTAACGTGATACCCCTCGTCCGATTGCAAATGACTAGCCACGGTGTAGACGAGCGGACTGTAGGCATCCGACAATCGCTACGTGACACAATCCTGAGCCACCCAAGGACCATGATTTCACCTAAAATTAAACAGAGGCGACTGACGGTAGTGAGTGAGCGGCCACGTCCAAAGCTAGACCACTATGTAGGGGCCACGCCCATTAAACTATCGTCCCAACTGGAAGACGCCAGGACGTTACTAGGTCATATGGCGACGAAATACAAGAACCAGTGAGAATGTAGAAAAGTAGTCACGTCAAACCCAACGGAGGAACTATCACACGTAAAGCAAAACACGTTCTATGTAGGAGCAGCAATCGAACTAGCCCAGTGCGCCAACAACTAACAACTGATACAAAGAGCGAACGCAAACCAAAAAGAGCAACCCGGTATTAATAAGTATTATTTATGGAAACATGATTCAGAAAATCTTCGATTATCTGTGATGAATAGATCAGTACTCTTCACCCTCTTCTCCTTCCTCGGCTTCTGCGCTATCCACGCCAACTTCTTCATAGTCCTTCTCCAGGGCTGCCAAGTCCTCACGAGCCTCAGAGAACTCACCCTCCTCCATGCCCTCACCAACATACCAGTGTACGAAGGCCCTCTTCGCGTACATCAGATCAAACTTGTGATCCAGGCGAGCCCAGGCCTCAGCAATCGCTGTCGTGTTACTCAGCATGCACACCGCACGCTGCACCTTGGCGAGATCGCCGCCCGGCACAACGGTTGGCGGTTGGTAGTTGATGCCAACCTTGAAGCCGGTGGGGCACCAGTCCACAAATTGGATGGAGCGCTTAGTCTTGATGGCAGCAATCGCCGCGTTCACATCCTTCGGCACAACATCACCGCGATACAACAGACAACAGGCCATGTACTTGCCGTGACGAGGATCGCACTTCACCATGGAATTCGCAGGCTCGAAGCAGGAGTTTGTAATCTCTGACACGCTCATTTGCTCATGGTAGGCCTTCTCAGCAGAGATCACCGGTGCGTATGTCGTCAGGGGAAAGTGGATACGCGGATAGGGAACCAAGTTGGTCTGGAACTCTGTCAAATCCACGTTCAGCGCACCATCGAAACGAAGAGACGCTGTAATCGAGCTCACCACTTGACTAATGAGACGATTCAGGTTCGTGTAGGTCGGTCTCTCAATATCCAAATTGCGTCTTAAGAAAAGCAATTTATGTTACTACAGACAACACAACACCTACCTGCAGATATCGTAGATAGCCTCGTTATCGACCATGAAGGCACAGTCAGAGTGCTCCAGAGTTGTATGCGTCGTCAAAATCGAGTTGTAGGGCTCAACTACAGCCGTCGAGATCTGAGGTGCTGGGTACACTGAGAATTCAAGCTTAGACTTCTTGCCATAGTCCACGCTCAGTCTCTCCATTAGGAGTGAGGTGAAGCCAGAGCCTGTACCACCACCAAAGGAGTGGAAGATCAAGAAGCCCTGGAGACCCGTGCATTGATCAGACAATTTTCGGAGTCGATCCAGCACCAGGTCGATTATCTCCTTGCCGATGGTATAATGACCACGAGCATAGTTATTAGCAGCATCCTCCTTGCCAGTAATCAACTGCTCAGGGTGAAACAGTTGCCGGTAAGTACCAGTGCGGACCTCGTCCACAACTGTGGGCTCCAGATCCACGAAGACAGCGCGAGGCACGTGTTTGCCAGAGCCCGTCTCGCTGAAGAAAGTGTTGAAGGAGTCGTCACCTCCACCGATAGTTTTGTCGCTCGGCATCTGGCCATCAGGCTGGATGCCGTGCTCCAAACAGTAGAGTTCCCAGCAGGCATTGCCCATCTGGACTCCGGCTTGGCCAACATGTACGCTAATACATTCACGCTAAAATTGCTTTGGTCAAAGAAAAGGCCACTAGACTTACCATTTTGAGAGATGGTTTCGAGTAACCCTGGCAAGACACGGAGAGCGGGTAACAAGTGACCGAATGAGAGAGGTAGGACTGCCGGTCGCCCTAATATCGGTCTAGTAGTTGTTCTCGTCTTCGATTGGCTGGCAGTTATTTTCTCCACCAATTGAAATGTTATATTCCTGACCTCATCGGTGATTGGCTGATAGTTTGTTTTGGCCTGCCTTTCGTTGTGCGCACCGGGCAGGCTGGCGTGGCAACTTGGCACAGTGGCCTGCCTCGGATTTGCGCATGCCCCCTTTGGCAGAAGGCTAGTCTCCAGTTTGTAATAATCAGAATGAACAAAAGCTCACTTTTACTTGAGGGGATATATGTACTTAATGAAACAAAGGAAGATTCGGGTTCCATATACATATAAAGTGTGGAATTGCTTCGGATTGTTTCAGGGAGTTGGCAATGTAAAGGCGTTTCAGCACTTCTTCAGTGGCTGAAATCTGCTTTTTGCTAGGGTCCGTGGAAAGAGGCTTAAAGGTTCAGCTTTCTTCTAGTAGTGACAACATCTTCTATTTGTTGTCGGATTCGCTCAAGATAACAGTTAAGCCTCCTTTGTCTGCGGGAAGTGTGATAATAGTTTCGTCCGTTTTTAAGTCATTCAGTGTTTTATTTTCTTCTGGGTAAACTGATGAAGACTAATTCTGAACTTTTAAGCCTTGGACATTACTGTTTGGGATTGTAAACCGTTCAACTTCTTTGAGGACTCCAATGTGAATCAGAATGATTGTATTTCATCCCTGTGGAAAGCACATTCCGTTACTCTAGGAAACTGTTGGTTTGCAGAAGTTGGCATCTTTCACTTTTACGGTCCGAGTTCTGGGCCAATGTTTCACTTGGAGATTCAATTAAGTGTAGAAGCAGAGTATTATGGCAAAACTGCAGATGTTGTTCTTTGGCAGAACTGCATTTTTGGAGTCGATAATGGGCACTCATTATAAATGCTCCGAGTATGCTTTGTCCATAATGAAAAAGGAAAATACTTATTAATATGCACATCAGGCGTCAGGCTAGCGGTTGGACACAATTACTGATGCCAGCAGGAGAACGGTCACCACGCTCTGACGATGGAAGCGAGAAGGCTTTTAAAACGTCATCTAAAATACAATCTGGTCCCAGAAATTGCCCCTTCTTCCTCCGCTTCCGGGGATGATGAAAGGAAGAACATACATATAACTCAGCTCCTCCCTCAATAATCAAAGGCAACAGTATCTTATGTAGGTCTGTGGGAGCCTGCCTTGCTGACTCACGCTGGCTTCGTTGCCAAAAAGCCGCGAAAGTGCAGTGGCTACGCGCGCCGGCTAAACTCCTATGCACTGTGTCTGCCTTTGTTTGCCGCACACTCGGCAACCATCGCGCGATACAGGGACTCCCCCACTGCTGTCTGTCTTTGGCGTTCACCAATCACCATCAGGGACATCAGACAGACAAAAGTCTTTGGCGACTGGCGTTGGAGTCACTCGGCCTTCCGCCTCGGCTCGAGACGGACGCGACGCGGCAGTGCTATCTCACGGTGCTGATGGTCGAACTCAACGCCAGGCCGAGTCAACCACCTTTCTAGTCTCTATTCTTCTACTTATTCTGTACAGAATATAAACTTCTCCTATTCTGCTTCTCCAAGACTTCTCCATCATCTACTGGAAGATCGCAGTCGTTAAGGTTAACCGGCGTAGCCTTAACAACAACTCCTTTGCGATAGGTCCTCTCACTAATCCCTACTCCCTGCTGGTTTTCCTACGAAATCAGTGGTTATAGGGTTTTGTGGGTGGGAAATTAGGACACGCTTTGGAATATATTTTAATAAATGCTAAATTGATTTTATTTTACTGTATTTGGAAGTGCTGTTGATTTATATCTGTAGATTTTCCTAATCTGTATTATCGTTTAACTTTTTGCGGAAAAACCCGGTTATTAAATTGCAGGTTCCTTGAATTTCCCGAAAAATGGAAATGGTGGTTAGGAAGTCGTCTACTTCAGCTTACCTGACGTCCAACTTAGTATAGTCCGCGGGGCGAAGCACCGCGCACACCTTCAATTTACATGCGAAACAACTTACTTCCAGCGGCTACGGGAAGCAACTTCGACTAAATTTTTTTCCCTTAACAATTACTTTTAACAATTTCCTTCTATGCCTATCCTTCTTCCCCCACACTTTACGCTACATGGAGGCAGCCTACATACGGCGGGTTAAACACGACCTATGTAAACAGTTGGAGCATGTAGTGAACCTAACTTTGCCTTGGTAACATTGGCTCCCTGTTTATACATTTTTCCTCCTAAGTTGTTACTTCAGGTGTTTTTCCGTGTTATTTTTGCTGACCATAGCTTTTGAACTTCTCATGTTATTGATTAGCCACTTGGCCACTCCTTATGACCTTGCGTTGATATCGATTTTTCTGTATGAATTCATTGTGTATCTTCTCTTTTGTGATTCACGTTAAGTAATGAGAGGCGGCAACTGACGAGCTCTCTCGAAATGATATGGATCCAATAAATCATTTTGCTGCTATTGCCATATTTAAATTTGCACAAGGGAAACGTTGCTTTAAACTCTATAATCACCGTTTTGCAGGACAAATGCTGGGACTAGGGGTATATAAGTGGGCCTACATAAACTATTTTTTGTCTAAGATGGCAGTTGAGCCTCCTTTGTCTGCGGGAAGTATGATAATATTTTCGTTCGTCTTTAATTCCTTAAGTGTTTTATTTTCTTCTGGGTAAAGTGACGAAAATTGATTCCGAAGGTTTGGACGGTGCTGTTTGGAATTATAAACCGTTCAACTTCGTTGAGGTCTTCTGTTGATAGGATCGACTCCAAACCGGCTAGGAAGTCCAAGTAATTTCAATCAGAATGATTGTGTTTCATCCCTTTGGAAAGCACATTCTCCTCCGTTGCTCTAGCAGACTGATTCATAAATTTTGCTTCAGATTGTTGGTTTGTATAAGCTGGCGGAGAAATATTCTTCACTTTTGTGTCTAAGAGCAGCTTTTTTGTTTGCCGTCTGAGTTCTGACGCGTGGGCAAAGTTTCATTTGGAGATTCAATTGAGTGTATTACGGCAAAACTGCAGATTTTGTTCTTTGGCAGAATTGCATTTAGGGAGTCGATAATGGGCATCCATTATAAATTCCCCAAGCATGCTTTTTCCATAATGAAAAAGGAATATGCATATAGCTTCTGGCAACCTCACTTCCCCCTAAATAATCAAAGAAGCCCGAATTGCCGGCAATGTTTAGAGGATGCGGAATAAAGATCTTCCTTCTGCAAATCTTGATGCAACCTCTATAGGGGGATGTGTCAATGAGCTAGACGTGGGAAAATTGGGTTTAACTGCTGAATTAATGGTTTCTCCGGGAGTAGCGTTAATACTAATAGACACCAGCCTCAATGTTCTTAATAAGCCTCCCGATTGTGGCATCAGACACAGTATACTGATAGTCGGTAGATAACGAGGCGGGTGAATTTCGGTTCCAAAGCTCCAGCCAGTGCCAGTCGCACGGGTGCTTTACCACACGTTTTACTTGTGACGGATTAGTACAGAACGACACAAGTGCGTGCGTTTCAAGGTATGCACAACCTAGTATTCAGACGGGACTCTTAGTAACAAACTTGCCCTCAGCTGACGCCTGTGACGTGATTTGCCTGCACAAGGAAGAAGGATTGTCGAACACAGGATCCGTTTGTTTATTATCCTAAGCTTTCGAATTCATAAAGGAGTCCATCGTCCGAGATAAGAAATAGCAACAAAAGGGGGCTAATTATAGTGCGTGTACACCAACCAACTGGCAAGGGTCGCCATGTCGTGAGGGGTGAGAAAAAAAGGCGGGGTGCGGTGAGGGGATATAGAGGTATCCGTATACTTCTACAATTAGCTTTTTGCTGTTTCTTAGCTCTGACGGTGGACTCCTGTAAGAGTTTGAAAGCTCAGGATAATAAACAAATTGATACGGTGCTCGAAAATCCCTCTTCCTTATCCATGCAAGTACCTGGAATGCAAACGTTTTAATTCATTCGGTAACTTACTTTGCAGTGGGCGCGAACATTTTAATAGGATGCAGCCTTATCAATCTGGAACAAGCTTGTTCGTTCAGTACCCTCGACGAAAACCCCTATGTGTGCACTGTAGGAGAAACCACATGCGCTTCCTAGACTTCATGCCTCTTCCTATTCCCGATAGCCAGACGGATAATAGACGGCCTGATTGCTGATTGGACACCAGTATTCAACGCCGTTTAACATGTGCCATGTCTGCAAAACACACAAACCAGGTCATGCCAAACACGCTTACATGTCCGCCTGAATAGCCACAGAAGTCACCTAGCGCCATCCCAGCCAACGTCTACCTCGATGATCAAATAACACTCTGGGAGTCATCCAGACCGCAGCTTTCACGGTGTCGGTACAAGTTACGTTAACTTCAGTTGGGTTGCGGAAATAGAAAGTGTACGTGGCATCGAATTCGCCGTATCTTCTCACGCACCGGAGCAAGACTGGAGGCATGCTCCGAAGCAGTACCTGAGAGGATATTTCGCATGGTCTCACCGGCATCACACACGACAGTCCGACTCTCGATTACGACGAGCTCCACCGCAGCTTGATGCTGCTGGTGCAGGGACGAAGACTTGCGCGTGGATTAGATTTAAGTGACGGTCGATTTAGGCTGCAAATATCTCTCTCTCTTCCCTCATCCGCCTGTGCCGGTTGTCAAGACAGAGGCACAAGGACCGGGTGCATGATGTGGTGCAGGGGGCAGGTGTGGCCGGAGCTTGGTTGGTTAGTAGCCCTTGTTGGATCAGGGGTTCCCGCCGGAGTCCAACCTGGGTGCAGTTGGCAGACGGAGAAAAGCTGCGACCTCGGCCGGCTTGAGCCAAAGGTCCTCGGGGGTGAGTTGGGTGCCTGGTCGGGAACTGCAGGCGAAGAGATGAGGGCAGTCATGCGGCGAGACGCCGCTGTCGAGACAGTAGTCGGGTATAGACGGGTCCAGTCGGTGTTGGTACTGGCGAAGGAGCATGCAGTAGCCGCTGCGTGGCTGCGCCAGGGTACAGCGAGTCACCCTTGGGAGATGTTCCGAGGTGGCAATCGGAGGTGGATAGTTACCCAGAAGGACCAGGGGATGGTAGCTGGATTTAGCGTCCACAACGGCTCTTTGGTGAAGGCGCTGGTAGCCTGTCCTGATGGCGGAGCCAGCAACGAGAAAATCCGAGAGAGACGAAGCGACAGCTGCATTGTGGAGACCTCGGATAGACGTCCGGACGTTACGGCTAGGCTCACTAGCGTTGCAACGATAGTGGTTCGGATGGCCAGGTTGTGAACGGGTCCACCAGATCTGCTGGCCGAGGCGTTTGCTTTACGCGGAGACCGGCAGGACAGAAGCCTCCGCATGAAGGTGATCGATGAGCGACATTTTATAGCAGCCCGTGATCGTGCGGACGGCACCGTTCTGTGCTGACTGAAGGCGGCGGAGGCTGGAGGAGCTGATTGTTGGAGACCAGATTGATGGCGGCTTGGCCAGCGCCATGAATGTGGTCGCCAGCGTCTCTTTCGAGCAGCCCCAGGATATGCCCCCGAGAGCCTTGAGGATCTTGGTGCATTGGCTCACTTTGCTTTCGACTTCCCTCGCATGGTCCGCGAACGTGAAGAGCGGATCTTAAAGGACGCCGTGGCCGGAGCCATGACACCTGGCTCAGATCCCACGGAGTGGGGGTGCTATAGAGACCACAGGAGCTTGCCAATAAGGGAGAATATACGAGTTCCAGGAAGTAGTTCAGAAGAAGAAGCTGCGATCACTTGAACAAGCGTTTTATTTTCCTGACGTTTTGGATTCCCTCGGGAGTCCTTAATCATAGGTAATAGTAGAACAGGCTGAGACATGCGCAGATAAGAGGTGATACGTGCACGGGTTGCACGGTATTTCTAGTTCGTAGCAGTCATCCACGTGCATACTATAATTGTCAGTTCCCGTAGCCACAGCTTGAGGTCTTAATTGGTGCGGTGATGCCTCATTAATTGCCACAATATCCTTGTCCGCGTCGGATTCGGACTTGATAATTATGCGACAATTATGCCCGCTGTCGTCAGAGTTTTTCTTGTGACTAATTCTGTTGCTCAGAAACTGGACGAACTCATTGGCGTGCTCTTCACCTGTTCGTAGATAGTTCCGGAGTCGATTACCGGATCTGGTGCAGTTGGGGACAAAGCAACCATGCCAGAGAAACTGGAAGTTTACTCTGGACGTGAATGGTCGAGCATGCAGCGGCGGTGAGGAAGAAAGACGCCAAATCCCAGGTTGCAGCTCACTCGACGGGACCCAGCCATATTGACAAGTCTGACGAGGCCAAAATCCTCGCAAGAGATGACAACTGCATGAGCCGAGAGCTGCTCGAGTCATGGTTCTCAGGCCCCCAGTTCATCAACAAACGCAACGACCTGGCGTTCCCATACGATGTACTGGGACATTGCCTGAGCAACAGAATCAGTCACGTGGAAAGGACCGGGCGCAACAACAACTCTAACGTCTGTGAGCTTGATTCTCTTGCAATTATCAAGCCCGCATCCGACGTGGACAAGAACGCTGTGGCAATTAATGAGCCATCACCGTACCAATTAAGACCTCAACGGTGGCTACGGCAACTGACACTTATAATACGCATGCGGATGACCGCTACGAACTAGAAATACCATGCAACCTGTGCATGTATCACCCTTATCTGCGCATAGCTCCCACTTTCCTACAATTAACTATTATTAAGGATCCCCAAGGGAATTAGAAACGTCAGGAAAAAAAACGCTTGTTCCAGTGATCGCATCTTCTTCTTCTGGACCACAGGAGCGTTAGCCTGCACTTGCACATGCTACGGGAGCGCAACCAGAATAATGCTTGCCGTGCCTTGTTCTAGTATCGCAAAATAATTAAGGCTAAGCCGGTTGAAGCCTAAATACTGCGATCTACCGGGCCCGGTTCCTAAGAAGATGATAGAGAAGACTTGGAAGTAGTGGGAACAATATCTTGTTTACAGATTGAGTTGGAGAATAGTTCATAGGAAAGTTGACTCGGTCTGGCGTGGAGCTCAACCGTGAGAGCCATGAGTAAGCGCAGAGGCGGCGCGTCCACCGCGCACCTGGGCGAAATACCGAGTGAGTTGCGCCTTGCCTGCCGGGCCGTGGAAGTGTAATCAAGCGTCTGTCGCCAATTAGACGAGGTGAGTCAGCGATGCACAAAATCGATTAGCTGATTAGCTGATACGTTGACAGAGCAGACAGATGATTACTCAAGGCAGCGCTGGTGGGGCAGGCTCCTACACTAGCCCTCGTATTGATCTGACGCATCTAAGATGCGACCCGTTTAGGAGGCCAGGTCACACACTCTCACGTACTAACTGCAAATCACATGGCAATAAACTTGACAGTCCGTCATCGGGGGCTAGAGGCCTAAGTGCAGGTTCAACCCCTTCACATCAGCAGTCTAGGTGGTCAACCACTGGAACAGGGTCAGACAAGGCGAACAAAGGGCAAAACACAAAAAATGTGTCAGTTAAAAGGCGTTTACTCTTCGTCTTGCCCCTTACGAACTGCTCCAAAAGTACACTGATCATGAAGCAGGAAAACGTGATTTGACCCTAACCACATATATTTATGCACTAAAGGAAGCAGTGGGTGCTTTTCAGTGCAAGTGCACCTTCGAACGGTAAATAAGATAGGGGGGAGGTAATAAGTTCATAAAGCGAAAGGGCGCTCCAGAACATTCATTATACTACTTAGGTTTCTGTCGGCGTGGCTTTGGCTCGAAATTGTCAAGACGTTAGGTGTCCAACAGCGAACAGAAATTCCCACGACTCACCGAGTTAGTGGATTGGCCTTGGGCTGATCGATTTTTTTTTCGCGTTTTCGCTGCCTCGAGTATTGCGGGCTTGACAACTGCTCAAGCAAATACTCATCACATAACTGAGCGATATTTGAGCTTCTGCGGCCTACTGGTACCTTTACTTTCTCGTCGGAGGAATGCCTTGTCGGGTACGTGTGTAACTGCTGACTACAGTATCAAGAGGAGCCATCAATACGCGACAAATACTACACAATAACAACAACCACCAGATTCTCTCTCTCTCTCTTACAAACTCACCCGTGTCCACACACCATTGCAACGAGCTGTCGGGTCAACTGAATTAGTTAACTCTGTCAATCTCTCTCCCTCTCTCCCTACCCCCTCCCCCAAAGAATTAAGTATGTCTAATAGTCATTCTGGTGGATTCTAGATGATTGCTTAGGCAATCCTGCCTGAGCAGTCAGCTCACTGTGTCCGTATTGGTGGACTCCATACGTACAATAGGCTGGACATGTAAATTGACCCACGTGCGATTAAATTCACACCTTCTGGCGTGCCTTTGTAGCTCAATTGTTAGAGCGTTGGCCGCAATACAGTCTTCCCTGCTGATGTGGGTTCAAATCCCACCGAGGCCACGAAGTTTTCACAATTTGGTCAATTGATTTGTAATACATTGTGCCACACCAGTCGAGGAGAGTGCTAGTGAATACCCAAACATAATGGAAGGGAAGTTTATTATTATGACTTTTGGAACTTGTGTGGGAGTTCATCGTCAGAGGTAGAAGCAGCAGCAAGAAAAAAGCTCTACTTATAAGGCGTACAAGTCAATCAGTAATCACTGAACCAAGTCTGGCGGTGATTGCGTAGGACTACGTAAGCCGGTGCCAGATCGAGCCACCGATTACTTACGTTCCTATTCGAAGATCAGACTTCAGTAAATTGTTAGGTCGTCTTGCTTCCGGCGTGGGTGATTATTTTAACGGCTGTGAAGTTTGACTCATGGCCCGTTTAATAGGCCTGGACAGCTACTTAGGATAATTGGTAGTCCTATCGCAGGGGGTTAAGTAGGTTAAACCCAGCAACTTCGATCTTAAGACCATGGTTACTTAGTGCTGAAGAGAAGTCTTTAAAGGCCAGAGTAGATGGAAGAATGTATTGTGTACACAAAGAAGAGGAGAAGAGGAGAGTAGATTGACTCGGGAGAGACAAGTCCGATCAGTAGGTTGACCGGGCCCGAGTGAGGGCTGAGATTAGTCGGGTCAGTAGACAGAGAGAGGGAGAGCTTTTATTGGCTAGGTCGGCTGGAGATTTTGGTCAGCGAGGCAGCTTGCATCGGGAACGCGTGCAAGCATGCCATTCGTCGCATGCCCAATGCGGGGACTGTGATTGGCTGATTGAGAACTCGAGAAACCGCATCGGTAAGCATTTAAGAAAGTGCACTTCGACGCGAGCTAGTCATCCAGGCACGACCCACTACAGTCCCTTGGTGCAGTTAGTTAATTTTCATATATGCGCGATCCGAGCATGCATTCAGCCTGACCAGTATACATACCACGACAATTTAGACATGGAATGCGATATACTAACTAAATGGTTCCCAGAGATTTAGTGGGAGAAATACGTTTTATTTTGTGGTGACATCCACATTTTTCAACAAAAATAACCCCCATTCAATGAGACCAAACACTCACAGATCTAGAGGTTTACATAAGATACACCTCTTTTATGGGGTCAGGCACAATTTCAGCTTTCGGATATCTGTTTCTTTACACGCAAGAGAACGTGCTATGAATGGCAGTACAGAATGCTAATATGCCGATGTACGGCAGGATATATGTCGGAAGCTTCGGCGCATATTACGGCAGACTTTGCAGCCATTAATTCAGAGTGGAGTGGACGGACAACTTCATTAAGAATTCAATGAGCAAATTGCTTCACCGCCGTAAATTGTCGCTGTATTATAATATCAGCCAAATAAACTACGAGAAACGCCAGTAGCTGAATAGAGCATTTGGGGGTGGGAGTGGGGGTACATTAAATAATGAACAAGTTTTTTTTTTTCATGCAAGACAGTAAAAAATAACTGGAGCGCAGGGTAGAATAAGGGGCAGAATGCAGGCACCTATAAGTCGTCAGCTTGGGGCCTGAGGTGTGTGATATGCACGTCACCGATGGATATAATATATGAGTTTAGGAATTTTCATGAATAAGGTTGAAATATGAGGAGAAAATGAAGGACTAAACGTTATAGTAGCACCAAGGTACGGGAAAGATCATATCTCACTGAGCAGTATGCCTAAGGATTCGGAACTTGGCGAGGTTCACAATCAGAAAATGCACTCGACTGACTTCTAGTTAGTAAGTACACCAGCAATTGTGTACAATGAATGCATCTTCGACACTCGGTGACGTTCTCGTGACCGCTGCAAACTTCTCCTCGTGGGACCTTAGGATTATGACAAAAACTGCAATGGGGTCCTCCTGACATGCCTCAAACACTCAGCAGAGGCTATCCGATTCGAATATACTCTCCCCCCAACCCCACCTCCACGGGCGACAGTTTTTCTCCTTAAATGTCTCAAATGGCATTAAAAAACCCAGACTTTCTAAACAATTCCTAAGGAGTTTTTTCACTGTCGGCCCTCCTTTACCCAGTTCCAGTGGCAACGCCGCTGTTCTGAAATGTTCTGCTGAACAGATGCATTGCATAACTGTTCTGTACCAATAGGAAGTTCAAAGGTATTTACCTACCTTTCTGTAGTGGACCTGTCTGTCCCTGCTAACTCTTGACGCCACAGATAAGGTCGCTCAGAGCTTAGGACCTCGCGTGCAAGCAGCTTTCCCGCGTGCCTCGAGGCATGCGCAATAGGACAGGCGACCGCCCGGCTGCCAGACGTAACTGACGCGCACCCAAACACACGCACCAAACCTACCCCATTCTGGCCTCAACCAAATGTGGCTTGGCCTCAATCCGTCCAACGAGATTCCCACTTTAGTAGACTGACCTCCTTTAGTAGGTTGGCCTCAATCCCTGGGACGAAACAACAGTGCGGTGTCTGCATTTAAGCCTCACTCCGGAGCCCATCCGAATAAGGAACGGACGCATTACTCCGCGAGTCAACACTTTTTCCATCTATCCTCCGTTCCATTTTGTACACAATAAACTTTGCCTTCTACTCTGGCCTTCCCAGGACTTCTCCTATCTCCTAAGGAACCAAGGCCGTAATGATTGTAGCTGTTAGGGTTAATCGTCTTAGCCTTAACTCCTATATTTCTCTCAATAAAACCTGACCTGACTATTGGCTAACGACCATGCTGAGAAGCGGTCCAGGTTATCTTTCAGAACCTGGAGATGTATCTGAATTTTGAGAGGATGACCAACAACCATATCATCAGTATATTTAACATACAAACGTTCATTTAGCGATCATAGGTCGTCAGTATGGAGGGGGGAAGAGCTGAGAGGCTCAAATAGAGCCTTGAAGAACCCCGTAATTGTTGGGAAGGCCCATAAATTTTCGTTTGCTGCACTGCACGAACTGAGTGCAGCAAGTGAAGCAGTCTCCAAGCTAAGCTATGGGTCCAGCCGAGAGAGCCGCATGCAGACCTTTGATCAAGGAGGAGATGGCGCGGGAGCCGTCAATAAAATGCACATTTCTTCGATTTTAATCAGTTTCCTTCGAACAGTAGCTTTGGACCGGTGGGCAATCCCAACACCTAGTCCTGCAGCAATGCTTAAAGTGGCCTCTGAGACGTCCTAAATGTAGGGCAGAGCGTGCTGTGATTTTTTTGTTCTCGTCCTCTGTGACCGAACGTATATCGACAGGTGTTAAGGCTACGAAAGTCTAATCCTAACAGCTACGATCTATCAGGCCCATGGTTTCTTTAGGTGAGGAGAGAAGACGGTGGGAAAGCCAGATTTGTAGGAATAGTGTATTTTGCAGAATGATAAGAGAATGGATGGAAAGAGTTTTGACTCGCGGATTAATGTAACCGCTCACTAGTCGAGTCGGATCCGGAGTGAGGCTTGAAGGCAGACACCGCATCGTCGTCTTTGTCCCATGGAGTGAGGCCAACCTACTAAATGAGGTCAGTCTAATAAAGCGGGAATCTCATTGGACGGATTGAGGTCAAGCCACTGTTGGCTGAGGTCAGTATTGGGGTGCGCGTTGGTCGCATTTGGCAGCCGTGGCAGTCACCCTTCCGATTACGCATGCCTCGAGGCACGCAGAAAAACTGCTTGCACGCGAGGTCCTAAGCTCTGAGCGACCTTGTCTGTGGCGTCAAGAATTAGGAGGGCATCGGACATAAAGGAACACTACACGTACAAGCATCGGCTTATAAACGCCTCACCCTACGACAGAGCGAAGGAGCCGCCAGATCTAGCAATTTTAACAGAACTTACCAACCCCTACCCAGATATCTGATCATCAATAACGTAAGTATGTGTCAAACCTGCCAACCATCCTCCACCGGACAGGCGTAGGGAAAGAAATGAAAAAAGCCGTTCAAATGAAGCCCGAGTAGCTCAGCGAATCTTGTTTTTACTTCCAGTTTGATTTTGTAAATTTTACGGTTGAACAATGGTGAGCCAGACTAAACTCTTCAAAACTTCAGCGATACTGATGTTCCGGCGAATGGCTGCTCGTCCTCCTTTTGATTGATTTGGTGTGCAATTGTCAGAACTCAATGATTCTTTCCATCGAATCGCTGGTCGTCTTCTAGTCTACGCTGAGCAACCTCTGAGTGTACGCGGTTTGGTGTATCCAGCACTACTCGTGTGTTAGGTCATGCCAAAATAATCTGCGTCTACATGAAGACTGCTCCTTCAATGGCCTTGTAGTGACCTCGTATTCTAAGCCATGCTTTGCTCGCACGCCTCTGTGGCATGTCCTGCATATCTGGCTCTCGTGTCCACCAGCGCGTGCGCACCAGACGGTGTCCAGCCTCCGGTCAAGGTCACGATCGTGTGTTCACTATCTGTCTGTCATAACTGGCCGAGCACTTACCAAGTCAAGTTCACAAAGGACCTTACTGTGGTGACTGATTACGTTCAGACACTCCCGGAGCCGGTGACTTCACGGCCGGTTGCAGACATCCAGATCCGGCGACCTCAACACCGTAATGGGAATTTGGACTCGGCCCGCTCAAGGCTGGACTGCACTCTCCCAGGAGTCAATTACCTATTTCTCATGTTCCACTCCTTCAACACTCCTTCAACTCCTGCCTTACACCCTGGCCTTCCACGCCTTATCTTTTTTACTAGTTTATAGCCATTGGGACTACTTCATATCCTACGGCCTCAAACTGGCGACAGGTTTTATTCTACAAGTGGACTCGGCGTGTTCCGCGCAGACTTTTTCCATAAAAAATGTCTTTTGAATGTGAGCGGCTGTCAGCGGCACCTGTGATGCTGCATGATCTTCTTCTGCCTTGCTGCAGTCAGAAAGGTGAAATAAAAAAAGATAAAGGTAGGCTCTGCTCTAGAAAAATCTTGGGTAAAGAGCACGCAGAAGAAGAAGATGCGATCGCTGGAACGAGGGATTTATTTTCCTGACGTTTCGGATTCTGTCGAGAATTCTTAATCATAGGTAATTGTAGGAAATACGGAGACATATGTAGACAAGTGTGTCGTAACTAACTCGCTTCGAAGCGAACTTTGCCAAATCTCACTGCCGCTGTTCTCCATTTCTAGGAACGGCGAATCACAGATGCCGCAAAGCTGCCCCCTGGCCCGGCAACGAATAAAACACCTGCACGCGTAGGCCGACACAGTCTGTCTGGCCAAAAAGCCTTCAAGGTTGACCCAGACGATGACCGCTCACACCGACCACCGGGATGCCTGCGGCCCAGCCCGCATTTAGGAACTGGCTAGCCTCCTGGTTGGTCGTGCGGTCCGAAGTCCAACTTCTTCTTGCTTATTCTCCCCTCGTCTGTATACATAATAAACTATTCCTACTACCCTGAACTCCACGGACTTCTTCTCTCCTAAGGAACCATGGTCTGAAGATCGTAGTTGCTAGGGTTTAACTCACTTAACCCCTGCAATAAGTGCATTGAATTGACGCCTGTCACATACACTGTGGACACAAGTGACCGTGCCTCCCTTCCCCCCCCCCCCCCCACTCTTACCCGCTCTGGCCACAAATGTATGTTGGAAGGCGTAGGCAGACATTTAGCGA
This sequence comes from Ligula intestinalis, assembly GCA_036362985.1. Lineage (NCBI taxonomy): Eukaryota > Metazoa > Platyhelminthes > Cestoda > Diphyllobothriidea > Diphyllobothriidae > Ligula > Ligula intestinalis. Next base: position 190,081 of record JAYGXS010000007.1, read on the forward strand.
TTACGAACGATCGATAATACGATCCCAGGCTAAGAGCATAAGCCGAGCAAGATAGCCACGACATAACGAAATCAATAACTGCTGATGAACGCTCACCGACCGCTAACGGAGCTCACTTGTCCCGCTCTGCCTGGAGTCTCATTTCTCGGGCCCTGAGAGCAGATGTAGCGAGTAGTTGTCTTAGGCAGATACTATTCCGGCCTATACCGGCAAGACAACAAATTCGTAGCTCAAGCGTTAGAATCTGATTGAAAAGGTACCGAGCTCGAGTCTCGGATGCTGCATCACTTGGGGTTGGCGGGTATGACTGACCGATGACGGCTAATGAGCCAGAAATGACCATTCCAGTCACCCGCTTGTCTTTGCTGATATCTGCCTAAGAAATCACCGACCAGTGATGAACAAAGAGAGTGGGTTAAATACTAACTATTGGTGCCGTAATTCACACGAGTTGAAGTTTAACGCGAGATTAAAGAAATTAAAGATAAATGCAAGTTAGGGAATTGCGTAAGCAAAGTTTTGCAGAAATAGAAGAATGGCAAGCTTGTGGATCAATAACAGTATGGCAAAAGGGTCGCCACAGACGTGGGTCTCTAACGGCAAAACACGGAGACCATGATACCGCCTTCTGAATGGTTTGCCTTGCTTACTCAGACTGTTTTCCATCGGTGAAGGTCATTCACGTCTGGCATTTGGCAGTTCCGGCCTGTCTAGGTCAGACGAGGCGCCTTACAAAAAAACCCTCAGCTAGGTAAGTAAACAAACAGTGACACGCTAAGGAGAGGAATAAAAAAGGTCCTTGACCAATAAGTCAAAACTCTGATTTTTTTTGCTAACGCCAGGAATGGGCGCACGGCTTCCCGAAACAAACAAGTGGAAGGGCTTACGATCACCTGTCAGACTAAAATCGGCCGAGTTATGATGGCAGAGAGGATGAACGAAAGAGTTTGGGGGTAACTGAATACGGCAGGCTTTCGGGTTTATTCTGCCTTTATTCAGCCAAGCAGGACAGTGACTCTCAGTTTGGTCTGGAAACACAAGCATACGCTCAAGTACGGCGCATATAATGCACAAATGGCGTCTATCAGATGGGTCATGAGCCCTTCATTTAACCGAAGTTTGCGGTATAACAGTACTTGGCAAAAGTGGCTTAAGTAGTGCACCTCGTATACCCCTAGTCTCAGCATTATGTCCTACGGATACGGTGGTAATAGGGTTTCGAGGGGTGGGCAAGTAGGACAGCCAGAAAAGGAAACTCTTAGTAGTAAGTGTAAAGTGGAAAAATGTAGATGTATTTTTTCCCGCGGCCGCTGGAATTTATTTATTCCGCATGTAAATAGGAGGTGTGTGCGGAGCTTCGCACCGCGGGCTACGCTATTCTAACTATAGAACGGTCAGTTTGACCTCAGGTAAGTTGAAGTAGACGACCTCCTCATCACCATTTTTTTTTTCCAGGAATTTCAAGACATCTGCAATTTGATAATCGGTTTTTTTCGCAATACGTTAAACTATAATACAGATTATGGAAATCTACAGATATAAATCAATAGCATTTCTGAATACAATAAAGTAAAAATGCATATAACAGTTACTAAAGTAGGTTCCATTTCCTTTTCTAAGTACCCACTCATAAAAACCTTATAACCACCGGTTTCGAAGGACAAAATTCTGAAACTAGGGGCATATGAAGTGTACTTGTTTGAGAGCAAATTACGCCTTCTTCAAATTTTGTACTCATGGAAAGGGTATATTTCGGTTTTAAAAAACGTTTCTCAATTGCCGAATAATTTTATAACCTACTGACTGCTAAAATCGAATTCACGGTTTAAAAACTGCGTACTTTGAACATCCTTTTTAAGGAAAAGTACGTTTTTGCCTACTGTTTGAGGCAGAAGTCACATAGTTATCATAAAACATTGCAATAGATGTGGAACATGTTTTATGCAGTTTAGGCAGCATTAATAAATTGACGGATGCGATATATTATGAATGAAGAAGAAGAGAAGAAGAATGCTCTATTGAGGATTTTACAAAGCTGAATTTTCAGCAAAAATGGTTATTATTCACGGAGAGCAGATGGTAAGGTAATTAAAGGGTCATTTTCAAAGGACAAAGGTAAAACGTCATGTAATACTCACGTCAAGTTTTTCACGACATTCCTATCAACTATGGAGACAGATCGGCTTTCAAATTCTCTATTTCCGCTTCTTCACAGGCTTTTTTCTTCGTGTCGTCATCCTACGTAGATTGTCGATGTTGGTGTTGTTGGTGAATTGCATATGTGACAGATTGGCCGCATTTGACAAATATTGGGATGGTGATATATTATAGATAAAATAACTTGTTTTAATGCATTTAAAAAGGTAGCAGCGTACTGTAGATATGACCTCATGATCACAAATGCAGAAAAACAAAGTACAGAATCAGAGAGGATGGTATAGTGTAATAAATTCCCACGTGAATGGAGAGCAAAAAAATGGGTGGCTCAAATTCGAATGAACACCTCACAATTTAAAAAAAGCTCATAATTAGCAACTTTTTTTTAACCGAAAGATACCTTTTAGTTAAGTTTAACATTTAAAGAAGGCGTAATTTTCTATCAAACAAATACACGAAATATTTTTTGTGCATGTTTTCCGTAAAATGTATTTGAATTTATAAAGGGTGTCAAAATGAATGATAAAAAGGCATACTACGTATGCAGCCAGTTCTTACAATAGATACATTCTGCTAGTGGTCAGAACGAAGCTCGTTAAAAGGTCCGCATCCTATCATGACTGAAATAACTTCAGAATAGACCACACGATAATCAGTATCACAACCTGAGTCAATGCCGATTAGCGAAAGAGTATCGATCGTTCGCATATGTCGGCATGTTGCATGATTTTCGGTGACAACTGCTAAATACTGTCGCCCTGAAATGTAGCATATGACCACCGGCATCCTATTCCGGTTCCAGACCCCCCTCAGACCCGTTTAAACAGAATTATATACTTCAAATTGACCGAACCAAGCGATCAGTTGGCAGCAACTAGTTATGATATTATTTTCCGCCACCGGATTTTTTGCTAACTTTAAAAATCATCTGGCTTAGGTCTCTGGCCAGCCGTTGGCGTCATTTCTCCGCTCTCCTCCCAAACTGTTATGACTCCCTGACACGAATAATGACTAATGTCTATTTCACCCTCATTTCCAGGCACTGCCGGTAGACATGGGCTAAACCTTCCGCCGAGTGAATCACTGCACGTACTGTCGCCGTCGGCAGCAATCAGTAACTCGTCACAGCCTAAATCTGCTGTCTCGGTTTACTAGCTGACTCACCTGTCTCGACTATGTCTCCTACTCCTCCCCCTCCTCCTCCTCTTCCTCATCGAGCTCATCATCCATCTCAAAAATAAATTCAAATATGTCCTTTTTCATTCATTTATTTGACCGTTGGTAATATAGTCGGCCGTCAGGGCTGCTAGACGACGTACTGATGGCAGAATTGGCGCAGGGGCACGTTGCCTTCTTGTCAGTTTACTTTACAATTTAAAGAAAAGGCGTCCTTTGAGAAAATCAAGTAAATCTATTCAGTAACTTTTCGACACTGGATCCCCAGGTTGTCTTCAGACTGGAGAAAAGGTGCAAAGAACAATAAACCGTTCCGAATTGCTCGTACAGTTATATAGTCGTTTAGTGTGGGCACTAAGTGGTAGCTGCAATTTACGTTACGCCCTGGTGGGCATAATTAGCAGTCGCAATGGCGTAGTGGATAGTTGGCAACTGTAAATTCTGATTAAGTTGGTTTGGCAGATTTGCTTAATTTGAGTTGACCCAAGTGTGAAAAACTCTAGGCGTTTGGCGGGATTTGAACCCGCGCATCAGAGAAAGCCTTTGCCGGAGGCTAATGCTCTACCGCTAAGCTCTAC
>JAYGXS010000007.1:194391-227050 GCA_036362985.1 Ligula intestinalis
GTAGAGCTTAGCGGTAGAGCATTAGCCTCCGGCAAAGGCTTTCTCTGATGCGCGGGTTCAAATCCCGCCAAACGCCTAGAGTTTTTCACACTTGGGTCAACTCAAACTGTAAATTCCGTCCGTCCGGGCTCAGTCCGGCTCATCCGGTGTGGACGCTAATTGCGGTTCACATTGGTACATATTTATCGGCTGTAGTTTTTCCAACTTCCTTTGAGATGTTTGTACACTTCCGCGAACTCAATACGCCGGTTGATGCATCAAATCATCGGAGTGCATGGCCTCAATAAATCCTCGGCCTTTTTGGAGGGGCAAACTCCGACGTCTAACCTCTATTTACACCCTCATTTCCGGGCACTGCCGGTAGACATGGGCTAAACCTTCCGCCGAGTGAATCACTGGACGTACTGTCGCTGTCGGCAGCAATCAGTAACTCGTCACAGCCTAAATCTGCTGTCTCGGTTTGCTAGGGGACTCACCTGTCTCGACTATGTCTCCTCCTCCTCCTCCTCCTCCTCCTCCTCCTCCTCGTCGAGTTCATCACCTTTCCCATAAATAAATTCAAGTATTTCCTTTTTTACTCAGGTATTTGACCGTTGGTAAGTTAGTCGGCCGTCAGGGCTACTAGGTGAAGTACTGATGGCGGACTGTGCGCACAGGCGTCCAGCCGCCTTATCAGTTCACTTTACAGTGGCATCCTGCTCATGTTAGCCCCGTTAGTGGACGGGGTGTGGCCTGCTCTTGCGCTCTCACATGAGAGTTTGGTCCCTGCACCCATGGGACACACACACACACGACAGTTCCTCGTCGATTTCGACGATGGGCACCACGCGCTCCAACAAGCCGCAGCAAACGCTGAAGCAAGCCGCAATATACATAGAGGCAAGCTGGGCAAGCAACACGAAAGCGACAGCAAGCGTGAGCAACGCAGAGAACTGACACGAGAGAAAACAGAAGTTTAGGCAGACTCGCGCAGAATCTACCCACTCGCTCGCCACTCCCACCTCCGTATCCGGTGTAAAGACAAAGTCAATAAGACCGGGGATGAGGGAGGGTGTAGGTGGCTGGCGCGATAAACACTCAGCACGCGCACACTTGACACAGCCATCTCCCTAGGTATGCTCCCAACTGCGCGGGAGCGCCATAAAGGCCGCATTATGAGGGAGCCATTGCAGCCTGACTCTCAGTCCTCCCTCTCCTCCCATACGCACACACAAACACTCGCGTACAGGAGGAGCAGCAACGTAGGGGGCTTGAGTTTTCCCGTCAGTTGGCAGACCCTCCAAGCCACGGCTTTTAGCGCCCCGTGATAGATTCAGACGCATTCAGATTTATTATAGTGAGGAGAGAAACACGCCGAGGTCGACCTCACTCTCTCCCTCACCGCATAGTGACCGCCTAGCTTTCCGAAAACCTGAGGTGGGGTCTGAAAACCAGTGGGAGCGCGGACGCAATCACCAACAGGGAATCAGAAGTGAGAGAAAGTGCCAGCGCCTTCCAGGCCGCAGGAACCGTGGTTGGCTGAGGACTGGCGTTGCATGTGTATACATACCATTGGATCTCAAAAGGGTGAGAGCAGCCCTGCATGTAGCCTGGGCCAACACCCTCCTGAGAGGGGTAAACAGTCAGTCCACGACTGAAAGGCACTACCCATGCTCCGTTGTCGGTTGGCATCCGTGGGCGGGCTGAAAGGAGAGAGAGAGAGAGAGACAGCTGGTGAACTTCGCAATGTGGATGGGCAGAAGAAGAAAGGAGAGAAAAGGAAAAGTGAGGGCGGAGAGAGAGAAGTGCAATAAACGAGAGGAAATCGATGGAGATAACAAACATGAGCAGGGAAGGGGTAAGAAGGCAGGAGAGGGAAGAGTGAAGAAAAGTGAGAAGTGAGAGCAGAGCCAAACGAATAAATGAGAAGAGAGAGAGAACAGAAACAGGTAGAACAGGAACAAGAACGCAGCTTACCTTTCATCGGGGTTGTCGGGGACAGCCTGACGCGACTACAGTGACTGTGATGCTGGCTAATAGTGTTTGTAGATTGAAAAGAAGCAGGTTCGATCACTGGAATCGGAGTCTTATTTTTCTGAGCTTTCGAACTCTTGCGGGAGTCCATCGGCAGAGAAAAAACCGTCAACGAAAGCAGACAACATTTATAGGGGGAAGGGGGCCAAGTAACCGTCAACGAAAGCAGTCAAAATTAACAGGGGTAGGGGGGAGTTAATTAACTGTCAAAGAAAGCAAGCAAAATGTTTACAGGGGAAAGGGGCCAATTAACCATGAAAGAAAGCAAACAACATATAAAGGGGAGGGGGTAATTAACTGTTAACGAGGGAAAGCAAAATGTGTAGGGGGAGGGATCAATTGAGAAGAAGAAGAAGAAGACTCGATCGCTTTTAATGGACATTCAGTGCCGAGACGCCAGACTTACTGACATTAACATTTTCCCACCCCCTTTCATTTAGCTTCCCCTTTTTGTGCAAAGGTGGGGGACAAAACGTTGCAACTCAACCCGCCCCCCTCCCTCCCCCACGTGGCATGCTGAGTGATCATAACTATTTATTTTACATACGTACTAGCCTATATACTCCTGACAGATAATATAAGTTACTATGCAGATTTGCGATGTAAACAAGTTGATAAAAGCGGCGACTGGGCCTCACAACAAGTCTCCATTCCTTCTCAGTTGACTAAGTAGCGCTCTTGAGAAAATATCGCAGCGGACAGAGCCTTTTTAAGTACTCCCCCAACACTCTCGGGGATTTCTCGATGACCAACGTTAAGAAACCAGGCGTCCATGGTGATTCTTCGAAGTCTTTAACGTTGGAGTTTTCCCATCATGGCATCATCATCAAAGTGAACCAAACGTTATCCCTACAAGTGCTGAGGCGAATGCTTGAGATAGTGAGTAGAAAAAGCCACCTGAATTGCGGAGACTGTCGTTGCTTCCTCGTGACAACGCGCATGCCCACGCGGCGTTCAAAATCAACCTCCAGCCGAGTTAATCACTGGACGTACTGTCGCTGTCGGCAGCGATCAGTAACCCTTCTACCATCAGACTACCTCGGTTTAATAGGTGACTCAGCTGTCTCGACTATGCCTGCTCATCATCCATCTCGTAAATAAATTAGCCGTGCTCCGTGCGGAATGACGCAGAATACTTCATATTGCTGCCGCGGCCGCCCATTACACGCCTGACTTACGCGAGGCCGCGACGCCCTCAGCCGACCTGTTGGGACAGGCGCCCACGCTCAATTCCCAATTGAAGTGGGTGAATTGCAATGATAGGCGGCGGAGGTCCTCCCAGAAAGGACACTGATTGCGCGCGCCCCTCCCCAGCTACGAAGGCGGCGTGCGTAAGAAAAATCTCGGAAAATCATTTTCTATAGGTATGTGGGCAGGTAGTGTAGGTAAGGGCTGCCCTCTCCCGCTAGACACATTTACCAGACACTCTACGCTGAAGTGCCAGACTAATAACTGACCTCTAACATTCTCACCGCACCCCTCCCCCCCCCTTCGTTACTGTCCATTTTGGTTTGTTTTTAAACGTATTGGACACAGGGCTGTGGCTCAACCTCTACATGGCATCTGCTCTTGATGACCAGCTTATAAGGCAGTTGAAGAGATTTAAATAATTCACTTGACCGAATTGTGAAAAACGCAGTGGCCTTGGCGGGATTCGAACCCACGCCACCACTAAAGGTAAGGCTTTAGTAGAGCCAAAGATCTAGCCAACTAAGCTATCCAACAGCAGTCCGTGAGTTTAATCACAAATGAGTCAAGCTACCCGGCCGATACTCTCAACACCGAGATGCCAGACTAACTGACCTGAGAAGAAGACGACTCGATCACTGAGACAATACTTTTATTCGCCCGACGTTTTGAGATCCGTCGCAGATTCATCCTCAAAAAACAGTAGCAGAAATGGGTAAAACATGTATCACAGGGGGTTAAGTGAGTCTAACCGTGCAACTGCGATCTTCAGACCATGGCTACTTGGTGGAGAGGAGAGAAGTCGGTGAAGGCCAGAGTAGTAGGAAGAGTTTATTGTGTACACAACGGAAGCGGAGAATAGATTGACTTGGGAAAGATACGTCCGATCAACGATAATCAACGTTAATTGCCTTCATGCGCATCGGTAGTTTGTTGGATGGCACGCGGGCTGTGACCTGTTGAACTTTCATCACGGGCGGTGGAATCGGGCGGGGTGATTGCTCGGCCATCTGCCCCTCCGGTTTGGGCGTAGGAGGACGTGGTGGCATGTCCGTTCCCTAAGTGGCGACTTGCTTGGGCCAAATTTAGTCTAAACACCGGATATGGATTGGGCAACTCGTTACACTTGTTTTTGGATTAGAATTAAACTCGAGACCTCTTCTTTTTCCGTATGCGGGCTACTTCTTACACTGCTAGCATCACACACAAGATCATGAAATGCTACTAGTTGATTGAGGCGCTTCTGTAGTCGGGCGTTAGCGCTACTGTGGGAACTCGTGATCGTTGACTCATCGCGCCTCACTGCTGTTGGCGGCGTGCCTTCGGGACCAGGCGCAAATGAGCGTGCCTTGCTTTCCAGTAGTGACCTTTATGCGTCCAATGAGATGCTCGCGTTCGTAGACTGGCCTCAACCTGTCTGGACATACCTCTATGCGGTGGCTGCCGCTAGACATCAACCCGGACCTCGCGGCTAGAAGTGCACTACGGAAGTCAAGACCCCTTCCTAACTATTCTCCAATTCGTTCTGTAAATAATATATTCTTCCTACTACACAGGCCTTCCCAAGTCTTCCCCCTTCTCCTGAGAAACCAGGCCTGAAAGATCACAGCCTTTAGGATTAACCCAATTAGCCTCAGCGCCCCTCAATTGTTCTTCCGACTTTTATTTCCCACGTACACACATTTTTACCTGATGCATTTTATAGGAAGCTGCAAGTCGAAATTCTGCCCCTCACCATGGTTTTCGATTGACAGTCTTATCATGCCGACAGAAGCGGCGACTGGGCCTCAAAACAACTCTTCCTACTTCGCAGTTGACCAATTAGCGCTCTTGAGAAAACATCACAGCGGATGGAGCCCTCTATCAATATCACCCCGATTTTCTTAGCTGACCCTTTTGTTTAAATCTATTGGACGCTGTGCTCGAACGCGACCCCCACATGGTATATGCCTTTGATGACCAATTTGTAAGATTCTTAATACTAATACAAGCGAACATGCGAGTCCCAGGCAGTAATTAAGAAAAAAGACGCTTCGATCGCTGGGACAATATGTTCAGACGCCTGACGTTTCGATATCCGTCTTGGATTCATGATCAGAGACATAATCGCAGAATAGCAGCAGATACAGGTAGTTTGTGCACAGGAGCCTGTCGTAAAATTCTCGCAAGATGCGACAATCGGAGGAGCCGAGAATTACTGGAGTCCTGGTTCACGGCCCCCCAAATCCATAAACAAGAGCAACGATTTGCCCAATTCATATTCGGTGCTGAGACTAAATTTGGCCAAAGCAAGCCACCGCTCGGGGAACAGACAGGCCCCTGCATCATCCTATACCAGCACCGCAGGACCAGATGGTCATTGCTGACGTAACGAATTAGCGCACACTCCAAGCATTTATCGATTTTTCTGCACGTTTAAATTTAACGGCGGACTCCTGTGCACAAACTACCTCTATCAGCTGCTGTTCTGTGATCATATCTCTGATGATGAATCCGTGACAGACGTCGAAACGTCAGGCGAATGAACATATTGTCGCAGCGATCAAAACGTCTTTTTCTCAATTCTTTATACAGTAGTCGCCGGCTATTAAGCCCACCTCGGTCCCAGACCGAATTGGGCTTAATAAGCGGCGGGCGCATTAAGCGGAGAGTCCTAGTTCTTGATTAGCAAACGCAGGGTAGACACTATACATTAAATACGTACTGCATTATGTGTAGAACTTGGTTATGTACAAGAAAAGAATGCTGTTTGTCTGTATTTTACGTAATAACAAAAACAAAAAATGATTTGCGACACGTAACCAGTTGCGCACGCAGAGAGATGAGAATTTCACTCTACCCTGCTGGCAAACTGGACTTTGTAGCCGGCGACTGGGCTTATTAGCCGGCGGATTTTTCCGTGTAAAATTCCATCCCAAGCTGACTTGGGCTTAATACGCGGCTGGGCTTATTAGCCGTGGGCTTAATAGCCGGCGACTACTGTACTGGTGTATCATACCTACTGTTCTATGCACTGCTATTTATTGTTAGTCGATAACGGCGAGGACTGGACCTCGCAACAGCTCTTTCTTGATCACAATGGCTTAAGTTAATGAGGTAAAACTATTGCCGTTTCGATTTTCAGGCCTAATTCCGCAGGGGAAGAGCAGCAGTGGGACAGCACATGGAAGAACTAGTGTATTTTGTACAAAGGTAGTGGAGAATAGGTGGGAGGAAGTTGACAGTTGTTCGAGTGCACAACCACCCGCGAGGTGGTCGATGTTCGAAGTGTGTGTGAGCGTGACAGTCGTCACAGAAATGTTCTGTTTAAGTCAGCCTTGAAGGTGATTGGTCAGATTGGACTAGGGTAAACAGGCATTTGGGGATGCCTATCGCAGGGAGGTAAGTAAGTTAAATCCTAGTGACTGCAAGCTTCCGGCTCGGTTCCTTACGAGGTGAGAATTCATGCGAAGGTGGCCAAAGTGGTAGGAACAGTATATTCTGTACAGGTGGAAGTGGGGAATAGGCAAGAGGAAATTGATTGTCAAACGACCGCACAAACACAAGCTAGCGGACGGCATCTGAAGTGAGTGCTGCTCGGCAGTCGTCACCTGAGGTCGTGTGTTAGTCGGCCTGTGATTGGCTGTTCCAGAGGCCGGAAGCAGCAAGCTTTCCCAAGTGCGCGTTCGACTGGAGCTAGTCGAGTGCGCTTCGTGTGGAGCTAGTCACCACATACCCACCTGCTAGCAACCGTGAGAGATCGAACGTTTGCACGGAGTGGGATCACTACACCTTCTTAGTAGCGCTCCCGGGAAACCACCGCAGCGGATGGAGTTCGGTGATTTTTTCGATGACCAACTTGGTGGTTTGTTTTTTCTTCGAAATCAAAGGAGTCATTCACGTTTAATTTTTTCTTCATGCCACCAACATTTATATTTGCAAGTGCTGAGGCGATTGCGTGAGACAGTTAGCAGGAAAGAAAAACGATCTAAATTGTGACTGTTTTGTAATGACAACGCGTCTGTCAGCGCGAAAAGTGGCATAACAACTATTTCTCACCCCAATCGCTTGCCTGATTCCGGCTACTTTTGCAAGCGAAGTCCTTTAAAAAAAGGTTGAAGATGTTAAGAAATAGTCGTTAGAAATGTGGAAACCTGCTGTGCTGACTCTGCTTTCGCTCTGCCAGGACTCACACCCGTGCTTAGCCATATACTGTCCGACAGAAGCGACAGTGCGACAGAAGCACTTAACAATACTAGGTTGGAAAAAAATATTTTAAAATTACTGTTTCAAACGGTGAAGAACCCGTTGAGATAAGTGCAGGTCACCTAATAGACAGTATTTTTGTCAATGATGATTTGTATGGCCGTTTAAACAGGACAATGGAATAGAACAGTTCGCCCACTTAAAATGGGCGGTCTTCGCGATAAATTTCAGGAAGATTAACTATTCCTGAGTCCTCACCCTAAGAGGAACCCTAACATAATCAAGCACAGACCTCCATTAATATCACCTTGGAGGTAGAAACGGCAGGTTCGTTTCCCTTCTTGGATGTCCTCCTAACTGACAGTAGTGTCTGAAGGAGCGTTTATCGAAAGAAAACCTGGTCCGGATAGTATAAAAAAAACTTTAATAGTTTTGTACCTATCCAACAGAAGCTTAACCTATTTCGTTGTTTAACCCAAAGAGCCAGAAAAATCTGCTCGGAAGGCACTATTGAAACAGAGCTCCAGAAAATCCAGGACATGTTGCGAGAGATTCGCCATAAAGAATATGATGGGGAGATAAACAAAACTCACCAAAGCTACTGTATAAAAGGAGAGCCTATTCCTCAACATCCTATTTGAAGGGGATGTGGCAAGCGAACTCTTAAGCAGGCGTATAGGAGTTAAGGCTAAGACGGTTAACCCTAACAGCTACAATCTTCCAGGCCCGGTTCCTTAGGAGATGGAAGAAGTCTTGGGAAGGCAGAGTAGACGGAACAGTGTATTGTTTACAGAAGGGATAAGGAGAAGGTTGCCAATAGGTCTTGCAGGGCGTCCGACCGTGAGGCCCGTGGGACAGGGCGGTGTCGCCGACCGCGGCGCGCCTGAGCGGAATCCCAAGTGTCACAGGCCACAGCCACCAACTTGAGGACTTTTGTGAGTTGGATTGTGATTGATTGCATTGCACGAGAGGAAGCCGTGTGTGTCAGTAGACGGCCTTGATCCTTGAGCGATAGACAGGCCAGGGGTCGGCCATTACGGTAACCACAGCGTTGGCGTGATGAGTCAACGGTGAGGTTAAGGTCCACTACAGACGCCTGAACCAAGCCGTTCCATGAACCTTCCCAGCAGCCGCAGTTCGGGTATTATTCTCAACCAACCAAATCTTACGTGGGAAGGTAAGGGTAGGTTACCAGCTCAGACCACCTCCGTGTGCATCTACTCATTTACTTGTTCCTGTGGAGCAGGTTATAATGGTCGCACGAGCCGGCGCCTATCCAAAAGAATAAAGGGACACCTCCCGGTCTAGCTAAGAAAAGTCGAAGTCGGGAGCATTACCAGCTCTATTCTGGCACACGTGGCTGGTTCCGGACATCGGGTAGACCCCAACGAAGCTTTCCGAGTGATCTAATAGGTCTCATAAAATTATCCAAAGCCCCTGGGTCAGCGCCTGCTAGCAACAGCAGAAGCGACGGCTATTAGGTTGATGAAAGCGGCCTTGTGTGCGCAAAAGAACTTCGTGCAGGCTCCACATCTGGCGTGGCTCGCAGCCACTTAGTGGAATGCACTAAACTGCACTCTGGTGGGCTTCCGCTTGTAAGAAACTACGAACATTATCGATCGTTTGTTTAAATTTAACCCTCCCCCATAAATGTATTGGCCTAAGGAGAATTTACCGAAAGTGTACACTTGCCAAATACTCTTCTGAATTCTCTGATGGAAATTTTTGCAACTTTAGACTGTAACCTTAATCTTAACTCTAGCACTACGCTTAACTTTAGCCTTGCAGTTAGCACGAAACCCCACCTTAACCCCCGACATAATTATAGGAATTAAGACTAAGTCGGTTAACCCTAACACCTACAATCTTTCAGGCCCAGTTCCTTAGGAGATGTGAGAATTCTTGGGAAGGCCAGAGTAGAAGGAAGAGTTTATTGTGTACACAATGGAACGAAGAATAGATGGAGGAAATGTCGACTCGCGGAGTAGTGCGTCCGTTCCCTATTCGGGTCGGCTCTGGAGTGACTAGTGCATAAGGAATCGCCGGCGATGCTTTGTCCCGGGTGCCAATGGGGCTGCTGATGTCTAGACTAGCGTGGGCGCATGACCTTGAGATTGGCTAACGCTGGTTAGCCTGAGCGCGCGGTCGCGCTGAGGAGTATGTGAGCGTCGGTCAAGGACAGTTAGTGCCTAGCCCCAGGAGGCGGTGGGCACACAGACAGGCCAGATGAGTTATGCGTCAGTGGCTGGTCTTGGGTTCCAAGTGGCTGCTAGGGCCACTACATAATCTCCACCCTAACCCTAAACCAAATCTCCCCCGCCTCCGCCCTCTGACTTTGATGCAAAGTCACTGGTATTGTGGGTGGTTCCTGGTCCCGTATCCCGGTTACACGGTGATACAAGTCATCCTTATCATATTTCAAAAGCAATTACTCTTTTAGAGATTGCATCGTAAATAATAAAGCATTAAGGAAAAAATATAGTTTCTATGGAACTCCCGTCGTACGTAAGGAGGCTGTTGTTAAGAGTTGCAGGCCCATAGGCGCTTGTTAAGGCTATGAAGGTTGACCATAACAGCTACGATCTTCCAGGCCCATGGTTTCTTTAGGTGAGGAGAGAAGACGATGGGAAAGTTGGATTTTTAGGAATAGTGTATTCTGCAGAAGGATAGGAGAATAGATGGAAAGAGTTTTGACTCACGGATTAGTGTAACCGTTCCCTATTCGGGTCGGATCCGGAGTGAGGCTTGAAGGCAGACACCACATTGTCGTCTTTGTCCCACGGAGTGATGCAACCTACTAAATGAGATCAGTCTACTAAAGCGGGAATTTCCTCGGACGGATTGAGGTCGAGCTGTAGCGGTGATGCAGCCCACCGCCTCCAAACGCGAGATGGCGCAGACGTGGTCTCGCGGCGGAGACAACCTTGGCCACCCAGTCCCTCGACCCAGCGCGTGGGCTGATATTTGAATGCAAGGCGTGACCTTTACCCTGTGGTGCACACACGCACGCGAGGCAATCGGATGAATGAGCGTCCTGTATCGCTCTGGGCCAATTAGCGTCCTAAAATCATCTGCGGCCCTTGTAACAATTACTGCTGCCTAGCCCCACTTGGGAAGCGGCTAATTTCCTAGCTGGTCGTGCTTTCCAAGTCAAACTTCATCCTCCATCTATTCCCCATTCCTATGTGTACACAATAAACTATTCCTACTATTCTAGCCTCCACCGACTTCTCCTCTCCTAAGGAACCGGACCTGGAGGATTGTAGGCGTTGGGCTAACCGTCTCTAGCCCTAACTCCTATAAAGCCACTGTGACTTGAGGCCACGCGTTTGGGTGCGTGCCAGATGCGTCTGGCAGCCGTGGCGGTCGCCTGTCCGCTTGCACATGCCTCGAGGCACGCTGGAAAACTGCTTACGCGCGAGGTCCTAAGCTCTGAGTGACCTCGTCTGTTGCGTCAAGCGTTAGGAGGGCGTTGGTAAGACAAGATCACTACAAGGACTTGGGAACATATACTACCCTGTATCCTAACGCAAGACTGCACCCGTGTTCAACCCTTGCCTAAATAATAGATTCTAACCACAGAGGATCCAACCGCGTCCCTAAACCACCGGATGTAAAAAATATAGAGGATTATTATCCGCAAGTACATGTGAATTCGTACACACAGTTTGAGGTGGCGTGCAATGGCAAGGCATTCTTTGTCCGTTTTACTGGAACGCTTTTAGTTGAGCCTAAGACGAGTTTTGCTGCGTTGTAGATCCTTTCTATAGTACAGCGTAGCCGTCGCTTGATTGTATTGGAAATGTCGTCACTCTTGAAGGGTAAGGATATAATGACGGGCTTTTTTGGAACTGACTGCTCCATCAATATTAGCCGTAAAGAATTGCTATAATTCTGAATAAAGCGTGCCAGATAGCCACAGTCATCTTCGTAATTCTCCTCATGCAGCGACAAGATACAGCTGAGAAGCTGTCGCGAAATTTATTGATTTCAATAAATCCTGCCGTTTAGGCCTGCTTTAAACTTGCATCGGGTAGCAAACACTTCGAATCCACGAACGCTATCCCGAAGCCCAGGCTGATACCAACAGGGGAGACAAGAGGAATGCAAGAAGTAATATCGGGAAGTCAAACGACCTAATGGTCAACAGATGCTACGCGCAAGCCTTCAAGTGGTGGATTGTACACGTTTCGTAAAACAAACCGTTCAGTTTTCAGGAAAATGCGCAGATTTTTAGAGTCAAACTAGTCTGGCACCTCGGCACAATCTGCTGGACTGAGTCAACTATCGCTAACGAGGACGCTCAAGCCTGTCCTCACGAGAAGGGGAGTCCGGTGGGAGCGGCAGCAGAAGTGCCTTGTGCGTCACAATAGCCAGCAAAAAAAAACGTTTTACCTGGTCATGTTACCTAATGTACTGCGTGGAGTTCTGAGATCCTACCAACAGTAAGTATGCACGCAATAGCATATATGCGGGAATAACAAACAGGCGAATAAAACATCAGCCCATCTAAGGCAAAACTTCAAGGCCAACAGTTTATATCACTCTTTAAGCTGGCAAATAAGTAAGAAATACAGTGTAACTGAAATGGCCAGTTTCGGCCTTGTTGAGTTCACCTATAAGTGTGTATCCGTGTGGACCCGGGGAACTGTAGTGGTCGTGTCTGTCCGACGCCCTCCTAAGTCTTGACGCCACAGGTGAGGTCACTCAGAGCATAGGACCTCGCGCGAAAGCAGTTTTCCTGCGTGCCTCGAGACATGCACCGACGGACGGGCGACCGCCACTGCTGCCAGACGCAACTGACGCGCGCCCAAAAGCACGCACCATGTCTCCCCCATTCTGGCCTCAACCCACAGTGGCTTGACCTCAATCCGTCGAATGAGATTCCCGCTTTAATAGACTGACCTCATGTAGTAGGTTGGCCCCTTTCCCTGGGACACAGACAACAATGCGATGTCTGCCTTCAGGCATCACTCCGGGCCTGACCCGACTAGGGAACGGATACACTAGTCCGCAAGTCAAAACTCTTTCAATCCATTCTCTAAGCCTTTTGCAGAATACGCCATTCCTAACAATTTGGCTTTCCCACCGTCTTCTCTCTCTTCACTAAAAGGAACCGTGGGCCTGGAAGATCGTAGCTGTTAGTGTTAACCGTCTTAGCCTTAAAACCTGTCGATAGACTCACTGCGGCAGTGGATGACCTTGAAGCGGCTGGCCTTTAACGAAGAAGCCGGACACAACAATGTTGGGCGTCGGCTATAGGTACAGCGATCCCAGGCGCATCTCCACCGCCGCACATTCATATGAACTGGGGCATCCAGTGCGGAGAATGCTTTTTATTTGGTCACGTACCACAGGTGGCTGCAAAAAACCTGCAGTGGTTGCTGCTGCCCGATATGAGTACCCCCTCCCCTTCCCCAGAATTGACTGCATCTGTTGTGTATTAAAACAAGCATACACAGGAAAAAACCTTTATTTCTATTGCTTTATTTAAGAACACCGCCTGAAATCGCCTTAGATGACGTGATTACCACCCTTCCTAGCTTACAGACGACCTTCAGTCATAGTTCACCGGAGGACGACACGCTCACCCCTGTCCGGCTGAGGGATCTTGACACGGTGGGGTAAGCGCAAGTGAGTGCCTAAGCAGGGGGGAATGGGGGTGCGAATCACCACACTGTGATGACAATGCACCTATACTAGATGAGGCCACCTGAAGGGCTTGAATCAGCGTCAGCTGGGAGGACAAGGTTCGGCTGGCTAACCTTATTGCCCCCCCCCCCCCCACCCCCGGCTGTTAGTGTGAGAATTTGCAGGGTCTGGTGGGCACTTTGCAGACGGCTCGAAATGATTGGTCGACACCTACGCGACGGCGGCCGATGTCAAGCGAATGAGCCGCGGTTGCATTGCAGCTGGACTTTCATGTGCCCGGGTTTAGCCAAGCAGGCTTTGCTCACAACCACTTGAATAGACACCTAGCTGTTTTATAGGAAACCCTTGAACGTAGTACTGCACACAGAAGCAGTCTGAACAAGCAGTCCATCCTCAACTTCGAGGTGAAACTGAGGCCAACTCAATCTTATCTCGACCGCTGGGTACGTAAGCGCAACGATCGAGTTCAAGCAACCTTAGGGAGCTCACTGTGGGGGTCTCACCGACACGGAAGTTTAGGAAAAAGCATTCATAAAGCGGTGCGCAACGATCGCGATCGATCTCGAGCCCCGCCAGTAGCGGCACAGCGCGGAAAGGTAGGGTGGAGGGGACATTGCTGACTCCATTAATCGTCTTCAGCCCTTTGGTGTGTTCGTTTTTGGCAGATATTACGCAGACCTCTTACGGACTTCTTCGCCGAAGTCATTGCTCACACAGGACATCCGTATCAGTTCAGGTCAGGTCAGAAGCGGAATCTCTGATGGCCACAGTTACTAGTGCATAGGCTTTCTAACAGTTCACCTAACACTCCTTGAGCGCCTGCGCCGGGCTTTGCTCAGTCTGGCAACACTGCGACGTCGATCGATAAGTTGCTATTCACGGATTGGCTACGAGTGCGCGTGGCTTAGGCCCTCGCTTATAACTCACTGCAGCAGAAAACTGGCTTCCACTGGCCCCACCGATTTTTCCCGAGCGCTGCCTACCACATTAAGGACTATCTTAATAAGTATTTTCCCTGACTGCAAATTCTAGTGAGGGCTAGAGAAAAACAGCTTTAAGGCACCCCAGTTTGCGTGGGTAATTCAAAGATCCGGATGACTTCTAGATGTTCCCCTCACAGATCAAAGTCTTCATAAGTGATTGAATTGCTGCAATCGCTGCTACATATCAGTAGGGTGTAGGAAGTTCTTCAGTAATGAATGCGGATCGAATAGCAAATGTTCTACCATTTACTGTAGAGAGATAGAGACCTCTCAAGAGGCTTTTGCTAAATCGGTACGTAATTGTGTTGCCATAGAGCCAGAGCAGTCAAATGTACGAGTTTCCTTTAAAGTACCTAAAAGTGTACACTTTAACTACGTCAAGCGCCGCACCGGTGTTTCACCTCAATCGCCATTTGAGCGAACAATGCAGTTAGGTCGATTTGCCAGCAGGTCGTCGCGGTCTGCGCGCGCACGACAGCGCCCGCTGCTGGGACGACGACTCCGACGGTCCATGGATTGGTTAACGGCTAACCAATCCGTGAGCAGATGTTTCAAAGACTGCCTGCAGGCACGCTCTTCTGGCCTGGAATCAAGCGCACTCTGCAGCCAAATTTCTACTATGGGCGCCACCTAACGAGGAGGCAATACATAGAGACCCTGGAGCTCGCGGCTGGCGGGCCAATCACGGCAGACGCGGTCTGGATAGGCCGGTGAATCCACGGCTTAGATCGAATAGTCGTGACCTACTCCAGTAAGTTGAACGTGTTGTCCCTCCACCCTCTTTAGCTATTTAGCAGGATGGTGGTTGTTGATAAAAAAAGAATAGCCACTCTGAAAGCGGTAAACCTGAACTATTTGGGGAAATTGGCTCTCCCAGCATTTTGTCCTGCAAAAACGGTAGGTATAGTTTTTGGGGGTGGGGAAATAGGATAGGCAGAGAAGGAAATTTTAGAAGTAAGTGTAATGTGAAAAAGTGTAGTCGAAGTTGCTTCCCGCGGCCGCTGGGAGTAAGTTGTTCCGCATGTAAATTGAAGGTGTGCGTGGCGCTTCACGCCGCGGACTTTACTAATCTAACCCTAGAACAGTAAGTTGGACCTCAGGTAAGTTGATTTAGTCGACCTCCTGAGCCTGAGGGATTGAAGTAAAAAAGGACGTGACATCTAAGAAAACCAGGATATCACTTGGCAGCAGACTTCCCCTTTAAGTTTCTCCAAGAATTGTGTTTATGAGCGGACTGTGGTCTCCGAATCAGCGGTGCGAAATTTGAGACGCCGAAACAGTCACTTTTCCAGTCCGTACGTTGGAGTGCGTTTCAATGATACGATAAGTCGGAGAGGAGCACCTTCCTTGTGCACTTTGAGGCCATAGCAGCGGGCCAAGGCCGCTTCTTGTGCTCTCACCACACGTCAATCAGACGGCGTAATTGCACCCGAGTTCTCTAGTGCCAACAAGGTTCAAGTGCTTTTGCGTGTCAGACTTTTGATGGGATTGGTTTCACAAGGAACATAAAACTGGTGATCCTCCAGTAAGTTTTTCGCCTTCTGAAGGTAGTCGTAACCTATAAATACTGCAAACTCCTGTGCATATCTTACCCGTTTCTGTGTATGTCTCTGATGGAGAATCTGCGATGGACCTCGAAACGGCCGACGAATAAAAGCATTGTCCCAGCGATCGAGTCGTCTTCTTCTTCTCAATTACTTCCTGGGACGCGCATGTTCGCTTGTATTATGTCTCACTTGGTTAGCAGCGGTCACCGAGTAGATGTCAACCGATCATTCCGAGTCATTTATAAGGTGCTGATGAGATACTCCAAATTCCTGCGTCAACGGATACTTGCAACTGCAGAGGCAGTGACTATATGGTTAGCCAACCCAACCTTTCGTTCGCATAAATAGTTTATTTGGGTCCGAAGGCTCCCTGGGTAAAGATAAACCCAGCGAGTGTCTTCACACTTGTCACGTCGCGTTACACCGACGAGACAGAGACCTAACTAATTGCCGATACATCTCCCCCCTCCTCCCTCAGCCCTTTGCAGGGCTAGACTCTAACCTCTGACTTCTAAACAACCTCAGCCCTCTCCCCATACTGATTGTTTATTGGTTGTTTAAGCTGTTGCTACTCTATCATCCATTCCATTACTGTACAGTCTTGCTTATGTCTGCCGATTTATCCCTTTTTATCTGCCTCGACCTTTTGCTGAATGTTTTGGAGAGCTCGGCAACCGCTTGTGTCACGAGTCATGGGCTACAAGGGTAATCTTATCAGGGAATTCACCTCCAAATATATATATTCTTTAATTTTGACAGTCAATTATGTCAGACAGAGGTTGCTGCAACTCAACTGAACTGTGTGTTCACAAAATATGACTCAGTGGAGCGAGGAGGGGGGATGTTCACGGAAAAGTTAACGAAACGTTTGTACATGTACGCACTTTGGAAGTTCACAGATGTGCACATGGGTAGCAAAAGTAGGGCAAAATTCGTTACCTCTGATGCGATAAAAATAGGCTGCACGTGACCTATGCCAATACAGCTAGAAAAAAAAACGAGTAGAAAATGCGCGCATTTATGGTGCCGAGCTGAATACGATCCCACGAGTCTGTTGAATGACTGACTGACTGACTGATTACCTAGCGAGGCGGCAGGAATCCAAGGATACACAAACCGCGGTCAATGTGGAGAGAAAGTTGATTACTGCCATCAAGGCAGTCAATGGCCAGCAATTAAAGGATATTGCACAGCTTATCGAAACAGTTTCTGCAACGAGGGACTGAGCTGATCATAGGGCATCTCCTCTGAAATCTGACCAGCAACAAAAACTCGCAATTTATAACTGAAACAACGAGTGGGAGACAACCCTCAACAGTCCGAACATCTGTTAGAATTTCTAGAAATACGAACTAATAAAAGGTAGTCCTATGAGTTTCTGCACTAGCAGGCCCGGATGCTGAAGTAAGCTTTCGAACAATCAAAACTTGCTGTTGACCAACTATCAACGGAAGGGCCAGGTTCAGTACGTCGACGACACTTTCTACATTTTCAAAATAGCTGATGTCGACCACCTTGCGGACTTTCTGCACTACGCCATTGACTCGAATTCCCATTTAACTTCCTCCCCTTGATATCATTGTGCGTCATGGGCAACTGCAAACAGTGGTATTTAGAAAGTCAACCATCACAACACAAATACTGGTCTTTACCCTCTGGCTCACAAACTCGCCTGTGTTCATGTTGCATTCCAGCAGAGGAAAGATTGCCTGCGCATACCCAAAGAATTTTAGCAGGTTATGCAAGACTACACTGTAGAGGCGGCGATCAAATTAACTGTGATCCGAAGTCTGGCGGACCATTATCTAGACTAAAAGAGTCTCCGAGGTGGTCGTTTGACAGTCAAAATCCGCCTAAGTAGGCAACAATTCTTCACATTTTGACGAAATCTAAAGATACGCTGACGCTTACCGCGACCTTGGCAAAATTCGCGTGATGGGTGAACGTTCAAGGTCACCCACGCACGATCGGCCGCCGATTGGATACCCACCAGCCTATGACGTTTCAGCCACCGCGCGTCTCCTAAGCCTTTTCTATTCAGCACACCTCTCAACCGAAACGGGACTTCTCCTTTGTGTGTGCATAACGGTACTTAAAAGAGTTCATCGACCCCGATACCACGCTAGCTCCCTGGATATAATACGGCTGTTTGAAGTTTGAGGCCCCGAGTCATACGCTCGAGAAGTTAAGATCCAGGAGTTCAACTCCTATCGTAGTAGCCTAGGCGTCTGTTTTGCCCTCTCGCAATAGGTGGGCCATAATTTGTTTGACCAGGAACTCATAAATGACTACCTGACTTATCTTCGATTCTTAGAGGCATTCACTAACACTTGCACCGTTTTTCTCTACACAATCACATCATCTTTCGACCAGCTGGTTGCAAGTAAAAGAGCCAGCTGTAATATTTCCTCGTAGAGGTCTGCCGAGTGAAAATGGAAGGGAGGGCTGAAATGAATCTGACCATGTTCGCCATTGCAGGCGTTTGAATAATAATAATAATAGCAATAATAGTAATGGAGTGTAACTGGTAATCCGTCTAAGCAGCAAACACTCTCTACAGGCGGCAAGGAGAAATATGTGAACAAACAGGGGAAAAGAATGGGAAATGAAAGGCCTCCTTACAATTATGACTCTTAGGACAGTCCTGTGCAGGCAGTATGCGGGCCGCCTGGTTGTGTAGTACTACTAGACGGGTTGGTTAAGTTCCGAGGAAATTGGAGTAAATACTTCGCAGCAAACCACTTCAGGCTACTGCGGAGTAACTGCACAAGATTCACAAGCTGCCAACAGATAGTCAGTAGTACACAAATGCGTAATTATTTACCAATATTGGGCCGTTTAGCGTTGCCATCTGACAGTTCTACCGTCGTATCCGACGATGTTCACCCTGTGCCTAGTGCTGCAAGGACGGTGACTTACGCGTGGGTTAGTTTTAAGTGAGAGGAGCCTTGCGTTGCATCTACCGCATTTTCTCGCCCACCCGAGCTCTGTGTCAAGACAGGGTCAAGAATACCAGGCATAGGTGGCCGGAGTCGCCGGGCCGGGCTTGTATGAGTCTGCCACCCGGCGCAACTGCGCGTGACTCATCTCGCCTTCGCTCTGCCTGGCCCGTTTCCCACACGCAGTTATCCACTCCACGCGCTGTCGGCCTTTCTCACACTATCGATCAACTCGCTGCTTGATAAGCGTATAAGCGCCAAGTCAATCGATACTCGCGCTTCATTTGATAGCTGCAAACAGCAGAGTACTTATCGCGCAAGCGAAGCTGCATCACAACGTACAGCTTCACAGACACAAATAGCGTGCAGACGCAACTGGCAGGTGGCTCGTTACACAACATTTGTACGTTCATTTTCCGGCAGTAAAGCTCTGTCCACCAACACCGTCTTCCCTGGCTTGTGATTTGGGGGATCCTTCTCTTGTCGAAACTACAACCTGCGATAGACTCACATCCCACGGGGTAGGAGTGCATAAGGCTACGAATGACTGGTGCCACCTAATGGCGACAGAGATCCTAGTTCACGTAGCCTGAACCTTCGTGTCCCCCCCCCCACACATACCCCAGTATACAGTAGGTGGTCACAGTCAACAGTTGGATAGGAATTTGCACAACAACAACAACAACAACAACCTAGCTTGCATCCCATGGCATGGGAGTAGCATAAAAGTCACATTAAGAAGGAGTCATTGCAACCTGCCTCGCAGTCTGCTAGTCAGCCACTGCACATAAGCGCACACTAGGCTGACTGTGAGGTTCAAGTTACCCCGCCAGTTGGTAAACCTCCAAGCCATGGCTTTAAACGCACCGTGATAGCTTCAAGCGCGTCAGATTGTTTAAAGTGAGGAAAGTGCGTTGAACCATCGACCTCAGTCTCCCTCCATCCCTCCCCCACCCCATCCAGCATCAGGTCACCATCCGAGTCGGTGAGGTGGGGTGGGCTGACACGGCCAATGAACGGGTCAGTGCGCGTCACAGCACGGCCTGTTTCTCGTGACGCATACACTAGGATTACAAAAAGTCATGACCCCGACGTGATTTGAACACGCAACCTTCTGATCTGGAGTCAGACGCGCTACCGTTGCGCCACGGAGTCACACCACAACGACTACCCTATTGTACACAAACGAAAGGCTGGAAACAATCTACTTTATTGAGCAAATGCGCGCTCACTGACTGAGCTGCCCGCGATCTACCCGTAGCCTCAACATTGCCTTGCCATCTTAGTAAGGTGGCTACTAGAAGGGACCAGAAAAAGATGTCATACACAAGCGTTAACTATCGTCTACTCGATGTTGGCGATTGGCTGAAGCTAAAGAATGTGTTCACTAAAGCGATTGGGGGTAGTTAAAACCATGTCCACTTCGTATAGTGTGGATGGGATGTGTTTGTGAGCGTATGCACGTAGTGGGATGGGTTTGTTCGAAAAAATGGATACAACTTAAATAGGTCTGGGCAACAGGAAACAATTAGTTTTTGCAGTTCCTAATCATGGCAATCATCCTGAAGCAATAATAATTTAGTTTTAACTCATCTATTCTTTCGTATTCTGCCCCACGTGGACATTAGTTTGACAGGAGGATGGCTGAGCCTAAGCAGGTTATCGCTAGAGCAGTTATGCTCGGTTGGTTACTGCATTTAGCGATCTTTCTAAATATGAATGATTTTCGTCAAAACAGGTAACCTAATCCAGTTATAATACCTTCATTGTCGTTTTAAACTCACGCTCAGAGCAGGTCGCTGGAGCGCTGACTGTAATGAAGTCCCCTTTGCTGTTACGCGTTCGAATCCCAACGAGGCCGCCGAAGTTTTTCACATTTGTGTCACATGAATTATGTAAATCTGTCATCTCTCACCTCCCTCCCCTCCCCCATCCATTATATTATATTTCGGTTTTTGCTTACGGATGGCCTGGTGTATTTTTAAGTTTTTTTGTGGTTTATTGTAAATAATACTCACATTTCGCCCTATGCTCATTAATTTTGGTGTATTCCTCCCTGGAAAACCCCACTTTGACTGTCGCTTTAGTTCTCCTATGCATTTCCGGGTGCGAACGAATGTGATGGCCATCCCACGCTCGTATTTCTCTCGTCAGCCAAGCACATGACACGGGACCATGAAGTGGGCACTGTCACTTTAATGGATCGATGCCATGCGCACCGAATTCTCCAGACGGAGAATATTCCCACCGCCGATGACTGGATGTGTGTGTGGGCGGTCCATGCTCGCGGTCAGTCGCTTCTCCGTAGCTCCTGCCGTTCGCCTCCAACACTCCTGAAGCTAGTGACTCAGCCTTGGGCGCGCGCGCGCACGGACAACGTAAAACTGATAAATGCTCGCCTCTTCACTGATTGGTTGCAGTTCAGGCGCGCGCACAGGGGAGAATAATCCTTGCCGGCTGGACGCAGCAACTGACGAGAAACCTTGCCGCGACAGCCCACTGCGCTGCGTGTACGCTGTCAGCGAAGGGTCGTCCAATGACTCCCTCGTCCTTGTCCTTCAGCGGCGCTTTCCGTCCGTCCGTCCGCCTAGCAGGCCAGGCCAGCTCTTCGGCTAGTGAATCAGCCTTCGACTCGCGGACAACGTGAAGCACTTATAGTAGACGACCTAACTCGTGAAAAATGCTGACATTTACGAAAGACTGGTAATCGCGCACAAACCAGCAGCAACAACAACAAAGCATGAACCAAAGCTTTGGAGTTTAAGACTTTGAATTTAAGACTTAAATCAATTATTAAAAGAACTAGCAAGTTATTAAGAAATACCGATTTTTTAATTAGAAAATATTGAAAACATAACAAATCGTTGTAACTGTGATTAGTGAGTGCAAATATAATTTTCGTGTGAACTCTTAAATATAACACTAATAACGTCTCTGATGAAGGATCCGGGACGGATCTGGAAACATCAGGCGATCACATCCTCTTCTTTTCATAATCTAAAACAACTTTTCTCTCATCGAAATTTTCTTGACATATTTCTCGTATTGTATTAGAAGTAGTTTCAGATCGACCTTGAATTTCGCGTGAAACTCGCACGATTTTCCCTTTTCAAGCTTTCCTTCCATAAATGTAGATTCTGTCCTATACGGTTATCAAAACCTTCAAAATAAGATATTTCTTTAAAATATTTACAGAAGAAGGGACTTGCGGGATATTTTTTGCTTCAGAGGACGGTTATTTGAGGCATATTTGTAGCCTCACCCAAACATGAAAGATAGTAACCGAGCAAACGAACATCCACAATAAAATTCAGATATTTATGTACCTAAGATCAATTGACAACTTTCTATAATAAACTACCTCTTTAAAAGGGACGCTAATTAAATAGTAAAGTTGGGAATCTATGCACGAGTTACCTTTTTCCAAGGTTGATTCCAAGAAAAAAGTGTGGACTTTGAAGGTTTTTTATTATACTGAAAATTAATGAAAATATTTCAGCTGGAAATGAAAAAAGCGCATTTTCCTCCTTATATTGGAGCGTTTTTCACTATACTTTATATCTTTCGGCCCCTTTCGAAGATTACAAATACACGGTAAAATAAAGGTATTTTTACAGTCTCAAATCGAACAAAATTTGGTTGAGCAAGTTTGTACTGCGTTTTGGTAAATATTTCAGAAATTCGCAAACAATATTTTTTAAATATGGATCCCTTCCTTGTCCCTGGACTCCTGCGATTCCTTATATTGGATTCCATCTTATTTTCACTGACGATTTTCCGGTCCCGGAAGGGATGAATTTTCCTGCTTAGATTTGTGTACTTTTATAGCGCAGCGTATAACAATTCTGGTTCTGTCCTATTAAATACCGTAGAAAATTTCTTGGATATTCGGCAACCACCGATTTCATCAAAATCCTGCCCATTTTCCTCCAATATAAAGAACTAACATCCATTTTTCATTAGTAAAAGGCCTTATGAACATCAACTGCACTCAAAAAAAAATGCATGGAAGCTCGAATTCTCATCTACATTTTGATCCTAATATTTCAGGAGTTAGGTTATCTACTGTAACTTCTCATCGATTGGTTGCATCGGCACGAATCTCAGGCGCGCCGGTTGGACAAGACTAGCGAAAACCCATTGTACAGTCTCTGTTGACGCTGTTGTCCCTGTCCTTTTTGTTTAGGAAACCTAGAGTTGTCAATCATCGCACCTGAGCAAGCGCATTGGGTTGCTCGACTGGCTTTGGTAAAAACCCTTGCTGTAGCCCTAGCTAGGAACGGACAAAGCTTGGTCAACGGTGCTGAGCCGAGACCTGCCACCTGTCAGTGACCACCCGAGACAGGATATCTTAGGTCTGATCCCTCAAGGATCAGTATGCGCATGATATAATCAACCTGGACGTTCGCAGGGTTGCCGACACAAGGCGGCAAATGACAGAAACTGACATCTTCGTGAAAGTAGTACAGCCACTAGGAGAACATACACGACCACTGAAACTTCAAAACGGCCAATATTTCGAAAGCCAACTGGTACGCTGGACAAGAAGAAGAGTGAGTAGCTACCAGGGTAGGATTATTTTTCTGCTCACAGTGGGTGCGCACCTGGCCGAATAGGTAACTGGACGTGCCGGTGTAACGTTGATAAGGGAAGATGAGTGCTGGATGTGGGTCAAGGCTCCAGGTAAGGACTTGGAAGTCGCCCTGCGATAGATGTTCAGATGGTTGACTAGTCTGCTACATGCTTGGAAAAGTATCCTGTGTCTCCCTGCCTTGTACTCGGAGAGTTTATCGCGGGGTGTTAGGGCTAAGAAGGCTTAACCCTAACAGCTGCGATCTTCTGGGCCAGGTTTCTTAGGAGATGAGAGAGAAGTCTTGGGAAGGCCATATTAGTAGGAATAGTGTATTCATTACAGATGGAAACGACAATAGTTAGGACGCAGTCTTGACTGCCACTAGCCAGACCAGGTCTGGAGTGATGTCTAGCGACAGCCATTACCTCTAGGTCAGTCCAGGCGGATTGAGGTCACGCCACTGTGGGTGGAGGCCAGAACGGGGGAGACACGGTGCGTGCGTTCGCTAGCAGTGAAGGTCGCGCGTCCGTTTGCGCATAGCCTGAGACACGCGGGAAAACTGTCTTCACGCGAGGTCCTATGCTCTCAGTGACCTCGTCTGTGGCGTCATGACTTAGGAGGGCGTCGGACAGCAGCGACCACTGCAAGTTTTTTGCTGCCACCTGTCGTACGTGACTAAATAAACAACATTCTCCGCATTGGACGCCTAGCCCGACTTCATATGAATGCGCCCATCTGAATGCTGAGGATGTCCCATGATGGTGGAGATGCGCCTGGGATCGCTGTACTTGTACTTGTTACGCCTGCGATCATGACTGATCTAGCCGGCCTCAATTATGCTCCGTATGGTGCTTCTCCACGCGCGAAGATCCGTGGCCGCAGACCTGGACAGTTCGACTCATTCTCTTCGCCAGCGCCGGAAACCGAATACCGAAGGTCCGAGAACCACTTCCACGTCCTGACGGAATGAGAAGATCGCGGTACCTATAGCCGACGCCCAACATTGCTGTGTCCGGCGTCCTCGTTAAAGGCCAGCCGCTTCAAGGTCATTCACTGCCGCAGTGGGCCCCGTCAGTCGCGTTGACCTGCAGAAGCTTGATCGACTTCCACTCGGACACCCACACACACACGTGCGTCCAGGTGGTCGCCGCTGCCCAAGCGCCACTTGAACACGCCCCTTTTGCCCAACCCTTGACCGACACAACATACACCACCAGGCACGACACTCCTCAAGTAATGCCACCCGCACCAATTGGAGAATACTTGAACCTGCTACGCAATTCTACTAAAACAGCGACCACCACCCTCTCTCTGTCTCTCAGGCATGAGTGGACGCAGTCAGCACTAGCCCTGGTTTGGCCAGTGGCCGTTGCCGCCTGAGACAGCAACTCAGGGTTATGTACACAAAAAGCTCGCAGTCTGGCGCCTTCTGTCTTTTACCTACAAATTGGGATTCGGCCCGAGGATTGTAGCGCTCTAGGCTCAATCACTACTTAGGCACTACATAACAGTTTCCCCGTCGATTTCGACGATGGACACCGCGTGCTCCAACAGCCGCAGCAGAGGTTGAGGCGAGCTGGGCAAGCGACACGAAGGCTACAGCAAGCAGGAGCAACACAGAGAACTAGCACGAGAGAAAACAGGAGTGTAGGCAGACTCGCGCAGTATCTACCCACTCGCTCGCCACTCTTGCCTCCGTTTCCAGTGTAAGGACAAAGTCAATAAGACCGGGGATGAGGGAGGGTGTAGGTGGCTGGCGCAAAAAACACTCAGCACGCGTACACAGCCATCTCGCTAGGTATGCTCCCGCGTGCGCGGGAGCGCCATAAAGGCCACATTAAGAGGGAGCCATTGCAGCCTGACTCTCAGTCCTCCCTCTCCTCCCATGCGCACACACAAAACACACACGTACAAAAGGAGCAGCAGCGTAGGGGGCCCGAGTTTTCCCGTCACCTGAGGTGAGGCCTGAAACCCAGTGAGAGCGCGAATGTAGTCACCAACAGGGAATCAGAACTGAGAGAAAGTGTCAGCGCCTAGCAGGCTGCACGGACCGTGGTTGGCTGAGGACTGGCATTGCATGTGCATACAGACATTCGATCTCAGAAGGATGAGAGCACCTCTTAGGCCCTACATACCCTATAGCTGAAACAACTTGCACCCTTTCCCTGCGCTTATTCCAGTGAACTGCAATAAATCGCAGTGAACCGCTAGAACCCAAGAAAACATGACATCTACATACCCATAGCTCACACGCAAATAGGCGGGTCGGTAGTATTGTTCAAGAATTAATAGTTATAAGGCAAAAGTAGCTTATGTAGCCCCACTCATATACCCCTTGTCTCAGAATTTTCTCCTACAGAAACGCCGGTTATAGGGTTTTGTGGGGTGGGGAAATAGGATAGACAGAGAAGGAAGTTTTTAGAAGTAAGTGTAAAGTGAAAAAATGCAGTCGAAGTTGCTTCCCGCGGCCGCTGGGAGCAGGTTTTTCCGCATGTAAATTGAGGGTGTGCGCGGTGCATCGCGTCGCGAACTATACTAATCTAACTCCAGAACGGTAAGTTGGACCACAGGTAAGTTGAAGTGGATGACCATCTAACCGCTATTTCAATTTTTCCGGAAATTCAAGAAACCTGCAGTTTGACAATCAAGTTTATCCGCACTAAGTTAAAAAATAATGCAGATTAGGAAAATCTGCAGATATAAATCAACAACACCTCTAAATACTGTAAAATAAAAATGCATTTAGCATTTATTAAAGTATATTCCACTGCGTGTCCTAATTTCCCGCCCATAAAACCCGATAAACATCTTTTTCGTAAGAAAACCTGCAGGGTGTAGGAATTAATGTGTGGGGCTATATAAGCTACTGTTGCCAGTCATAATAATAATAATAATAATAATAATCGAACCGGAGTATTTCAAGCTGCATTGACCTAAACTGTTTGTGTTGCACTCAAAAGCGGCCTACTCACCAAGCTGGCATTTCTGTTCTAGCATGCGCGTTATCATATGTCATTTAGCAAAATTTATCCACAGATGTGCTGTTTGCGTTGTATATCATAATTTACAGTCCTCCTCCCCCTTCCCCACTCAGACTGAAATACTCGCACACAATTTCCAGTAACTCGATCTTCTACAACACAGTCTTGTTCATTCTTTCCATGGCCTGATTTGTGTTAACGTTTCAGAGTTGCCAGTAACCCTGCATTTGCCGTCCTTTTTTCACCTGTGCCGTTCTGAGATACGAGAGCTGGCGACGAGAGCTTATCATTCTATTTTCAAGCAGAGCTTTACCATTGGCTGCCGGATTTGGTTAGGTTAAGGGTGGACAACTACCATGTAATTAGCCCACACATGGCCAGTTTTCAAATCAATAAGTACTTTGATGCTTCGTCCTGATTGGTTACTGAACGACAGCCATCGCGGCTAGTATTCGATGCAGATGTCACATCAAGTGATAGCGCGAGTGCCGTTAGTCGCAAGAGACATATCTGGCTATCGGTTCCGAATAACCTAACGATGTTCAATAGCTCCGTTATAGCCTGACGGGTGGGCGAAACCGAGTTGGGAGAACGAACACTTTGTTATCAGAAGAAGGCAATGCGATCACTGGAACAAGGATTTTATTTTCCTGACGTTTCGGATTCTGTCGAGAACCCTTATCTGCGCATGTCTCTGACTTGCCTACAATTACCTATGATAAAGGATTCTCGACAGAATCCGAAACGTCAGGAAGATTAAATCCTTGTTCCAATGGTCGCGTCTTCTGCACTGCTTCCTGGAGCGCGCATATTCTCTATTGACTTTTTTATGAGCCTGCGAACACACGGTTTTTTCAACCCATAAAACCTCGCTTTGTTTATTTGGAACCCTGGGCGTTTTGCAACACTCCGGCCTTTTGCGTCCCAATTATGAAGATAGTTGCAGCGCGTCAGTCGTTGATTGGCTGTTTCTTACGCGAGAATCGCTCCTCGCGCAAAATTCTCGAATGTTCGACCGGCTGTTGATTGGGCCGCAAGCGCGAGCAAATGCATCACACGTGCTCGATGCTGTGGCCCACGCTGATTGGACATGTGATTTAACACGCTGGCGTATCCCTCGACGCCGGGCCTGGTTACATTTTCCATCCGCCTTACACCGTGACTCTTCACCGTTTCAGCTCTTGATAATTGCCCGAGACCAAATTTGCAGAAACTTTTCTCGCAATACTTCTTACTCGTACCAAATGAGTAGGCCCTGTAGAAACTGCACAAAAGTAAGCGCAGTCTACAGTTATCTGGCGTTCAGTAAATACGGTAGTGTAGCCTTCAACGAGGGGTAAGTTTATCGCAAAGGAGTTGTTGTTAAGGCT
Source organism: Ligula intestinalis (assembly GCA_036362985.1). Classification (NCBI taxonomy): domain Eukaryota; kingdom Metazoa; phylum Platyhelminthes; class Cestoda; order Diphyllobothriidea; family Diphyllobothriidae; genus Ligula; species Ligula intestinalis. The sequence goes on from JAYGXS010000007.1 coordinate 221,823, forward strand.
ACGCCGGTTAACCCTAACAACTGCGAGCTTCCAGGCCCGGTTCCCTAGTAGATGATAGAGAAGTCTTGGAGAAGCAGAGTAGGAGAAGGTTATATTCTGTACAGAATAAGTAGAAGAATAGAGAGTAGAAAGGTGGTTGACTCGGCCTGGCGTTGAGTTCGACCATCAGGACCATGAGAGAGCACTGCAGCGTCGCGTCCGTCTCGAGCCGAGGCGGAAGGCCGAGTAACTCCAAAGTCAGTCGCCGAAGACTTTTGTCTGTCTGATGGCCTTGATGGTGATTGGTGAACGCCAAGGACAGACACCAGTGGGGGAGTACCTGTCTCGCGCGATGGTTGCCGAGTGTGCGGTAAACAAAGGCAGACACAGTGCATAGGAGTTTAACCGGCGCGCGTAGCCACTGCACTTTCGCGGCTTTTTGGCAACGTAGCCGGCATGAGTCAGCGAGGTAGGCTCCCACAGTACCCCCCGGCAAGACCGAAGGTGGCGGTACTGGACGCCGAAGGCAGGATCAATACCAACCCTAAAGAAAGGAAACAAACGAAGGGAGATTAGTAAAAGATGAAGAAGTATGTACGTACCAGCGGTAGAGTTTGAGGAGTTGGTGTTGCTGGCTTATGAGAGCAAGGTTGTTGGGACGGTTGTGACTTGCATGAGTTTCCGTGCTGTCCTGCGTGAGTCGTGTAGGAGATTGGGCCTCTCGACTACGTGTGAGAGAGCCATGTTGGCTGTGTTGAACTTCGACGGCAAATCCGTATGCCGTATCAGTGTTTGTTGAGAAGAGCGAGGGATACCGTTGGCAGGAGGAGTAAAGTCAGAGTTTGGAAAGGTCTGGGTATTGGCACTCGTAACCGGAAACTGCTCCGTGGGATGGGGAAGGAACCAAAGCTTGGGTAAACGGACTGTGAGCAATTAAGCATCTCCTTCTTGCTTCGCGACAGGGTGTCGGTGATGAAGTTCTCCTTTTCGTGGTCACAGGGTTGACACAGGAAAAAAATCAGTTGAAGTTTAGGGATGTTGGATTTTGATTGAGCTCAGATAGATCAGAAGTTGAGAGTTCAGATCACGTCGGAGTCACCATTATCTCAAATGCAGTTGTTGTTAAGGCTACGCTGGTTAACCCGAACGACTGCAATCTTCCAGGCCCGGTTCCGTAGGAGATGATAGAGAAGTCTTGGAGAAGCAGAGTAGGAGACGATGCCCACTACAAGCTTCATCAAGCGAAAGGCAAACGCGGTGACTCACGTTGGAGGACGCAGGTGGCTGACGCGGCCAACACACCAATACACGGTACAGCAACACTTTGCTAGGTCGGCTCCTGCATACGAGGGAGTGCCATAGAGGCAACATTAAGCGGGAGCCTTTGCAGCCTGACTCTCAGTCCGCCAGTCAGTTACTCCACACAAAAAGACACACACTGGACTGACTGCGCGGACCTAGTTATCCCCTCAGTTGGCAACCCTCCAAGCCACGGCTTTTAGCGCACCGTGATGGCTTCAACCTCGTCAGATTGTTAATAACGAGGTAAGCAATGCGCTGAGTGTCGACCTCACTGCCCCACCGCCAGTGTCAAGTCACCGCCTAGCCGAGAGGTCATCTGATGGGGGATGGACGCAGTGGCTGACAGGGCCGGTGACCCCGTCTGCGCGCCCCACAGCACGACCTGGCCCCCTTCACACATACACCAGTATTCACATAACCAGGGAATAAGAAGAAGCCGGCACCACCTGACTCTCGACCCACTGATCAGCTACTTCTCACACAGCACATACTGAGCTGCTGGCGTGTCCGGTAAATATGGCAGCTGGCAGCGCTAGAAAACGAACAGGCTGAGGGGAGCATTTTAAAGCAGGTTGTGCAAGAAAGAAGAAGAAGAAGAAGAAGAAGAAGAAGAAGAAGAAGAAGAAGAAGAAGAAGACAGAGATACAAAACGAGAACACAACTTACCTCTCAGCGGAGCTTCTTTCGGAAGTGCTAAAAGCTTTCGCTAGAGGAGCTTGTGGTGGTGCCATAGATACGCTGAAGGTGCAACTGTTGCAGTTATGACCGTAGATAGTATTACTAGTAATACTAACGCCAATAAGCTAAATAGTAGCACAAATGACAATAATTAGCAAAAAATGAGACTGATGTCGCTAGAGAGCTAAGAATAAGTTACCGCGGATAGCAATAATATCCTAATAATAACAATAATATACGGGAGGGTAATGTGACAAAATTTTAAGCATCCAATAAACAGTAAGTAAGCGGGGAAAGATTGAGGGTGTTCAGAGGTCAATGGATCAGATTTTAGTCATATCAAGAGATCAGAGGGAGTGGGAGAGACATCTGACAGTTTGCTCATTGCCAATAAAAGCGAACATGCGAGTCCCAGGAAGTAAGTAAGAAGAAGACAACTCGATCACCGGGAGAATACTTTTATTCGCCTGACGTTTCGAGATCCGTCGCGGATACGTCAGCAGAGACATCATCCCAGAGCAGTAGCAGATACAGGTATTTTTGCACAGGAGTCTGCCGTAAAGTTTAAACTTGTAGAAAAATTGGTAGCTGACAGTAGTGAGCGCTGATCTGGCGTGTTAAGACGCGCTGCAGCAAACCAGAAGATAAAGTTGCCTACGTACAACATCTTTGACGGGTGTTCAGAGAAAATGGCTACCCTCGCAACTTCGTAAACTGGTGCTTGCGCAAACGAGATGGCCAACAAAGTCGCACCGACCCCAAAATTTGGCGAGTGATGCGGTACGTCAAAAACGTCCCGGATGCTGTCGGCTGCCTTCTCGCACCACCTGGAGTTGGAGTCGCACACAGGCCGGAAGCAACTATAAGGCGTCAGATCATGAACCCGAAAGACCGCTGACGCAGGTACTCAGAAATTTTCGTTGGCACTTTGTACATGAGTCGAAACGCTTGGTTGACGCATATCCAATGACCATTCTCAACCAGGTGAGCCGAAATCGAGCTAGATACGAATTTTACCACGCCTCGGTTTAGTCAAATGAGATGGTGTTCTCACATCCGCTTGGATAGGCGTCTAGTTATCCGACCAACAGCGATGAGTGAAGGCGTAGATGCACATTGAAGAGATCTTAAATGGGAGTCAACCTGTTAGGACGGCGCAGAACAGAAGTCAACACTCGTGGCGTCCTCAAATTAGGATAACAAAGAGAGAACACACGATAGCGTCATCGCATAAAGGAACAGGTTACGCGCGACCTTTAAGGGCGGACATCACGCGAAGACGCAAAGAAGTTACGTGCACGCGAGACCGCCGCCGGCCGGGGTCTGTCATGCTGAGGTCACGCCTGGCCAAGGGCAAAGCACGCGCGCCAAGTGTCACACTGTGGTCATTGCACGATGGCTGCTTGCATGAGCCACTAGCAGAGGGGCCAATAGGGAACAAAGACGGCTGGCCCTTAAATGGCGAGGCTGCAAACAGAAGGGCACTCTGCTGCTGGAGACACGGGACTCTGTTGCCCTAGACGAGAGACTGCTGCCGAGACGATAACGATGATAGAACATACGCTGCTGACGGAGCCAGGACAAGCTGTCGGACACACAGAAGACAGAGCTAATATGCAAGCAGAAACAGTGAAAGTAAACTATAATCTGCTATCCAGTCTGCCTTCTCTTCCTAAGATGCAAGTCCACTGACTAGCAGCTGGATATGTGAGCGCGATTGCAGCCTTTAAGCAGAAGTTCGCTTGCTGGACCCCCTCAAAAAAAAAACAATGTGAGAAATACAGTTTGGACTGAAACTCGTGCAAAATGCTGAAATATTCGAAGACTAATAATAACTCACCAACCGACATTATCGCGTGTACGAAAACTTTGCAATTGTAAGGGACAACCTCAAGAGAAATTTTCAGTTAAGAGAAATACAAAAGTACTAATTGTTTGCTTAGAAATAACAAATTCTTTAATTAAGCCTCAAGTTCCGAAAACATGAAAACGAAAAATTCGAACAATAAATCTAGATATAATCGTCAACTGAATTCGTAACAATACCATTTTCTTTATTTTTACAAGAACTTTCGTTGAGTCCAATTTCTTTATAGATTGTTTAGGAATTGAATTAAATTAGTTTCAGATCGTTCTTTAAATTCTGGTAAATTTCGACCATTTTCAGTGTTTTCAAACGCTCATACATAAATGTAGATCCTATTTCACGTCCATATAGAAACCTTTAAAATAAAATCTATACTAAAATCCGTGACTTTTTGGATCTTAGCCCTTACGAGGATGGCCATGTGGGCCATATTTATTAACTATTCAAAACACCAACAATTTCTGTTGAGCAAAAAGAACGTCCACGCCGGAAGTCCGATATTGCTTTGCCTAAGATGAATTAAAAACTTTCTGTAATAACTTAATTCTTCAAAAAGTACGTAAATTAGATGTTCGGCCGACGAAAAATCTGTGCATCGTAGTTGAAAATAAAGTATTGTAACCAGTTTTTTGATTTACCTGAAAATAAATGGTGCAATCTTGGTTGGAAAGGAAAGGACTTATTTTTCTCTATTTTTAAGCCTTTTAACCATATTTGATTACTTTTAACCTCCGTTCCAAGATTCCAAATTCAAAAAAGAGTGGCTGAATATATTGTAAGAATTTTCGAAAACGGTTAATCTTCTACTTTTTGGATTTCTAAATTACGCATTAGCAGAAACGATATTATACAAAAAGTTATCTTGCCCTATGCTTTAGATTCGAAGCGATGTTTTTCTACGTCCTTGTACACGATAAAGCCTATGCGTTGTTGGTTTCAGTCCTTAATCTTCGATGAAAATAAAATTTCGATGAACACTGTTTCTTTGGAAGAATTTTCTCCGAGTTCGCGCATTAAGTTTTGAGGCAATTTAACAATTTACTATTTTGTCAGTCTTCAGTGTGCAATGTGCTTCCTTTTCGGCTTTTCGAAGTGTTTTCTCTGGTTTGTGGGACATCCTCTTGCAGGGGCTTCCCTAACTGGTATGATTTCAGTTTTTTCAGCAATTCTGATCTGATGGATGATGAGTTAAGCAACAACAGCGGGCCTATCTGCTTAGTGAAAGGACGCAAGTAACTACGCCACGAACGCACAAAATATGAGCTTTATGGCACCAATAGTAGTGGTAGTGGTGATAATAGTAGGAATAGTAAAATTAACGGTTGTAGGAATGGTCGTAGTAGTGGTGGTGGTACTAGTAGTAGTAGTAGTAGTAGTAGTAGTAGTAGTAGTAGTAGTAGTA